>VZDJ01000187.1:219837-406156 GCA_008694505.1 Cyanoderma ruficeps | reverse complement strand
TTTTTTTTTGGTCAGAAAAAGAAAAGTGAACAGTAAAGTTTTGAAGAAGTTATAATGAATTGCTTAGGACTTCAGGGTATTTCCTGTACAAGCTGAAACTTGCAAATGGCTGCCAAGTTCTTCTTTTCCTGATTTCACAGAATGTTCTCTTTGTGTGTCTCCAGTCTTGATGGCCATTAGAGTTTTCCCTTCCGAACACTTTTACAAAGTAGCTCTGTATTTCTTCTCTGTATCCCTCTTGCACAGCCAGGGTGTCTGATAGAATAGCCTGTCTTGAAATGTGTTGAGTAAAAAGTATAGGGTGGTCAGCCAAAGAGAGCCCTTGATCTCTTGCTCTGTCAGCTGCCTACCAAAGAGCTTTACTTTGTCTGTAGGTTGTCAAGTGACTTACCAGGGATTGTTTCAGTGTTGCATCCAAAACAAAGGAATGGACAAAGTTAACCACCATTTCTGTCCCAGATACTTTTACAGTAGGGTTTCTGTCCCTTAGGAATGGAAAAATATTTAAAACACTTTTTAGCTAGGAAAAATTCACTTCCATAATACAATAAGGACTGGAAAAACGGTTAAAATCTACTGTAAGAAGGGGGAGGACAAGAGCTAAAGAAAAAAACATCAGCTAGATGTTCAACATTGAAACATCAACAAAATAGATATTTTCAGTCAATCAAAACACAGAGATTTTAAAGGCTTTAAAAAGACATGTTTGAAAGTATAGACAGTGATGTCAAATTGCTGAGCTACAGTGGAAGCTGAGAATAGAGATCAGAAAGCACAGTAGCTGGAAAATACAGTACTGAGCAGACACTGCATTTCCTAACCTCATGTTCTCACATGAGTTCTGGAGTGCCTGTCAGTACCTAGAACTGCAATTATTGCTGGGAAACGCTTTATTTTTTTCTGGGAATCTGAATCACACATTATTCAATCAGCAGTATTTCAAAGACTAGCTTAAGAAAAACCACTGCTGAGAAAATATCAACTGAGTAATGATCCCCCTACAGCATTTATGAAGTTAGTATGGGTTTTGGAAAAGGAGAAAGAAAATGGATGTTTTCTGCAAGCCATCTGAGCTTTTAGCATGATAATTATTAGGAAATATTTTCTGTAAACAGCCATGTATTCAGAGTAGTAAAGTTCTAATCAACAAAATGACTATGTTTTGATTTTGGAAGAACGAAGTAAATGTTCGAAGTAAATTGGTGATGAGACCCTTCCTCTAAAGCACTGCTTCAATTTTATCCAGCCTGTGAAAAAGTGTTTTGGGCTCCTAAAATGTCTATGTAACATGAATGACTCCAGCTTATTCCCTAAATATCAGGAAACCATAGCACAAGATGCCCTACAACATAAGGAACCATTTTTTAATGGGACAAATATCCATTACATCCCAACATTTTTTCAAGCATTCAAGCACCTTAGTAGTGGTCTCATCTCTTCGGCATACTTAACACAAGCTTTTTTTTTTTTCCCTTCAGAACTTAAATTAAATTCCCTCAGAGGTTTATATCTCAGAACAATGGGAAGAGAAAGTACATGTACAGAAAACATCAAAATGCTGCATCCTTATCAGTTTCAGGGCAAGATACTTGTTTTCCTTCTACCTACCCACTTTTCCTCATCATTTGTCATTCCTCAAGCTAAACACCTTGGTTCACGTCTTTGGAAAGTATTTTGCTCCAACCAAAACCAGTAGATAACCAGAAACATGGAACAGTACTAGGGTTGAAACCTTAAAGAGGTTGACCCAGCCATCATGGAAAGTAAGATTGCCCAGAAGAGGCCTGAATTTTTTAAGATGTGGTTGGGATAAGGAATGAGAGGTGGTCATGCCATGGTAGGAGACCGTCTTGAAGTCTGTCATTAAATTACTTTTATTAGGAGTCAGCAAATATATTAGCATAAATACATTAGCATCATTTCATCCTTCAGAGACCTATAACAGAAGAAATTCCTTTTTTATGAAGAGCACCACACTATCTATCATGAAAATCTTTATCCAGGGCCTGATTTTTTTCTATCTGTAAGGTTCTTACAGGAAAAGAGTAACTATTCAGTAAACATGGTAAAAAAACCCAGTGATGCTTCTTGTGCCTTGCAAGTTCCTGCTTTGCTGAATACCAGCAAATTACATATCTCCCTAAAGTGTTATCTTTCTTTGCCTCTGTTCATAAAGGTTGTGTGTAGATTTCCCTTTCTAGTTTTTTACTGATATTTTTATGCTTCTGTGGAATAAAGCTACTAGGACACAATGCAATACACATTTTAATCTGTAAAGCATGATGTAAATTATGACTGTACCAGAAGAAGTATACAAGATCAAAATGGCACAAAACAAGCTTTTTCTTTCACTCACTACATTCTCAAATGTGTGATGCTAGAGAAAATAATCTATGTTCACAGATGGTATCCTGTGTTCAGGGGTTACTACTCATCTGGTGGTGTCTCTTGGTATAGACCATGTCTGTGTTTTCAGATGTACCTGTAGGTAGAGTCCTTAGAGTTTCCAGTTTTCAGTTTTTGAAAGGTAGCGTCCCAAACATGGAGTGTGATGCCTGAAAAGGCTAAGTAAACACACAGACTATCTGAGGAGTGCTGAGGACTACAAGTCCAGGATTACTCAGAGGTGCTCATGATCTCAGAGACCTGCCAACTCTCTTACCTCTCCTCCCTTCTCTCGATCAGGGTGGTGAACCCTTGTTGTCTTTACACTTTAGAGTCTCAGGAAAAAAAAGCCCCACAAAACAGCAACAACAACAACCAAACAATTGCATATAGGCTGGGAAAGTTTGGTGAAGAAATGTCAGGTTTACTTTATTATTCTCTTTAAATCAACTATTTAAAGAAAATCAGTGCTGTAGTACACTATAAATACAAAGATCTCCACAGGTGGAATTTGTCTTAATCCCAGGACCAAAACCCAGTAATACAAGCCCTTCCAATGGGTCCGTAACAAACCTTCTGCCACTAGAAGGCAGCAAAGCTACAATATCAACAGACATTTCATTTCTGTGACACAGAACAGACAGAAACTTCTGTTAGTAAAATGAAATATTCTTTTCCCTGTGTGTATACTCAGTGGTTGCTGATTTCTTTCATATTGTTTGCTCTCAGTTCAGATGCATAACTGAAGAGTATTCATTTGAAGTGATTTATTTAAACTTCCCTAGCAGTGCATGTCAGTGACAAAGAGATTTGGGAAGCTGAAAGAAACCCAGTCATTTCACAAATTAGCTAATGTAAGTATAAAATGTGAATCGCAAAGTAGGTTATCGCCGAGTTTCCCTCAGGTAATAGCTATGTCTACATCCATAAATACCCAAATATCTCTCAGCTTTGTGTGCCTCTCCTTACTCTGGTGTCCAAAATGTTGTCAGTATTATACTACTAAACTTTCCAAATGAAGAATTCTACTTTTCACAGAGTGCCTGAGCTCTGTGTTAGTGAGATAACCCTATTGCCTTTTTGATTTCAGTAAGAGCCTGACATGAACTGCCAATGATATTCCCAGCTCAGATTTCCTCAGCTATCTACAAGCTTCTGCACAGGATACAAAAGCCTTCAGCAAAACCCAAAGCAGGCTACCTGCTTATATTGTGTGCTGTGACAAATAAACCTGAAGTCTAGGAACACAGTACAAGACTAATTATAAAAGCCATGGAGCGCTGTCCTGCATAAATAAATCCTGGAAAGCCTTCTCCCTAGGGTATTGGTAAATTATGAGAGGTAAATGATGGAGGGATGGGGCATTCACAAACCAGCAATCCTAGGGCACCTAAGACCAAAACATTGCAGCTGCAGAGGCCTCCAAGAAACATTGTTTTTATTTTGTGAAATATTTCCAACATAAAAATCAAAACATTAACAAATGTTCATAGGAGATACAACACTCCTAATCTGTGTCTGGCAGTGCAGCATATGTGTCCTTTTCTAAATACTGCCCTTTCATTGAATAACAAGTTTCACAGGCACTCCTAGGACTTTGTGGGTCACTTCATGAGAGAATGCAGAAGTGTGGTCCCTTACTTACTCCTGTGCCCAGGATACACCTACCACTACCATCAGTCCCAGCTCCAGCCTGAGGACCAGGGTCATTTTGGGTCATCCTGCTACTCAAGAAGGAAAATATGGGCAGGAAGGCAGGGCTTTGGCCAGGCACAGCACTGTGCTTCAGACTGGAGTGAGAAATAAGGGAAGACACACACATGTGCACAGGCCCACACATTGAAAATATTCAGAAATTTGGGAACAAGTAAAAATCAATAAAGTATATTTGATGAGCAATCAGTACAGAATCAGAGCCAAGAAAGTTATTCAGAATGCTGAGTTTGGTCTAAATTTTTATCATCTCTGAGTTTGTGAAAATGTTCAGAGCATCATTTGCAGTCGTACTTTTCATGACTAAGTCACTATGAAAATTTAATAATTCATATGAAGTTCAATTTTACACAATCATTTAATATATAACTTGCAAATGAACCTAGGCATGAGAAAACACAGATAAAAAGTATCCTGTCTCAAGCCTTTTCCTTTCACCCTGAACACAGAGCATGCCTGAGTCATCAGTCAGTAATGTGGGCTTATCTGTTCTCATTAATTCTAAAGAGTAAAAAGCAGTGCAAAACTCCTTCTTTCTGAAGATTTTAAACATGATTTAGGCAAAACATTTTTAGCAAAACATTTAGGCGAAACATATATAGCAATATATTTTATTTCTATCAGTCTGAATATTCCTCTCAATTTGGCTCACAAATCATTGTCTGTAGTAATACTAATATAATGCAGAAGTAGTGGGGATCTCAAGGTGGTGTGAGAGGAGTGCTAGTGAGGAACTCTACCACCACAGGCTGACAACATCCAATAGATGGAAAGGGAAATGGGAAGCAGAGAAATGAACCAAAGAAAGGTGCTCCAAGTACCAAACCCCTTTACCGCAGCCATGTTAGCAAGCCAGGGCTGCCAGAAGGGGCTCAGAGGGAAAAACACAGACAGGCCAGTGCAGCCACGCTGCATCCACCAGCCCAAAGCTCAGCTGCAGTGCTGCCCTGCATTAGCTGGAAAGCAGCTGGTAGAGCTTAATGGCATAAGGAACAGGCAATACCTTTTGCTGCTGCATGCACATTAAACATTGATCCTTTCTTTTACGGCCAGCAGATTGCCTTCAGGCATTGCCATCACCAGTTTCTGCTCTCTGCTCTGTAAACAACACAGAGGAGGTTTTGAAAAGGAAACTGGAGTCCTGGATTATACTCTGTCTACCTCTGTTAAAGAGGCCAAATTGCCCACATTATCTAAAAACTATTCCTAAAATTACTGTACTCAGTAAGTAGAGTAACAAATCTCAAAAGTATCTACTTCTTGTATGCATGGAGAGGAAGGGGAAATCGATTTTATAATTTATTTTTTACTGATAGCTGCCCCTATGGATGTAGATCTACATAATCTGTCAAACTGTCAGCAATACTAATCATAGTACACTGTACACTATCCTTGGAAATATTTTGTTCTGAATTTCCATCTACATTTGTTTATCTTTCTCTAGTGTGGTATTCTTTCTCAGTTACATACTGTAGTTGAATGACATATGACAAAGGAAGGTGTAGGAGAAGATGGCATCTTAAATGGAAGAGCCAAGCCCATTAAAAGCATTTTCCTGAGATATCTGCAGGATGCTGATCATTGCGGGTTTACCTGGACAGAAAATATACCTCTTCTGAAGGGATTTCACTACTCACTTAAAAATACGTGAGCAATAAGAAGTGTGTAATGAATGGATAATAATTGGAATATATAGAAATTATGTTACCAAAATTTACAGTCCATCAAGAGAAATATGTGGATGTGTGAAAAGCCCACCTCTCCTCATAAAAAAATTGACATCACTTGTTTGCAGAATGATAAAACTATGCAGAAGACAAAAGGCTAACTTTCTTTTCATATTAGAAAAATTTTGCTGCATATTATAGTAGTAAGAATCAAGGTGAAATCACTTTCCCTTTGGAATTTATGACACATTTGTCATGGTGAAGCTCCTATGATGGCTCTTTTTTACTGATTCTTTGGCACAGTTGATTTCATAATGAACCAAATTTCTGCAAATTCAGTCAATACTGTTAAGTCTGTAACTGAGGCATAGTCAAAGACTATGTGTTTTGCAGAATAGAAGTCCAAAACAGAGGAAATAGGGAAGAATTATCTGTAGGCAAGGCAAGTGCAGCTGGCAGACAGGGGGGAGGAGCCCTGAATTATTCCTGTTTGTTTTGAGGATGGTTTCCTTGGCTACTTAAAACAATGCAACAACTTTTCTGGGCATATGCAAGCAGCAAAGTGCCACTCCTGTTAAGAATCAATGTCTTCCACTAGCTGGAAAAAAACCCCACCAATGTTCTTTTGAAACTGAGCAGTGGAAACTCTGCTGCTTTTTAGAAAGACCAAACTTCTCTTAAAGCTAAACCAGAGCACACAGTGAGGTAACTCACAGTAGCCCCCAAAGGCATCTAAGGTGGTTGATGTTCACATGAATTCCTCAAAAGCACCTAGCATTAATTGCAAGCAAATACTTCTACCAAATATATGATGCTCTTCCTTTAAGGGCTCTGCATTCCATCTTCCCCCACTAGAGCTCCCAGCAGTAACTTGGTGATCAAAATGAAGCCTGCAGGAGTTCACTGTTCAACTCCCTGGTTACTCCCTTTTCCAGACCGTTCTGCACCTTATTTTCATTCAGTACAGGAGGGGCAAAGGAACCAGTGTTCCACGGAGATGAGAGAGGATGGAGTGGGGTGCAGGGCTATAGCCAAACTTGTGTGCCTCCCGTGCTCAAACTGCAGAGCTAGCTGCAGCACAACAGCTCCAGCTTTTGTCTTTCCACAAGAGCTTCATTGCAGATCAGAACAAATAAACTTCTGCCCCATATGGCATGAAGGTGGAAACAGTGTTGCCAGCCATTCCAACGCCACAGCCATAGGTCCTGACTTTCCTCACTTATCAAGTGGGCTTTTAAGGTCCCAGTTATTTGACGACTTCTAAGCAATATTATTAAGTCCATTATCCCAGCACTCTGCATCACCTCTAAATCAGACATATACTCTTTTATGTGCCCAGAAGTAAAGTCAATTTGTGCAAAATGAGGGTGTGGGAATTGTTTTATCAATTTTGCTTTGAAACATACTCTATGTACTCCATGTCCACACAGAAGAAAAGGAGTGCAACTTGCAGCCCAGACTCACAGTTTTCAACCTACTTAGCTATCACCATTTAGAAGTAAACTTATCTGAGTCTATGCCGTTATCATGTTTATCTCGCCATGGCCTTGTATAAAAAACAGCTATGTATAAGGAAAACGTGTATCCAGGATTAATCCTTTTACAGACTGTGTAAAGAACAATAGTAGCTTTCTGACATGTTACCTAAATATTCCAGATGCCAGCAGTTAGGTAGCAGAAATATCTCTGTGGAAAGGAATTTCAAGCATAAACTTGTCAACCATCTTGCAGCCTGTAGGATGCACTCATTTTTCCTGTTCACATTCACCAGTTCTGTAGTTTGATCAGTGAGAGGATAGAAACACCTACTGGAAGAAAACAGAAGTAAAGCTAAAGTCTGCTCCACTCAAGCACATGGATATTTCACTTTTTCACAATGTTCCTGGTGGTTCAGCATCGGAACAAGTAGTACATAATAAGCCAGGCCTGAACTAGTAAACATAGCAGAGCCTGCTTTTCTCAAATGCCTTCTCTCTCCATTCCCTCCAAGACAGCCTGATGTGCAAGCCTCTCTGGGTGTTATTGTTGGGAGTCAGTCAGGCAGTCACTGCGTGTCGTTCAGTGCACCAGCTGTCGCTGCACAATAGCATTCGTTCCACTGAACAATAAATTAAATCTCCCCCAAGTGCTAGCTATATCCTGCTCTGAGACTTACCATCACTTGACATGTGTTACTCCACAGAGTGCATGCAGGAATCCAGGGTTGGTGATGCAGACATGGAATTCTTACTTGAAATTCCTCATGAAATGAAAGTTTCAATCTCTTTCTCCCTTTCAGTGACAAATCTATAAGCGCTTTTAGGAAAGAAGGAGTTTGAAGGCAGGTGGTGGACAGCGAGGCACAGCAAAGGCACCTCAGTTGACAGTTCTTGCTAAAATTGTTCTGCAGAAGGTAATGACTGGCAGCTCTGTGCTCTGTGTGTGCTTCCTGGGGCCTCATCAGGAAAACAGACATGTTGTGTGAGATAGGAGAAAGAGGCATCTATTTGCCTCATCCTTTGTTTTGCAGGGAAAACTACTTTCTAGCATCATGGATTGTGACATTTCTCACTTAAAAACCCCACTGCATTTGAGAATCCTTACAATGTTTGAAATTAGGTATGAAAGTAAACACCTGGAATGGCCAAACATTGTTTCTAATTTATTCTAGATGCTCACTGTCCTCATCACCACTCCTTCCTTCATGCCAGACTGTTTCCTGCTGCTTCTCTTTAGCTTGTATGGAGCACTGATAGCTCCACTCAATTTTCTTAATCCAAAGCAGGCACTCAGCTCTTCTGCCTTAGGCACTGCTTTGGCCTCTTGAACTACGACCAGCTGGGGCAGGATTAGTATTTTCATGCCTTGCTGCCATTACCTTCTCTTTTATTCCTATTAGCATGGCAAGAAGGTCCTCATGACTAGAAATTTATTATGATCTATATCATCCAAAATTAGGAAAAAGAAGACAACTACCAGGAATTGATGGTCATTTCAAGATAGCAAAAAAATAAAAGGTTAGGAACTTTAAAGTTGAAAAAATAAAAGTGTTACGCTTTCCAATGTTTCTGGGTTTTGATTTGGCTTGGTTTGGTTGTTGTAGGGTTTTTTTAATCTCCAAATAGTCGGATTTGAAACAACTGGGTTTGAAGCTGCCAACATTCCTGGGATAGAAGTACTGTTTCTGATCAGCTCTGTAAGCCAGCAACCCGCAGGAACAACTACACAGACTGTAACTAGCTTTGGGAGAGATGTACTGTGCTCAGTGTCCTGCAAACTATTTTGCTTTTGGAAGCATCACTCTGCTTTCTGTGTCTATTAGCCTTGAATTCATTCTCCCCAAGAGCAACAATACTTTTCTTTGTTCAGCACCTTATGCTGCTTACTGGCTACTGTCCCAAAGAATAACCAGAATGCTGAAATAATTAAGGTCTTCCCTAAGTACTAGCCAAATTGCCACAGACCACTGTGCAAGTGATCACTGGGTGAAACACAAGCTTTCCATGCATGCTTGAGTACCTGATTCAACACGTTCAAGTGGGGCATGATGTGGCCTTGCCAACACCCAGCTCTGTGAGTCTGTGAAAAAAAAGAAAGTAAAAAATAGACTAATCTGGGAGCATTCACCTCTCCATTTCTTTTTATCCACAATATATAATACCTCAGTTTCAGTTTTGGAGGTTGGTTACTGCAATTTTTAAAAAGCATTTGGAAGATCAAGGATGATAAACAATTAACGTTATTAGACAGATCTCTTATCTAATAATATGCAGGCTTTTTTTAGCTCTGGTGTTTATTTAATAAAATATTTAACAGGAAGCAATCAGTAACAAGAGATGAAAACATACAATAAATTAATCTGGATTTTGTGCCGGATTGAATTGTGGGGGGGGGAAGTGAGCAATTTTTCAAAGACCCCATATTCTATATTTCAATTAACTTGTTACCTATAGATCAGATCAATTTATTATGCTGCAACGAAAAGCAAGCTTCTAAGGGGAACTGCTTCTAGGCATTGGATTTGTAAATCAGTTAAATCTTTTTAACTTGTATTATCCAATCCTTTTGAATCACTTCATTCCAACATCTTGCACATCCTCTTCACTTGACTTCACTTGACAGAAGAATAAACCAGTATGTCCTGATGAGTTCAGAGGTGTAGATTTTAGGCTTTTTTCCCCCTTCCTTTTGAGAATATGCCCTATCAACAGATTACTAGACATACTGTTATATGCACTCCTGAAGATAAATTTGGAGGCTGGTTTGAAGTCTTTATTTCTTGTCTTATATACACCTAAGTCAACTTCCATGATTGCTTTTCATGAGTCCTCTAATGGGTACGGCAACATTTCCAGGCCCACAGCTGTGGAGGTTACTGGAGAAGGAGCACTGTGCCCTAGGCAAAAACAACAATTCTGATGATGCTGTGACACCCAGGGGAAAGTCCCAGGGTTTGTGGCACAACACTGGTAGAGACGCTGGAGATGGCAGCTGCTGCTGGCAGAGAGAAGAAAGGTGGTGCTACCAATGCTAATGAAGGTGTCATGAGCAAAAGACGATTCTAGCATCCAGGATGACCCATCTCATTCCCCACAGCCATGTGCTCCATGTCAGCCTGGGTTGCATGCTGCTTGTAGTCTCTTCGCACCAAACACTTGGAGGAATTTTTGCAGAAGAGTAAGGACAATAAATAGAAAAATGAGGTGAAATGGAGGATGTTGAAAGCCCACCTTCACCTCTGTCATGGCATCACCAACGCAATCAGCTGCCACACCAGATTGACCCAAACCATCTGGCCCAAACCTTCCAAGTGTGCTGCCACTGCACACACAGACCTTCCTCTGGTGCCCTGGAAAGATAAATCCTGCTGCTGCAGTAATGGGGTTTCTGAGGCACAGAGATCTGGCGGGGAGACAGAGGCTAGCCTGGGAACCTACCATTCCAGGCCTCCTTTTCTATTCCTGTCATGTGGCAGACCCTCTCCTAGCAGCTCCAAGCTTGGCTCTATTCCCAAGGCTCAGGGCCTCCTTGCATCCATGGGACCCATGAGAATCCCATGCCATGCACAGGTGTAACTGAACAGGCTGGTAGTCCTTCCAGCCTGTCACTGGGACTTGTGGACAGGACTGCACACAGAGTGACTTCCCTGATGAGAAACCTCTCCTTCTTGAGGAAGGTTTGTAAATGGCCTTAGAGAAGGGCTTAAAAACACTGTTCTAAAGAAATTATGAAAGTAGAAATTATGAACACCCACAGTATAATCTATATATGACAGTGATCAAAGTGATTATTTTTTGTTATCCAGATTAGGACAGTAGATTTTCCAAAAGCTTATTTTCAGAATACCTTTTAGAAGAGGCAATGAGAGGAACATATATACTAGGGACAGGGTCATAAAATTGCATCAGGGTAGTGCTAAGATTGTTATATTGGGAGATTCATCAACAGCTAGGAAAAGCAGTGAAAACTGTCAGAGCTTACAGATATAGAAGTTATTTTGTGTAAACAAGACTACAGATAATTAGCCAGAATTTCAGAAGGTTGCTTCAAAGTTAAATATAAAGACAGCATAAAGGCGGATGACATTTAGCACTGATGAATGGTGTACATTGGAGGAAATGTTTTGCTCAGGGTACTGAGTCCTAAGCTAATGGTTATTATTCAGGAAAAAATATCTTCCCTTTGTGTGGACAGTGCAACATAAAAATTGTTAAATAGATGGCAAAAATTTTGTTTAAAAAGCGGATTACAGATTCTTGATATTTAATTAGTGCCTCAAAAGTTTGACTGAACGAATTTTGTTCAGTCCACTAGACATGCAACAAGAACAAAAGTTTCAAAGTTACCAAAAAAGGCTGAGGTATTCAGAATTGTTCAGCTGGGAAAGAGAATAACTGGAGGTGATATCAAGGCCATATAGTTGACAAATTTTTTTAATTTTTGCATTCCTAGGTAGATATGGATCTTAAGTTGTTTACTTGCTTTGGAAAAAAAAAGAAGAGTTTTGGGGTTGGGGTGTTTGGGGTTTTTTGGGTTTGTTTTGTTTTTTTCTGCTGTTGTGGTCCTTCATTGGGTTGGAGTTAAAACCTTCTGGAAAACAAAAGTAACCAAGCTGGAAATATCCAATCCTTTCATGGCTAGATATAGGAATGGAGAAGACCAATGTACAGAGGACCATTCTGTCTATCTGAAACCACAGGCTCTGGCAAAATACTTTTTTCCTGTAGTCTAACAGCCCTAAGGAATCGAGATCTTTCATTCTCTTTGGCTTTGGCTGGAAATTTCTCTTCATAGACTTGTTTTGCTGAAATTTCTGTGTCCCTTTCCAAAAGTAATAAAGGGTTTTGTCAGAATGATGTTGACTGTCATGATTTTTGCTTCAAAAAATTCCTGACCATATCTAATAAAAAGAGAAAAAAATACCTTATAGAACCCAAAACCAAAGGAATATGCTTAGAGGAAAATATTTCATTTGCACAGTAAATCATTAGCCAAGGAAATTCTGTAAATACTTTCAAGACCAAGAGGTAAGTGGAAAGGTGGTATCCCTACTGACATGAATTCTACAGTTTCCAGGATATCAGAAATTCACAACCAAGTTTTCACAGAATCACTGAATGTGTAGGTTGGAAGAGACCTTCAAGATCGAGTCCAACCCAGCCCTAACACCTCAACTAGACTGTGGCACCCAGTTAAATGAATACAACATCTCTGCTTTCGTGTAGTCAAGAGCTGTAGTCCTAGCACAGCCTTACTCAGCAGCTTGCCATCAGTAGTTTTTAGCATTTGTCCATGTCAAAAAGCAGATTTTACACTTATTTAGAATTAGGTTCTCCCCCCACTCAGTTCTTCTTGCCTACTACTTCAGCAAGACAGGTTGCACTGAGTTGCAGCAGAGCACCACAGGCAAAGCTACATAATTAATACACTAGAAAGTTAATTAGCCTGGTGCTCAATGAGGAGATTTGTTCTTGGTAACATGATTCTGAATAATCATTTATCTCTTACTTTCACTGAGTGAACTGGTTGCAAGCATCAGCAGCTATTGCAGGCAATTACATCACTGATCTGTCATTCTTTCACAGCTGTACCATATGGACAATAATAATTTAAATGGAGTCTAGCAGATGTTAAGGACATAGTGCAAGGCTGGGAATGCACAGACAGGACCAGTGTGTTTGCAATGACATGTTTCATGCTAAGATTTTTATCTAAAAATTAAAAATATTTGTATTTTTCAACATATATATGTATATAGCAAAAATTTGCATTTATGTTTAGTTAGAGTGATGAAGATATTAAGAAAGCAGATGGCATTACAGAGCAATATATCTATGAAGTTAATCTATTGTCTCTGTCTGAAAAGCGGGGAGAAAAATGATGAAAGATAATTGTTTTAATCAGATTTGCAAGGGAGTTTGTATGCTGTTACTCAAATAAGGGCAAGAGATCCTGTTTAAATCCAAGGCACACTTAAGTTAGTATCTTTGTTTCCCTGAGCTTTGCAGGAATGCATTCCATCATTTGTATATCAGAGAATCACCCAATCACAGAATCGCTAGGTTGGAAGAGACCTTTAAGACCGTAGAGTCCAGGCCATGCCCTAACACCTCAACTAAACCACGACACCGAGTGTCACATTCAGTCTTTTTTAAACACATCCAGGGATGGTGACACCACCACCTACCTCCCCAGGCAGATAATTCCAGTACTTTATCACTCTTTCCACAAAAAACCTTTTTCCTAATATCCAACCAATATTTTATTTCCCTTGGTGCAGCTTGAGACTGTGTCCTCTCGTTTGGTCAGTTGCTGCCTGGAGAAAGAGACCAACTCCCACCTGGCTGCAACCACCTTTCAGGGAGTTTGTAGAGTGATAAGGTCACCTCTGAGTCTCCTTTTCTCCAGGCTAAACAACCCCAGCTCCCTCAGTCGTTCCTTGTATGGCTGGTGTTCCAAGCCCCTCACCAGCGTGTTGCCTCCTCAGGATGTGCTTAAGCATCTCAAGGTCCTTTGTAAACTGAGGGGCCAGACCTGGACTCAGCACTCAAGGTGTGGCCTCACCAGTGCTGAGTACAAGGGGAAGAATGACCCCCCTGCTCCTGCTGGCCACACCACTCCTGAGACAGGCCAGGATGCTGTTTGGCCTCCTTGGCCACCTGGGCACACTGCTGGCTCATGTTCAGCCGGCTGCTGACCAGAACCCCCAGGACCCTTTCCTCCTGGGCACTGTCCAGCCACACCGTCCCAGCCTATAATGCTGCAGGGGGTTATTGTGGCCAAAGTGCAGGACTCAGCACTTGCACTTATTTAACTTCATCCTATTGGACTCTGACCATCCATTTAACCATTCCAGGTCTCTCTGCAGAGCCCTCCTACCTTCCAACAGATCGACACACGCTCCCACCTTAGTGTTGTCTGCAAATTTACTAGTGAAAGACTCAATACCCTCATCCATGTAGGCAATAAAAACATTGAACAGAACTGGCCCCAGCACAGACCCCTGAGGGACACCCCTGGTCACTGGCCTCCAGCTGGATGCAGCACCATTCACCACCACTCTCTGGGCCTGGCCATCCAGACAGTTCTCAACCCAGCAAAGAGTGCTCCTGTCTAAGCCAGGGCTGCCAGCTTTTCCAGGAGTGTGCTGTGGGAGACAGCGCCAAAAGCCTTGCTGAAGTCCAAATAGACAACATCCACAGCCTTTCCTGCATCCACTAGGCAGATCACCTGGTCATAAAAGGGGCCTGGGTTGGTCAAACACCACCTACCCCTCCTAAAGCCATGCTGGCTGGGTCTGATACCCTGGCCATCCTGTAAGTCCTGTGTAAAGACACTCAGTATAAAGTGCTCCGTTACCTTACCGGGTACTGAGGTCAAGCTGACTGGCCTATGATTACCAGGATCCTCCTTCCCACCCTTTCTGTGAATGGTTGTCACACTGGCCAGCTTCCCATTATTTGGAACCTCCCCAGTGAGCCAGGAGTGTTGGTAAATGATGGAGAGAGGTTTCACAAGCTCATCTGCCAGCTCCCTCATCACCCTGGGATGGATCCCATCTGGGCCCACAGATTTATGATCATCCAAGGGGCTTAGAAGTTCTCTGACTGCCTTCTCCTGGATAAGAGGGGGACCATTCTGCTCCCTGATACCATCTACCAACGCAGGAGGACATCTTCCAACTAAAGATCACCCAAGCAGCTCAAAGCTCACCAGAGACGGCACTTTTCTTTGCTCACATTCACCATACAATTCTTTATGAACTTTATGAAATTTGACAAAAAAAGTGCTGGATTTTGCACCAGGTACAGAGCAACTCTGGACATACAGATTGGGGAAGGAGACACTGTAGAAACTTGCCATGGAAAGGTACCTGGGGATCCTTGCTGAGGGCGAATTGAACATGAGCCGGCAGTGCCCTAGCAGCTAGGAGGGCCAACCCTGTCCTGGGGTGCATGAGGCACAGCATCATCAGCCAGGCAAGGGAGGGGTTTATCCCACTTTCTCTGCACTGGGGTAGCTTCTTCCTGAGTTCTGGGGGCAGTTTTGGGTGCTACAATATAAAAAATTGACATTAAGCTCTTAGAGAGCATCCAGAGGAGAACCATGAGGACAGGGAAGGGTCTGCAGCACAAGCCTTACAAGGAGCAACTGAGGACACTTGGTCTGTTCAGCCTGGAGGAGACTGAGGACAGACCTCATTGAAGTTACAACTTCCTCATGAGAGGAAGAGCAGGGGCAGGCACTGATCTCTGCTCTGTGGTGCCCAGTGGCAGGACCCAAGGGAACGGCACAAAGCTGGACCAGGGGAGGTTTGGGCTGGATATTAAGAAAATGTTCTTTACCCAGAGGGTGGTTGAGTACTGGCACAGACTTCCCAGGAAAGTGGTCACAGAACCAAGACTTTCTAGTTCAAGAAGCATTTGAACAATGCTCTGAGGCACACAGAGTGATTATTGGAGGGCCCTTCACAGGGCCAGGAGTTGAACTTCCCTGTGGGTCTTCTCCAGTTCACGATATTCTATGATTCTTGATCATCAATCAGATTGTTTTCAAGAACCATATGATCAGCTGCTGCTTTTGCCATTTTCTGGTTATTGTGAAGTGCAAAAACTAAGTAAGACTTCAACTTCCCTTGTATGCTGGAGCAGGTAGGAGCTAAGATTTTCAAAAAGCAGCTGTTTGACCAGATCTAGTACAGCTGTCTTTTTTGCTATGGTATTATCTGGCCATTATGGGAAGAAAGGAGAGCTGCAAGCTGAATTATATGCAGGCCAGTTTACATCAAGGCCAGTTATCCACACACATGCAGAACAATGCATGCTCCTCTTTCTAGGTTGTTTTTTACAAGCATGTTCTGGGATGCATATTACTGTCCCTGGATTGAGTTTCAACTTCAGTGTTGCAGTTGATGGTTCTTTAAATGTTGAGTGAAGAACTAGTGCAGGAGAGAATATTTCACTCTGTGGAGCAGCATGTTATTATCCTATGAACACAACCACTTCAGTTTGACTGTATATTGAATAAGTCTATATAATGCGGCTGACATTGATCAGATATGCATTCAAAGACAAACCCTAGATCACTTCAGCAAAATGAACTAACAATAAATTCAGTGAATAAATTATAAACCTCCTTAAGAAACTATCTTG
This sequence comes from Cyanoderma ruficeps, assembly GCA_008694505.1. Classification (NCBI taxonomy): domain Eukaryota; kingdom Metazoa; phylum Chordata; class Aves; order Passeriformes; family Timaliidae; genus Cyanoderma; species Cyanoderma ruficeps. The sequence continues at coordinate 389,760 of VZDJ01000187.1, read as the reverse complement.
CTGAAGTGTGCAGGTAAGCCTAAAACATACAGGTGAGGAATACTTGAATCTTGACACAAAGGTGGTGAAAGTGTATTATGTCCATTACATATAATTGCAATGATATTCCTCTTCCCTGAAAATTCTGCAAGCCAGGCATGCATAAGGAGACACAAGAATGAAAGGGTAGGGACAGAAAATATAAAATTCGTATATATCTGTTGAGTTAGTTTGCTATAGAAAATCTAATTCTCTAATTAGTTATAAGTTTCAGGATCCCTTTGAAGTCCTAGCAATGTCAGTTCCCAGAGAAAACTGTGATCTTAGAAAAGTGGAAAGTGTATGGTATATGCAGGCTGAAAATCAGATTTGTATGTGACTTGTTTCCAATGGCCTTTAGTTTGGCTGAAGAGTACATTTTTAATAGATGCGCAGGAACATAGTAATCTATCTTTGCAGGACATCTCGACCAACAGAGCAATGTTACCATTTAGAATGTTCTTTCAAAATTATTATAACACTAATAAGTTACATCATTACAAGGCAATATTGTACTAGTACTAGTAATTATCTGGAGATTTGGTGGAGACAGAGAAAGCAGCCTAGTTTTTCTCTACCTTAAATTGGTTTAAAACATCAATAGCACATCAAAATGTAGGGTTTTGTAGTGGTGTATAAGTGGTATAAACAGTATGTAAGAATGTGCAGTCACTACTAGCAGCCCAAAAGAAATCCATTTTGTTCAGGACTGTCATTTAAGGGCAGGAAAAATAGAGTGGAACAGAACATTGTAAGCAAAATTGTTAAGATAATCACCCCGTGATAACATAAAATATCTCCAGCAAAGAATGAGCACTAACTATCCAAGTTCAAAAGTGCTGCAATGCCTTGGCAATTTAAGAACTTCCACTTTTGAGGGTAGGTGTGATAGGCAAGACAGGCTCCTTGTTCCTGCAAGACTATCCTGGCTTTTCCTGCCAGGAGTCTGCCTTTAGCAGTGCCCGGGGCACAGCACAGTGGCAGCTGGCCACTGGTGGGAAGCCACCTGCCCCAGGATTCCCAGGCTGCCTTTACGGCAAGGACACCCTGCAGGAGGTGCCGATGGGCACAGAAGTGTCTGTGCAGAGGCTGTCTCCAAAGGCACCAGCCACTCACCACCAGCCTTGGACAAATTTGGGATGGGCTTAGGTGAGGAAGGTGGGAAGGAGCAGCAGGGCCTGTGAGGGGGGAAGAAAAGGAATCGTGAGGGCTGGCCTTAAGTGCTTGGCAGTGGGAGAAGCACCGGCTAAGGCAGCAGTGCACAGGTTGATTTTCTCTCAGAAATTCAGAGAGAAATTCAAGAAATGTATTATCATGTCTGAGTCAGGAGAAGAACTGACAGCCAGGAGAAAACAGCCCTGGAGGGAAATCCCCAAATAGCTGAATTGTGAAACCTTCATGCTCTGGAGCAGCCCAGCCTATAGCAGTACTAAAAGAACTGGCAATGGAGAGAGAAGATTGTCAGTGGGACACAGCAGAGGTGTGGAAGTCCTACCTCCATCAAGTGGAGCTAGCCACAGTGCACTGGGGAACTGGGACAGACTGTGTCACCAAAGAGAGGCATTGCAGAAAATGAAGTGGGAGGAAGGCAGAAGTCCCTGATACATAAGGGAGGTTTGGTGGTGAGGACAGTCTAGCTTTGAACAAACCCACCCCTGAAAGAGTTCTCTCAATATTTAAAACATTGCCAGGATCAATTTCCTGGCATTGAGCTGGAGGCAGTGGACGATTCCCATCCCAGTTAGGGATTCCCATGCTTCAGAGGTCTGTGCTGTTCACAAGGATCCTGATGCTGCTGGCAGCAACGTGGATTGTGGGAGCCCTAATGCACCTAGGGTCACCATGACAAAGCTGCAAGCTTAGAGAACACCATGTGTGTGACGCATCCTTAGGAACAAAGCAATGGCAAGGTCATGTGTACCTCCTCCAGTCTTGCAAGCCTGTGAAGAAATATAGGAAAAACAAAGCCAGATGTGATTTCCAAGCAAGTAAAGTGCATTTTGTGAAGCAATGTGCGATGACAATATTTCAAAACTGGAATTAGGATGCATACACTTACTTTCAGTCAGTTTTTCTGGGTTTAAGTTACTTTAATTTTATATTTGTTTTCTGCTTTTTGAAGTACTGCTAAAATACACCATCATTCAAACTAAATAGTTTATCTGCCTTCAGCATCTGCATTTCTGTGGTTGTGTGCACTTCACAGTAATGCAGAATTATCAGCACACACTTGGGTGTACACCCTGTGACCACAAAACCGCCCCGTTCTGTTCCCTGTGCAAAGGGAAGTGTTATTGTGTTATTATAAGGGCAAAGTGCCTATGTAGGCTGCACACACTTGTGTGTCTCCCAGCAGAGCATCAGGATGTGGAAGGCAGAAACCTTTGCCAATACCTGAGTAAGAGCGCTTAGGAAAGCACTGGATATCAGCCTATGAATCTGGAGAGATCATGCCACGAGAATAGCTACTAATCTTCAAATATTAGCCAACAGTGGGCTTAGACTAAACCACAGGAATTAATTTACTGAATAGTATAGAGAAAAGCTGGCATAAATGTATATGGTATATTATTGCTTTCTTAACATGGTTACACCAACCCTGATAAAAATATCAATTCATTCATCTGAAAAAGCAAAACATCAAAAGAGGGAAACCAGCCTAATTTTTCTTTGTGAAAAAATGTTCCCTCCCCCTCAGTCCCTTACATGCCCCACTGAGCAGGGACAAAAATTTTCAAAACAATGATGGTAAAAGAATTTCAAGTCCTGTATATGTTTTCATTTAGCAAATACTTACCAAGCTATTTCAGATATTTTAAAGAGGCATTTTTGCCTTCTGTTTTAGCAGACAACTTGCAGAATCCCCTATACAAATGCAGTGATTATTAATTTAATATACCTGAAAAGAGTATATGTAGTTTAAATTCAAACATAATAAGAGAACTGATGCAATTGTCTTAATAAAATCTAAATAAGTATATATACTGTGTTTTATCTTTATCTGAAGAAATGAAACTGGCACCCACTGACTTGATGAACCACGTATGATTTAAAAATCAGCATTCTGAGCTTTCTATTCTGACTTCTAGCCCAAAACACTGAATTTCTGGTGGCATGCCATGGGCTCCCATAGTTCAAGTCATTAAAAAGTACTTCCAGAGAATATCACTTTGTGTAGCGAAACCATTCTGATGGCAGAGCTGATAACTGCAATGATGTTTTGGTGTGCTTATGAAAGAAATTCAGAGATATCCTTTGAGAAACCAAGCAACTGAATTTGCAACAAACTGCATTTCTTTTGTATATTGTGGACTCATTTTGTGACAAAGGGAGAAATAATGTTGCCTTGTGCAGACACAGATTCTGAACTCTCTTCTAAAGACGATTTTCCTCTACTGAACATATAAATCCTAACTTAGAATTACAGCAGAATAATTTATTATAGTTAGCATTTTTCCTGGAAGTTACTTGGTTCCTGATTTTATATATTAATTCTTTTTCCAGAACTCTTTTGAAGCAGAGCCATGACTTTTCTTAAGTAATTCTTGGCAAGCACAAGCAGAAATTACCACTAATGCTGTGGCTTCAGTGTTTCATAATCTATATTATTAATACAAAAATTCTTACTGTTCAGTGCACAAAAGCCATGATATGTCGCCCTGATGTTTTCAGCTTTCTGCCTCTGCAGAAGTTTTCTCATGTAGCCTTCTGATGTAAACAAAGTTATTCTTGGAATGTTTGCATTCTTCTCCTGTGAGAGAAGAATTGAGTGATGGTGCTGTCCACCACACAGGTTGAGAGGTGGTGACCTCTCTAGCCAATCTCTGGACTTCTGTACAAATGTATATAAAGAGAGAAATGTAAATAAAGTAGGGGAGAGACTCCTTTCCCTTCACTGCTGCTGTGTCTGCCTGCTCCTTTCCTGTCCCTAAAAGGGGGACACACCCAGCTTCAGCTAGCGACCGAGTGGTGCCCTCTCTGAGGAGCACCGCAGCAACCAAACCACAAGTGGTGACCCCAAGATGTGTCCAAGCGACATCTGGTGACCTCCGGACGTGTTCGGACCGCAGCCTGGGTCACATCTGGTGACCCGAGTCGTGTGAGAACTGCAGCCTGAGCAGTCGGCCTGAACCTCAAGTGCAGAAGTCCCTGGACGAGTGCCGACTGCAGCCTGAGTCACATCTGCTGACCTCCTGACGAGTGGGAGCTCGCAGCCTGCGTCTGTGACTTCACACTGCCGTGCATCTGAAGGTGAAGGTGAGAGATGAATTCTCCCCCTACCTCAGATGGTTCCCTCCTGGTGGACCTTTGGATTAGGGTCCTGGAGAGGAGGCAAGCCTCTGTCTCTGCAGAGGACTTTCGGGCATTGTTTTCTTTTGCTAAAAGGCATGGGTTTTACTGTAATGCCCGAGCAATTTTTTCCACAGTGGAGTGGAGAGCCTTAGGCGATTATCTGCTCCGGTTTTTTACTATGGAAGTCAGTGTGGATTTTTTAAGGTTGCTAGTAACATGGAAAAGCCTGGAAAAAGTGCTGTGTGGCTTGCAGCCTCCCAGTTCGGAGCAGGATGGCTCCAGCCTGATTCTCTCTCCCGGGCTGGGTGCCGGGGAGGAGGGGGAGGCTTTAGGCCCCCCCCGCGCGGACCCGCTGTCTGCGGGACCGCCGAAACCCCCCCCACACAGAAGCAGCAAAGAGGGAGCTCACCTCGCGGGCGGGACACCTGAAAACGCAGGCGCGGGGTCCCCGCAGATGAGGACCCCGCCCGTACGCGCCAACGCGGGCGCGGGGCCCCTGCGGGGGTCCCCGCCGGCCTCAGCCCGCCGCGGACAGGGGGCGGAGGTGCGCGGGGCTCGCGGAAGCCCCGCGGGACCGGCGCAGCCGGCCCGCCCCACTCCCCTGCCGCGGCGGCGGCGGAGGTGGCGGCGGGGGAAGGGTGACCCCTCCCCCCGCACCTTCCCGACGATGAAGGCGCCGAAAGCGCGCTGGGATCGGGGAGGGCGGACACTCAGAGCAGTCTGTCCGCTTTGTAATGCTTCCACGACATATTCGGTGGAAAAGGACGGCGCAAAATTGCGCCGTCCCCGGGGTCCCACGGAGGAACCCCCAAACTTCCGTCCCGCGCAGCCGCAGTTTCTGCGGGGCGCTGGGCACTCAGCCAAGGCTGAGAAGCCCGCCACACAGCGGGCCGAAGCCCCGACCGGCAGAGCTGCCGGCGGAGCTTCCTTGGGAGTGTTGCCAGAATCCCGTGCTGCTGTGGCTCGGTCAAGGGACTCGGCACTGGGGTGTCGCCCTTTGGGCCTTCGGGCTATCGGAACAGGCTCCTCTGGGAGTCCGTCACCCTCCGAAATTCTCCCTTGTTCGCGAGTCACGCGCAGCACCTCCCCAATGGCACGTTCCCCCCCTCAATCCCTCCCGTCCTTGAAGGGGATGCTTGGCAGCGCAGAGGCAATGCGGGGGACGTCCCGCTCGCTGCTCCGTTCTCCCCCCGTGGTCAGGCGGAGCGGAGCCTCCAAGGTGGAGGCGGGGTCCAGCGCGGCCGTCTTCGAGGTGGGCACGCCCCCTCCAGCGCTGCTCTCTCCCCCCACGCGGAGCCGGGGTGGCGCTGCGAGCGCCGACGCCTCTAAGGTAGAGGCACGCTCTGCAGTTCCTGCGAGACAGGCTTTCGCACCTGTCCCATTGCGTCCTAAGGGACAGAATTCAGTGGACGAAGATGTCTCACTGAGCAAATTGAAAGCTCTCCCTGTAATTCAGGGAGCTGGCCACAAAAAACGTGTAGCTACCAACCTGCAGCCAACCTGCAAGGGCCAGCAGGGTGGGAAGCAGACACGGGCAAATGCTCAGGCCAGCAAGAAAAAAGGGAAGAAAGTGAAAAAGGGGTTTTTTCCTTCATTTGTATGTGGACGGTGTGGAACGCCAAATCATACAGCCGAGGCTTGTAAGGCAATGGCTCATATAAATGGCCAGCCTTTGTCAGGCTGGGAAAATGGACAGAGAAGCCCAAGGTGGAAGCATGCTCAGACACGAGTGTCTTCCCAATCCTCAGACCCGATGAAGGTCTGCTGGGCAAGCTCAATCCCCACACCCACCCGCCCCTGTCACTGTCCCTGACAGGACCAGATTGTTTAATTTGTGTTTCTGAGTTTTCTGTTCACAGGACACCGAGCTGGTGACAAGAAGGTGGCTGTTCTGAAGTTATTGGGCTGCCTCAAGTTCACTGGACTGCTGTTCTGGTCAGAGACTGTTCCTGAAACCATTTTACCCTGCCTGTCCTTGGAATGGACATTGTAAGTCTTTCCTTTGCTGTTTGGCATCTGGAATGGACTTTCTTTCAGGGTGAATTCATCGCCCTTCGTGACTTGATTCGGGAGCTGTTGGACCTGGATCATCTGAAACCAGTCCCTGGAACACTCCTGTTTTCTGCATTGAAAGAACTCTTGGGAAATGGAGGTTTTACAAGACCTCTGAAAAGTATTCTCATTTTGAATCTGAATGATTGTTTTCTTGTGATTCATTTGCATCCCACAGGTATCACTGGCCGATGGAATGATGAATAGTCCAATCCTTTGCACATTTTGGACTGGGTCATGCTGCCCCATCAGCCGCAAAGACGGCAAATACATTTTTGAGCTAATTGCTCGATTTCAGCCACAAAAGATGGCAAAATACATTTTTTGAGCTAATTGCTCGATTTCAGCCGGAAAAAAGGCAAAATTACTTTGTTTGAGCTCATTGCTTGATTGATAATTAAATGCAGGCAATAGTGCTTGCAATTGATGGGTGCAGATTTCATACTCTCGGTATTACGGGAGAAATTTGACTGGAGCTGTGCAAGCAGTTTTTCTGCCACAAGCAGTTTTTTTCTGCCAATGCTCTGAAAAATTTTCAGGGCAGGTCGCTTGTCGTCTGCCCAGCCATGAGCTCTTGCAAGTGGCAAAATTCTTTAAAATACCCAGAAGCCAGTGCAAGGACCCACTGTCTTTACAGACGGTTTGGGAAGGACAAGACGGGTCATTGATGCTTGAAAGGATGGCCTTGAAAGGCAAGTTTTGGAAGGTCATAAGGATGGATCAGCCCAATTGGTTGAATTAAGGGCTGCTGTCATGGCATTTCCAAAGTTTTCCCAGGAACCTTTTGATTTGGTCACGGATTTCATTTCTGTGGCTGACATGGCACAGTAGTTGTGTCATTTCAATTTGAAGGGCATCAGAAATCTTGATTTGCTTCATTTGCTGAAGAACCTGTGTTGTGCCACTGAGGCCCGGTTCTTCAAAAACAAAAACGGGGAATGCAGGGTGAACCCCGCAAATTCAATTGGCAAAAGCTTTGCATGCCATCAGGCGCCTTAATGGTGCTGCAAATTCTAATAATCCTGTCATGTTGAAGCAGGACACTGTGACCAAAAAAGAAGGCCAACCAGTGGAGAAACCACTGAGTGACGACTCTGATGTCAATGACACAAGCGATCACTCTGATGGTCCTTCATGAATAGAAATTGAACAATGTTCATTTTCTTTTTTTGTTTTTTCTTTTAATTAAAGTAAAAAGGGTGAGATGTCGCCCTGATGTTTTCAGCTTTCTGCCTCTGCAGAAGTTTTCTCATGTAGCCTTCTGATGTAAACAAAGTTATTCTTGGAATGTTTGCATTCTTCTCCTGTGAGAGAAGAATTGAGTGATGGTGCTGTCCACCACACAGGTTGAGAGGTGGTGACCTCTCTAGCCAATCTCTGGACTTCTGTACAAATGTATATAAAGAGAGAAATGTAAATAAAGTAGGGGAGAGACTCCTTTCCCTTCACTGCTGCTGTGTCTGCCTGCTCCTTTCCTGTCCCTAAAAGGGGGACACACCCAGCTTCAGCTAGCGACCGAGTGGTGCCCTCTCTGAGGAGCACCGCAGCAACCAAACCACAATGATATTGTTTTCATGTCCCAGTGAACACTACTCTTTCAGAAGTTGTGCACAGGCATGTTGTTAAAATAAGACTGGATTCAGACTCATGGCAAAAATACATGTTTGCACGTTCAAAACGTGTTACATATGAATATTCTCAAATTTGTTTAGAACACATTCTTTCTGTTGCACTGCTGCCAGCAAACATTTTTTATTAGAATACTCCAATGGGATTACATAAAAGGAAGGTAAACACAACCAAAAATAGTCTATTTTTATGTGACTAAATATTCACAGAAATTCTTTGTCATATTAATGAAGAACATTATTTTATTCTGTTTATTCTGTTTTGAGAGGATTTTCTACATCCACACATATTGTTTCTGCCAAGACATGTTGTGTTAACCTCTAATGAGACAGTATGGAAGAAGCAGAAGTCATGTTTATTTGCACTTGTGGTGTGACTCAGCCAGGTCTCCAAGGTCAGGTGCCATTCCTCTACAGAGCAGCTTTGTACATGTAATAAATGTCTACAATGACAAATTATGACAGATCTTACATGTATTTTAATAAACTATTAGAAATTATTAAATTATTATTTTAAGAAATTGTTAATTTAAGAAAAGTGCTGCAAAATGTGTTCTAGATATCAACAGCAGCCAGGATAAATCTGTGTAGGAAATCATTGAAACTGGAAATCATTAAAATTACCAAATTTTCTATAAATTTGCAAAAGTGACTGGTTTTAAAGGGTGTGGCAATGAAAAAGGAAGAATAACAGTGATGGAATTCCTTGAAGATCTTGGCATCAGCCTTGTTTTCAATAATCATTATTTAGGACTTTAGGAAGGAAACCTGAGCATGACGTAAGTGCAACAAGTTATGCTGTTATCATGACAGCAAGTCATTGCCAAGGCAGGCGAGAACTATCATACAGGATAGTATGAATTTTTTCTGAGGAAAAAAGTTATAAAAGCAGGATGAAATTCAATGGCTGAAAATAGCATGTTACGTGCAAGGGATACAAAGCACAGTATTTTGATACAAGGAAAACACCTTTCACTGAAAGTGATTCAGAAAGAAAAGTGTGTAAGTACCTCTCAGCTCATGGGAGATTTGCTGTGCATTATAGGCATAACACAGTCACAGACAAATTGCAGGTAGCATCAGGGTGTGGTAAATGTAGTATTTACGTCAGAAATAGAGAAGGTCATGCCAGTTTACAATTCCTTAACTGTGGTACAATGGATATCTGAATCATTCACACTCAGAGGGACTGATATGTGAAATGGAATAATGAGGGAAATTAGGATTCTTTTGTCATCTGACCTGAGAAAAGGGTGGCTTTGCATGTTAGTGAAATAGAAGTTGGAGGTGGATCTCTACATTGGACTGTGCAAATACATCAGAAGGAATACACCTGAATTGGGGAGCATGTTATAAACCTTCAGACCCACTGGTTTCTGGAACAACCTAGAGACAGGGTTCTCTCTTATCCAGAGGCTGTCTATCTTCCTATCTACATAGCAACAAGCATTGTTCTCTGTCAAAATGTTCACAGAGATAGTCACCCACAGGATCAATGGTAGGGTGGCACAGGCACACCAGCTGTGCACTGGATCCCTTGGGCTTTTCCTGCTGGTTTATGAGGAGTTGTTTTAGCTAGTGGTTATTGCCTGATATTCTGTTTCCACTGGTGAACAGGAAGATGCTGGTTGGATGGATGGATCCAGCCCATGGGCCATGTTGTGTTGCAGGACCATCAGAATATCACTTCTACATAACCACTTCATACCCTGTGCTGTGACATTCATTTGTACAAACAGAGCAGAAACCTAAGAAGAAAGTATGCAAAGAGCAGTTGCTATCTAAGAAATGGAAGAGAAAAAGTACAGTCAATTAGCTAACAGCAGGTCTAATGACAACACCACTAAGTAATATCTGCTGGCCACACCTATATGACACCACAGCAATGAACACGTCTTGCCTGTTACAGTCACCCTGGCATCAATGGCGCTGGCACCTCTGCCCTCTTCCAGCCTCATTTCCCCTTGTCATATCTCTGAGCAGCATTAACAATATTTTTCTAAGAGCTTGGGAGCTCTTGAGCCTTCCCTTTCCCCACAAGGGAAAGTTCCTTTTTTATTGCAGAAAAGTCAGGCAACAAAACCAAAAGAGCAGTTCTCCAGTGGAGGGGAGTGTGACTATGCTTGCTGATCATGGAGCCAGGTAGGAGAGTACTGCAGCAGCAGGGCTTGGGGCAGGGTCACAGGAGGACAGGAGACAGTGCTGCACAGAAAGCTCTGCATACTTGTGCTCTTCACTGCTGTGTGGCTCACTCTTGACACACAGCTTTTATTTCCCCAGGAGACACATTTTAGCAGAGCTGCTTCATTCTTTAAGAGGCCATACTCTGCAAGCATCCTTGTATACTAGAGAGAAAAACAATCTGGGAAAAATAAATTGCCTTCTTCTTTATCACATATTTTAAGTCTAAAACATGAAGTCAGGTTTCTGAAAATCCACAATCAGGACACAGTCAAAATGCTAGACATGTTTTGGAAAGAAAGGTATGTGACATGTCCTTAGTACCTGGGATGTCACTATGCCAATGGAGCTGTTGGTTGTCGTTCACAGGACAAACTAACAAGCACAGCTTCAAAAGGTGGCATTCTGTACTAAGATCTCTATATGATCTCTGTACTTTATGGGTTTTTTAAAGATGACAGTTCATGCACTCCAGGTCACAAAAATCTCATGTTTCAAAGCAGTTCAAGAATGTCAAGTAGTTGGCAGCAGGTTTATTCTCGAGAGGTAAGAGAGTGAGAAATGGGTACAATGATTCACTGTAAGTAGTTACAACAGGTGGGGAATTGCTAACAGCCTTTTTGTGCTGGCAGGGCTGAGATGTAAGCATTTATACCTCCAATCAATACTTACACCCAGTTATTGCCCTCAGCCATGAAGAAATGGAGCCACAGCCAGCTCAGAACTCCCACATAAACCAAAATATATTTTGAAAAATTTTGAAGAGCAGTGATTACCAGAATTCCTACTCTAATCTGCCTTACCTCCTACCTTACTTCTAACCACCTAAGGGAGATGGTGCTGCCCATATTTTTAGATTTACTGTCTTAGCCTCACAAAGCACTTGAGTGTTGTGCCATTTATGCAACACATTACAGATTTTTTTTGCTTAATTGCTGGGCTGAAGCTTTTGCCAGTCAAATTTTCTCTTCTATGAGAAGAGAAAGGTCCTGAAAGGCAAATTTTCATTTTTACCTCAACATTTCACTAAAAAACAAGCCCTCTGGATTTGCAAATATGAGCAAGGAAATCTTGGAGGGTTTGGCTTTCAAGACACATATCACAGAAATGTAAGTATTACCATCAGTGTTGTTTATACAGCTACCATTTACAAATCATACTAAACAACAACCACAACACAATAAGAAGAACACAATTTTAGATAGAGTTTTTGGAACCTTGGCCTAAAAAAGAGGTACTCTGTAAAAGCTTTCCAGAAAGCAGGACTCAACAGAAGCTTCCTCCAAGCTGCTAAATTCCATGTTAGGGAATTTTGTTGCAGATTTTTTCTAAAATTATGTCCTAAAAAGCTCCTTGGAAGACCTACATTTTTCCCTTCTTTCTCAGGCACTCGTGTATTTCATCAAAACATACTTAAAGATATGCCATTTTTGCCATAAAGAGCTATTGCAAACTTGAATCAACACTGATTATAAGTGAAATGCTTTTCCATCACCAGGATGTTATTTCCACAGAGAAGAAGGAATGAAGAAAGCCTGTGGTTGAACTGTTTAGTCAAAAACTGGAAGCACAACTAATGTAAAAATCTCAAAAATCATTCTAAGCTCTTCTCCTCAGGCAAGCCTCAGCAGTTTCTACAGGTTGCCTCACTATACTGTTCACAAAAACCCCTCTTGAGGGGTTTGCTTTGCAAACAGATAAAAGAAGAAGAACTGGGTCACATTTAGCAGCTCACAATGTTGCCAGCATCTCTTTATAGTTAAGCACTCATGTACCACATCTAACTTCTCACAACTACAATTTTATTTACGTAAAGCCAAAAACAGTATCTCTGTCAGTGGTATATATGGGGCTGTGGCACTCAAATGTTTGTGAGATGGAGAAGTTGACATATTTTCTTGAGAATAAGCATCGTGTTAATTAAAAATATTCTCAGGAGAACAAAATATAAGCTACAGCAGTTGAACTGAGTGGCCTCTGCCCTGTTGTTTAGAAGTCTCTGGGGCAAAGCCAAATGAAGTATAATTAATATGCCTGGGAACCCATAAACAAACAAAAAGGGCAGGGTGGGAAGTGGGATTTTGTAGATTTTACATGTAGGCTTATGTGAGTTGATAGCTAATAAATACCTTTGGAACTGCTTATCTGTTGAAAATTATTTCCTTTCTGGAGCAATGTTTCTCTAGAGACAAGCTGTGCTATGCATGAAGCAGAGAAAACTTCTTTTTCTTAAAAGCAGTGATGCCAAAAAATGTACTACCACTGATATATTCTAAGCTAAAGTCAGTGAAGATTTTTGGCTAAAGTTGCATGCATCTGAAGTGGAGATATCCTTTGTACTGACATCTTCCCAAGGGTGATTGTATCCTCAGGCAGTGTGGGGGTCATGGGGACACACTAAACAGCAGAGTACTACACACATTATGTCCATATTGTAAGGGGTAGTGCTCAGCACAGTGTTTTACAGCTCAGTGAAATATTCATGGAGACAGACCACAGCTGAACTGGAGCCTAACCAAGCCAAACTATAACTTTATTTCTTTTCCCCATGACCTTATGCAACAGGCAAAGCTAGAAACAAGTAGGTGATAATCTGGAGTAGCATTCTGTTTAAATGTCATTTAGCCCAGGAAAATCTGTCATTCTGGCCAGGTGAATAAGAGGTATCTTAAGTAACCAATATGATATTTCCCTAATTTCTTCTCTGAAATTCCTTTCTCAAAACCTGCTGCGTTCCACACTCTTGGGAGAAGACCTGCTACTGATTCAGTATCTCTTGCTAATGTAATGGGGATCCTGATTCCATACAGAATTAGGTTGGCAAATCCCATTTGATAAAAGCATAGCATCAAACCTATGGAAGTGCCTGCAGTGGGAGTGATAGTGCTAAATACATACGATTCTGCACATAATTTTTTTAAGTCTGGTCAGATGGGCAAAGAGATCAAGATGAGCAAGCATTTTCTATCTGGTCTCTCACCCGGCACTTCAAAATAAATCAGCCCTTTAAAAAAAAAAAGTAAAAACTAACAAGAGCTAGTGGGTGAAAAAGCAGCTGCTTTATTTCAACTCTGGTGTGTGGGCTCTTGACTTTAAATCATATCATTTAAGTAGCAGATGGGTAGTTAATAGTATTGTCATGCTACAAATGTTTTACTTAAAACATTAACTGAATATGGGGAAATAGTAGAGCATCCTTTCATCCTATTGGCTGAAAATAGTCTTATCCATTAAATAATTTGCCTGGCAGATGATTTGCTTTTACAGTCTGAGCTAGTACCAAATACAAGAGAAAAATACATTTAAGTTGAATGACAAGCATTGTTGGTGGCAGAGGGAAGAAATTTGGAAATAAAAGACAGCTGACTATGTTCTCCATTTTTAGTGTGCATAATTGTTACAAATATTCCTTTGAAGTTTGAGCTCAGGTGTTGGTTGGCATAAAAGGCCTTCTTACCACAACTGAAACATAAAAGAATTTTAAATTTCAGTGGTACTTTTTCCAAGTTTAATTAAACTTCATTCAGCTTAATTCCCCTGTGACTCAGTTGACAATAGTCAAACAAAAATACCATTATGTCAGCCTCATGCAGAAGAAAATGAAGGAGCATCATAATTTCAGAACAAAGGAATAAGCATGCCCACAATGTTGTTTTTACCAGAACCGGTCCTGCATCTACTGAGGTCTGTATAATCATTGGTTTAGTGTCAGGTACATGAAGGAAACAGGCTGGTGGAGGACCAAAAACCACTGTGGGACCCTATCTATATTGCATACCTAGACTGAAAACCTGAAAGAACATAAATTTTCCATGACCGTGAGTATGGGGTGAGATTGCTAGCATGCATACTATAATACTCCACCAAGCACTGCCCAAATCTCCCAACAGAGTAGGAAAAATTAAATTTCCTACTCAAAGGCGGTGGGCAAAGTAAATTTTCTTTATAGAAGCACTACTAGAAAATTATGGAGAAATGTTTTGTATCTGTACCTTCCCTTTTTAAACAGCATTTTTAATGCACTATATAAATACTAAGACTATTGATATAAGTTTAAAGAATTAAAAAAAACCTCAGAAAATTATGTGCAAAAGCAAAGAAAAAAAAAGAAAATTCTTACAATAATGAACAACATTTTCAAAGACTACCAATAGAAAACAGTCAATTTACGTTTACAGAGTCTGTGGGTAAAGAGGTGTGATGTGGTAGCAAAGGTAAAATAATAACTGCAGAATAATGAAAAGCATCTTTGTTCAAGCAGAAAGTCAAGGTCAGTTGCACATTTTGGGTATTCTGGAAGACATGCCTAGCTATGTAAAGCAGGATTTTTTTCCTGAGAAAATGTCTGAATTGATTATTTTTTCAGCATTCATTCTGGATGCCTTAGTTAAAGAAGAAAGAGCAACATCCTTCACACTACAGAGCACAATGCCATTTCAAGATGCTGCTGTATTTGTGGTGGCACAGCATGCTGATGGCATCTGCAACCTAAAATTTAAAGGCCTATTTCAGAAGTACAGGTTATTTCACAGAATCATAGAATCATGAAATCATGGAAAAGACTTCAAGATCATAGTGGCCAGCTGCTAGCCTAGCACTATCAAGTCCACCACCAAACCACATTCTTAGGTAGTATATCTACATGTCTTTTAAATATTTGCGGGGATGGTGATTCAACCACATCCCTGGGCAGCCTGAGCCAGTGCTTGATAATCTTTCAGTGAAGAAAATTTTCCTTATGTCCAATCTAAACATCCTCTGGTTCAACTTGAAGCCTTTTCTTCTCTTCCTATTCCTTCCTGCTTGGCAGAAGGGACTGTTTTCCACCTTATTATTATCTTCTTTCAGGTAGAGGGTGATATGGTAACTGTAGAGTTACCTTATCACCCTCTTGGTTCCCCAAGTCTCCTTTTCTCCAGGCTAAACAACCTCTGTTCCCTCAGCTGCTCCTCATAGGACCGGCACTCCAAACCCCTCATGAGCTTCATTGCACTTTTCTGGACATGCTCCAGCACCTCAGTGTCTTTCTGTAGTGAGGAACCCAGAACTGGACACAGGATTTGAAGTGCAGCTTCACCAGTGCTGAGAACATGGGGCAGTCTCTGTCCTGGTCCTGCTGGTCACACTATGCCTGATCCAGACCAGGATGCCTTCTTGGCCTTCTTGACCACCTGGACACAGCTGGCTCCTGTTCAGCCTCTGCTGACCAGCACCCCCAGCATCTTTTCTGTCAGGCAGCTCTTGCTCAAACCTGTAGTTCTATTGTGTATGGTGTGGCACAGAGGGATATGACAGATGAACCATCCTGAAGGAGCCTCAAGCTATCCTTCCTACATTAGTTTTAGCAGACAACTAATGAGCTTGCTGGACTTTGAGAATTCCTTTCTGTGGTACCCAGCTTTGCCCATGCATGACTTATTTCAGAAACAAGTTCCATCACCATTTTTCCTTTCACACACTCAGTCACTTTGTACCGCTCTCTGATTATTCAAGGGGAAAACTCTTTCAGCTGAAACACTGAGAAGATAATTTTGAGACTATCAGAATTTTACTTCTGTCCTGCAGACTGCAGCACTTACTTTCCAATTAATTTCCCCAGAAACCTTTTTAGCTGTAAATCGTGATGCATTCTTTGAAGAAAGTGTATCGTCGTATGTTCTTTCCTTTGACTTTCATACCTTCAGTAGAACAAAGAATAGATAACTTCATCAAAAATTTTGTTTTGTGAACTACTAATTGAATCATTTGTACACACACAACAATTTTTTTACCATGAGTAATGTAACTGTCAAGTACCAAGCCACGTCATCTGACATTTGCTGAAGTGCACTTCAAGAGAATTGCAACACTCCTCTTTCATAAGAATTAAAGCCAATGCATTGTCTTTATGTTCTAATATTTTCTCTAATGTAGATACTTTGTATTGGTAAATGGACTAGCACAGGTCCAGCTCTGCTTAGATGTTGTGCCAACATCACCAGACTCTGCAGAGAGGACTGTGTGAACACAGCAATGCTACTCTCAGACCTGAGATAGCTTTGTACAACTACAGGGATATTTTCATCCCACCAGTAGGTCTGATATCATAAAAGGATTCAGATCTGCATGCAAAACTAGTTGCAGAGTGTTTGCTTTTTCCATACTGTTACCCTAATGCAAACAGGGAGGAAAATATGTCACAAGGGACAAAATTTTGATCCTGAGAAGCTAGCCTGTACTTTTCCAATGCTGGTTGTGTTTATCTGTTTGACTCAAAATTCTTCAGGCACTGAATGCATCTGAGGGGAAAATCTACTCCGAGCAGCTTTTTATCTATTTCCTGTGCAACTACAATGAAGAATCAAACCCCTGGGAAGCCATTTTTTTCAGACTTCCATGGAAGCTTTAGCACACCTCCCACCTATGCACCAATCTTGACTCTTCAGAAAATGACTGAGGTTTTGCAGAAAAGAATAACGATTATGTGATTCTGGTCTTATAATTAAGATTATTTCCCAAACTCGCTTGCCTCAGATGAACAGGCTAACCACTGGGATAAATAATGATGCTTTCAGTTTGCCATGCTACTTTTATATTCTTCCTGCAGAAGGACACTATGTCAGCAGGAAGGATCCCACCAAACAAAAATATCCTGTCAGCTGATAGTTTGAACATTAGTCTGGAGGGAAGATCAGTGTGTTATTTAAATTCTTTGATTGGAAAGAGGAAATTAACTCAAGCCTCTTACTTCTAAAATGAGTATTTTTATTATAAGGCTATTCTATAGATATTGAGTAATGCTTTCCTGGTGTTTTTTTTCCACAAAGACATAATGATCCCCTGTTCAGATGATTAAAATAACAGCTAAACCTGAGTACCTGTAGAAGGAAACTCAGCTTTGTGGATCCCAAGATGAAAAACATGAACCAACTTCAGGAAGATTCAGGCTGCCCGTTCTTCTTTAGCTTTAGTAATGAGCTTGCTGGACTTTGAGAATCTCCTTCTGAAGTATCCAGCTTTGCCCATACATGACCTACTTCAGAACCAAATTTCTTCATATTTTCTTATATACCTCCAGTAGACCTATAGCACACTGACTAATCAGTGAGGAAGAAAATCAAGGTTTCTGTTAATTTAGGGGTACCATTGTGTCACAGCATGTGAAAATGGAGGTGATCGCACGTAGCAACCAGTCTTTGACAACAGTCAGAAGAAGGAGCCTACACAGAACTTGCCCCACATGCTGTCCCAGCCCCTAATACCATGTGCCTGAGCCATTTATTGAAATAGAGATGTTCTCTGTGTATTTAGTGATCTTCAGTGGACTCCCATTCTAAGAAACTGTCCAGCACCTTTTCAGTAAGGATACCATACAATATAAATCAAAGTGTTATATATTAAGTGAAGTATATTCACATATTTTAAAGACTCCAGAGAGCCCTGCTCTTCAATTCTGGAGTGATGATATGCACATGTCAAGACACAGCAATCCAGTCTCCTAACTACGGACCAAACAAAACTGCTCATACCTTCATTATACTTCAAGCTGTGGAAATCTGATACAGATGTGATAAAACTCAAGTGTGCAAGTGGTGGAGACTGTTTCACAAAGCCCAAAAATGAAAACACTTCTGTTGCTCTCTTCATCTAAAAACTCTACTTTTACAACCATTTCTTGCCTTTGGGGTTGTATTTGCTTCCTTTAGTCTGCAGTGGTCTAGAGGATTAGCTACAGCTAAAATCTATAGACCTCAAAGTATTATGATCAGTTTGACATATTGGTCTATATTCTCTTACAAAAGCCATCACCTTTGACTTTTTCTTGTATTTTTCTAAACTTTTTTGTGTAATAACAGAACTCAAGTATAACTCAGCTGAAAGTTTCCATCCTTTCGAGTGAGCCATGCATTTACCATTTCATTGACATGGTTTGTATAAATAAACACAGGTCTTAAACCAGAATTCACTTTAGGGTGTTCAATCTGATGCTTAATATGGACACAAAATTCTACAACTTAAACATATGCTGTAGTCTATGGAGTTATCACTGTAGACAGATTATCAGAAGGGATATTTATTTAAGATGCTACTATCCTTGACTTTCTTCTTGAAGAAGCTTTCACACTGAAAATATTACTCCTGCTTGTGAAACATTACTGGAGATGCCAAAGTAAAGAACGAAATCCACCCTTAAAAGTTAGCTGATCTCCTCTGGAAAAATATATACTAAATCCTGTAAATCAAATCATAGTGTGTTGGAGGTTTGGGATCTTTTTCTATCAAATTAAACCTTACAATTACATAGTCTTGTAAAACATGCTTGCCTAGCAAATCAGCAGCAAAACATAATAGTATCCATTCATATCTACCTGGTACATTTAGTTTAAGCCTTATATGCAATTGCGTTATTAAATTACCTGGTGCTTTCTGGTATTTTGCTTAATTTTGCCATAGTAGAGAACCAGTGCAGCTGTTCCTTCAGTTTTGAAATTTGTTCCTCTTTTTTTTTTCTTTTTTTTAAGCTTTGCTGGCTGCAAGCCAGTGAGTGACATGAAACAGTTCAAGCATTCAGACTAAAATTTTAAGAAATAATTTTCATGCCTGAAAATTAGGTCTACATTTTCATCTGCATGTTGAATCTAACTTTTCAAATGTCAAGGAGCAAAAGCTCTTGTATTTTATTTTTTCTTAGAACAACAAAATAAACCTAGGAAACTGATGGCTCCAGCACAAATAGATTGTGTTTGCTTAGTCAAAGCAATAAAAAACACAAACTGTTTTTTCTTAAAACATATAAAGGCTTGAAGAATTATTATAGAAAAAGAGTAGCTGTATTTGACGAACAGCACTTACATTACCTACAAAAGACTTCAATATATTTTCTCTTTCCTTTAGATCAATACACATCTCACCTATAAACCAATAGCAGAAGCTGTGACATCATCCAGTAATTTAGCTAGCAGAAGAAGCAGGATACAGTCAAGGGAGTGACCTGCTACCAGGCAAGAAAGTTTCCAGCTGAACTATATCAATTAGTGCAGGAAAACTTTGGTGTATGTCACAAGGCCTCACAATTCCTGCTACACTTCACACCTCAGTTTGTATTCCCATGCACACAGGTGTGTTGGGGCGACGTGGTAATGCTTGGACACTCATATTTGCCTGGCTGCATGCACTAAACCTGGGCTGTAAGGGTATTGTGACCCATTTCCAATCCCTCTGCTAGCACAACAATCAATCTCACAAGCAGAAAGGGAACACTTCTGACACAATTTTTACGAAATGTATGCTTCTTTCAGCCCCAAGACTCACGTATTTATTTTCCATTTTGCTCTATACTAGCAGGCACAAATTACTTTTCCAGTTTACGTGAATTCCTGGCTGACCAGTGACAAAAGGCTTTTGTGGTTTTCAGCAGTATGTCCCTTTCTGTGACTCATTTTGTTTGTAAGCTACACAGCTCTCTCACTGCAAGATTGATACAGTATTTGCCTACAGCCTGTATATTGGCACACTGAGATGCTCTTAAAACAATCACTGTTGTTGGCAGCCAGACACATGTGTGAACTTTCGCCCTCTCCTGATGCAGTAGCCAAAATGAACAGAGCCCTATGTCAGACCCAAAGGACCTCTTGGAGAACAGATGTCCTACGTGGAACTATCCTGGCTGTCCATAAAAGGCACCCCTTGGCCTGGTGTTTGCCCCCTGCAGGGAGGAGAACAACAAGTTTGGGTGTTATCCAAACACACAGAAAGTTGGTTACTGCCACTATTATCCCAACAGATGGGCATAACTCTGAGCTGATCAGAGGCTGCATTTTGACAGAGTTGCCAGCAGTAGTATGCCCAACTGGGTAAGTCAAAAGGGTCTGTCAGTTTTGAGCTTTCATGCTTCTAGTTGAAGACATGCCTTGTGGCTAATCTTGCTTTTCCCAAACTAGATTAGATTTAAGACATTCAGATGCGTTTCCCATGGCTTCACAAAAGCATTCCTTATCTCAGGCCTAAAACACCAGGAACAGTACTGCCAGGACAGTGTGTGGTCACAGCCCCTGGCCCATGTTTTTATTCTTCTCTCCCCAGAGTATCTTGACTGGATAAGTAGCTGAGATGAGCCTCACTCTTCTCCAACAGTGGGAACTGTAAGCCAGTTAGGTTAATACTTACATGGATGTGTAAGGCACCATAGACTTCTTGCTGGCAGTCAAATGCTAGGGATGAGTCACACCTCCACAGCGGACTAGAAGGTCAGCTGCAGGGGCCACCATAACAGCAAAATGCTAGACAGACTTATGCCTGTTAATTGCTGTGCTGCTTTAAAATGGACTAATGAGATGTTTGTGATTCAAACTCCTGCAGTGTCCAGTTGTCTGCCTGCCTTGCTTGAGGTCTCATTCTTCAGTCATAACACTGCCACATGTTGACCTGACTTCTGACATCCAAGGCTGGTTCTGGCAGTCATTTCTGCCAGCCTCAGTGCCACCTGCTTTGAGAGCAGCTCCCAGAAGAAAGAAAACTGATGTCACTTCATATTGCCGGGAGACATAATTTTCTTTCTTTCTTAAGTGTTTTCCCCATTACTGCTATTTTTATGCATTATTGGATTTTACCTTTTAACTGCAGCCACTACCCTTAGAGATGATTCATTAATGAAAATCTCGCAGACGTGAATGTCGCTCTTGTTCCTGGCACATGGCAAAAAACCACTCATTAGCCACAGAAGCCCCATCTTACCCCCACACCCCTTGATCCCAAACAACAATTCTAGGAGTGTGTCATCTTATGGTTGTTTCCAGCTGTTTATTCCTGGATGGCTATTTTCCTGAAATGTTCATCTTTTCTGTGAAGCAGGGTTTCTCTGTAAATTCACATTAATGATGTGTATGTTAGGCAATTTTGCTGCTCTCAAACTATACTAGCTGTATTTCAAATTAATTTCCACTAACACAAACCATTAAGTTCTTTCAAAATAAAATCAGCAAAAGCTGAATGTAGTAATTACCCCTAGCAAAAAGCAGACAAAAAAACAAGGAAAAAAAGCATTTTTCACTTGTATCCACTACTGTCCTGGGTTTTTTATGACATATTATTAAATTACTCCATGGGGAAACTGAATACAAACATTACTAAAAGCAAGACTTTATTTCCTTAGGAAAGGTCATAAAAGGAAATTCGCAGCAGAGTAATACAGAATCTGCATGGGAGTTGAGATAAAGCCTTACAGAAAATGACAGCAAAAAGAAAATTAAAATTTTCAGGTAGAATAATCAGTCTGTTTAAAAAAAACAAGCAAACAGCCATGGAAACACGGTTTTTACCTTTTCTAAGTATCAGTAAACAAATACTGAGGGGCTTTTTTTGCATGATTAATGAATACTCTGAATTACAACATCAGATCCTCTGTTTGTGCCTGTGTCCTATGAATGCCCACTATTCAGTCATTTTATTTTGTAAAGGGAAGGAAAAAAGTTGAATTTTGATCTCTGACAGCTGCACACAAGTAGTTTCAGGAGACATTGCAAGTACCGAGGAAACTGGAGTGGGGGCAAGAAAGTTCCAGAGGCTCACAAAGGCTGTTTGCTCTTATTTCTGCAGAGCAGTGCTGCAGCACGCCCTTGCTCACACCATCAGTCACACCAGGCATGTCAGAACGTCCTGCATCTTCCACTCAGCCCATAAGCCCAGTTGTCTCAGCAGAGAAATCACGGGATGGCATCAGCTCCCAATGTATAAACAAGTCTCAAAAGACAGTCACAGTACCCAGTTACACCCATACAGTGAAAAAAAGAGTTACCTTATTTCCAGTGGAAATTGAATTGCACACAATTTTTCTGTTTGAGAACATTTAGCTAATGTATTGCTTTATTTTGATCAGCAGTTACGTAAACATTAACAGAAATGCAACAATGGAATCTTTTTTTCAGGCTCAAAAACTGGAACTATAAATAATGAACCATCAAAACACCACTGTGTTAAGGATCAAGTACATGTTAAATACTTTTTAAAGAATTTGAGTTTTCTTCTTACATGTTTTTATTTCTACTTTGCAATTATGTTGTTTGTATACATAAAAGTATTCATGGTTCTTTCAAACATTGTTTTAGATCACACTGACCCAAAATTTTACTAAAATAGTACAAAAGGTCATAATGAATCACAAGAAAGTGCATTGCTTTACATACTGGGTCTCAATAAAATCCCCCAATCTCCTGTCTCTAGAAAGGAGACATAAATACTCTGAAATTCATTCTAAGACCAGGAAACTTCTTTGGGTAGATTCACACATGCAGGAAACCTGTCTCTGGCAAATGGTATGGAAAATAATACCTATTAGGAGAGGCCTGCTATTCAGCTTTCTGCAACTGTGGGAAGAGGCACATAGTTGAATTATTCTG
Source organism: Cyanoderma ruficeps (assembly GCA_008694505.1). Lineage (NCBI taxonomy): Eukaryota > Metazoa > Chordata > Aves > Passeriformes > Timaliidae > Cyanoderma > Cyanoderma ruficeps. Next base: position 367,214 of record VZDJ01000187.1, on the reverse strand, counting down.
CAGCTAACTAGTTTCCAGTTAATAAAAAATTTTCATTGCTTCTTCTCACATTAGCACTAAACGCTGATCCCCAAGAGATCTACCACTTTCATCCAACTACATATCCCATCCCTGCTCTTCTCTACCTTCTGCAAAAACAAACAGAACCTGCTTTGTCCCCTTCCTGCTAAATAGAGATTTTGAAACAGACTGCTTCTGTCCATTTTTATTAATTAAGAGCTAGTTTTAGAGGTCATATCCTTTTCCCCCAAATGATAATCCCCTGAGCTCTTATCACCTTGTTAAATGTTTAATGTTGTGAACATACACTGGTGAAAGCTGGGTCAGGTCAGTGACCTCTCTGATGGGGGAAGAGACCAATATTGGAGATGTAATATACATCCCCCAAGGGCTGAGGAGGAGGAGGAGGCAAAACAGCGGCGAATCTGCCATAGCAGAGTGACAGCACATTCTTCTGGCACATGTTCCTCTTAATTTTTGTAATTCCTCTGTCTTTGTTTTCTCGTGTGTATATACACAATTTGCCAATTTAGTATAGCCCAAGAAAACTAGACAGCTCTAAGAAAATAATTAGTTTCCCTTTGCCTACAGAGATACGTATACAAATATGATCAGACTTTTGATTAATAAATGGGCAAAGAATTCACTGAAACATTTTTAGCACAACCTGGTTTTGACACTGAAAATGACAGAGGATCTTTCAAAGAGTGGAGTTATGCCAGTTTGCATGTTTGATTTTGGGTGCTTTCCCTGCAGGAAATAAACACATGGAGGCTAAGGCCAATCACAGAGAGATTCTCATTAGCTCAAAGAAACTCTCCTTGTCTCCAGACAATCATCCACTTTCATTAAAGAAACAGGTTTACTGAACAAAACTGTTTTCAGCTTTCTTTGACTGGGACATTGTATAGGAAGATAGGGATAACGTGAAAAGAGCTTTCATTGTAATTTAAATTATTCTGCTATTTCACATTATTTTCTGGGAGAGTAGAGAAAGTAATAATTGTGCAAGCTAAAAAAGTGAGGATTTTGTACATTAAGGTTTAAGGATATCTGCAATTAAATGATCCAAAGACTTAGACAAACATGGAACAAAAACACAATGTGAAGGTAGGTCTTAACTCATGAACTTTAAGATTATTTTGTTCTGACAAATAACGTCATGAGAAAAATGTGTCCTCTTCTAACAAATAAACTTCTTTTTTTCCCCCTGTCCTGATGAGAAATGAGAATACTGGGATATGGTTGGTGGGAGAGACAAATCTCTACTTGTGATCTTGTATCTCACACAAAATGATTTTCCCTGACTTTCACTTTTGAGTTTTCCCAGATTTCTTATGAGAATTTGTTTACTTTCTTTATGCCCTTTGCTCATTAAAGTCTCTTTGTGTCAGGAAGATGGCCTGTCACCTTTATAAGACACAAAGATTCAAAGAGTAACTCAGACTGGGAAGGATTTTTGGAGGTCACCTGATCCGGTCTCTGCTCAGGCCATCACATTCAGTTGAATTTTGAGTACCCACAAGGATGGAGAGCCCACAGCCTCTCTGGGCAACATTTGCCAGTGTTTGTTCACCTCACAGGGTGAAAAAACTCCTCAACATTTGATCAGAATTTTGTGTCCCTGTTGTGACTTGTGTCTGTCTCCCTACCCCTCACACTTCAGTTAGCATAAGAGAAAACAAAAACCCTTGGGCACATTTTGAGTGTGACTGAGACAAAGCAGCCAAAGGATGTTAGGGCTGCAGAAGGAAAGCTCTCATGAGGAATTTCCAGTCTGGGAAAACCTGCAGTGCCTTGTCTGAGGCTCATCTGAAGGTTATTGCTTCAATGCCTTCTCTTACCAGTTTCCCAGGGAGTTGTTTACTTTTTTTTATATAGTTCAACTGCACCTCTTTCTCTGACCTTCTGAGAAAAAATTATTTGCAACCTTCCTGACACAATGAAAAATGAAGCTGCATTAACCAGAGCCAGCCACTGTATGATGATCACAACATTTACACTGGATTTTTTTTTTTACCCTAATGTTCACTTTGTCAAAGGTATATTAATTACTCAAAACTTGCATCATATAAGTCAACACGGAACATTGAGGTCAAGATAAAGCCTTGAGAATGTTTTCCTTCTTTTGTTTTGCAATGTACTTTCATTCTTGGGAATTAGTGTACAACACATGGCAGGGCAAAGAGCTAAGCTGCAGAAATGCACAATGACAGTAGCAGAGTGTTTTATGATAAAGGAAGCCAAGTACGTTAGGCACAAAGAACTTTGTAACACTATTGTCAGCTAGATCTTCAAGGAAACAACAAAATTGATATTTTAGATGAAATCTGTGAGTCAGTGAGGAGTTTAAGCCTTGATTAGAAATTAACTTGAAACATTAGAGTAAAAAAACTTTCTCCAGATTTCATGTTTCATCTTTCCTTCATATTTAAGATGTAGGTAGGAATGAACATATTTGGTTAAATGAAGACCATGTTTGGTGCAGCAACTTCTTAACACAGAGTCAAGGGATTACTTGGACATGCAACCAATCATACCTTCATTCACAAGAGCATGATAATAACTACGTAATCAGGTAATGTGACACGAGCTGACACCACTTTATTCATGTGTTACATCCAACTTCACTGAAAAACACAAGGGAGAGGTTTCATGTGTTGAAGCCTAGAGATTAGTTAGTCTCTAATCACAGCCAGAGTCTGCAACATTCCCATAGAACAGCCTCTCATTAGTCTGCACGTGCTTTAAACGAGAAACCTCAGCCTGTGCAAGTGCACCACCTCTTGTGCCATGTCCCTCCGAAAGCGCAGTTCTATGGGCAGAACAGGGCCAGGCCTGGGGAGGGATGTGAGGAGAGGGCTGAGGGGAACCCCCATGGCCCCACCAGCACCCCAAGGCAGCCTGTGGGAGAGCTGCCGAGGGACTGCAACGCGGCAAGAGTTGAAGGAGTGCCGTTGATAGAAAATGGGTTCAGATTACACACCAGAAGGAAATTCTTCATTGTGAGGGTGGTGAAGCACCTCCTCAGTTTACCTTCCCCCTCTAATTTGAAGGTGGGTGGTTACTGGCTATGCTAGCCCGTAGAACACAAGGAAGGTGAGAGATTCCCATGCTCCTAAGTTTAACCTACAGAGCAGGCTGCATGAGGAGAGAGAAGCACAATTTGCATTCTACCAGAAAAGGAGGAAACCCAGTGACAGCTGAGTCAAGCCCCGTGTAATTATTCTTTAAGTCCCTGGTCACCAAATCTCTCTATTGTCCTTTGCTTAAGGATGCTTTCATGACAGTGCTCTAAAACATCATAGAAGTGAATTATTTCATATAGCAGGAAAATGAACTCAGCCTGGTATCATTGTAGGCAAGAGCTACTTTGTGAGGCAGAAAAGAGGCCACAGTGGGTCATTGCTGTGCTACACAGACATAGAATAGTAGAGTAGTTAAGACTGGGAAAAACCTCTTAGATCAACGAGTCCAACCATTAACCAAGTACTGCCAGTTTCACCACTAAACCATATCCCTCAGCATCACATCTGCATCAAAAAGTGATCGAAAACTTCAGGGACTGTGATTTCACCATATCCCTGGGCAGCCTGTTTCCATGCCTGACCATCCTTTCCTGACAAACACCAAGTATTTAAATGAAAGGAAGTAGGGGTAAAGAAAAGAGGTGTTCAAAGTGTCATGCAATAAAATGGAGGCTGAGAACCCAAAGAAGCTGGCTAAGCACAACAGCAGCCTGAGGTGTAGTGAGCAAACCAGAGATAATTTTACAGAGGGTGCCAGATCAATTCAGGAGAGGGCCACATTTACCAATGACAGAGGAACTGAACTTCAGGGCCAGGGAGAATTTTTTCCAATCCTCTGTTCCCATGCAGTGTCCCCGCTTAAAAACAAAAAAAGAGGTACAAACGACCATTTGCAAAAGTATCCTCTACTTGTGGAATATTGCATTGTAAAAGAATGTTCTGCATGTGGGCTTTAATTCAACGCTTGTTGAATACCATTACAGTGAATGTGACCCTTAAATATCAGGGCTTACAGGAACCCAGCATCTGTGGTTTTTTCCCTTCTAGCCAGCTCCGACTAAGTTCATCTTGGAAGTGCCCACTTATGTATTCAGGTACCTGTCAGTAGTCATAACCTGGCCTCCAATCTCACAGAAGAAAAATTTGCCATTATCAAGGGCTTTTGATAAGCTACAATATAAGAAGGCAAAGCAAATGGCAACAAAGCCAGAACAAGCACTTTTTGTGAGTGACCTGTACTGCTGCTGCTAACATGACAACATTTTGTACCAGCTAGTACATTACTGAAACTGATCCAAGTTCCCCTGTAGTTTTGAGACAAATTTAAGCAGGAAAGCAGTACTTTAGGCATACTGTGAAGGAAAATGTTACACCTAGGAGCTTGCAGCATGAGAGGAAGGCCAGGGTTTTTTAAGTGTTGACAGCGCATACTGCCTAAGGGCTTAAAAGTGCAGGGTAGTGCAACTATTCACAGAGAGAAGGAAAAGCCTAAAAACAGAGATAGATAATGCACAATCTATCAGAGTAATGCCACTGTTTTCTGATATCCCCTAAATACCATTAAAAGTATGCCAGATATTTCTGAAGAATCAACAGCTTTGTGAAACACATACACCCCATGGATCAGTGTTTATTGCTGAGGGGCTGCAGCTACACGCTGCTGTTGTGTGGATCAGGCGCAGCCGCAGGTCTGATCCAGTGCTTCTCGCACTCAGTGTGATTATCTCCAGAGGAGTGCCTGGTATGGGAGCCTGCTCCAAAGGAGTAGAGAGGGCCTTGGAACGCCACCTGCCTCTGTGCACTCTTTGTTACTGCCTCTGTGTGCTGTCAGTTCCAACAGGCCTCATTTTGCCAGCTGAGGAGTGGTTTTAGGTGGGCCACCAGTGCAGGTGGTAGTGCAGCTGTAGGGACAAGCTGCAGGCCCTCTCCATGGCAATCCTGCTGTGCAGGAGGGCAGACAACCCGACTACATACTCCTCATAGTGGCTCTCCCTCCCACTGAGTTTGGAAGCTTACCCAAAGACTGCTTGCAGGCATCCCTCCCCCTGGCCCATCACCAGAAAAAGGTGGATTTTGTGCAATGAAGAATTTGTCCATGCAATAGCCCACACTGGCTGCCTTTTTGATATCTCCCAGGCAGACAGGGCACTGGGAGTCTACTGCTGCCTTCGCTGACCCTACCTGAGGTGACTGGCTCAGGCTGTTACCCTTTACAGCAGGGTCACCCTTCCCCACAGCTTTCTTGACACGGAGGACTTTGCCCTGAGTATAGAGGCATGCAAACTGCTGGAACTTGTCTGGCAGAAGGGTCACGGATTTGTTCTCCACCCACACAAGATGCATAGGTGGCAGAACAGGTGGAGTCAATGCATCACACAGTTGGCCTCCTGCCAGCTGTCCAGGAATATGGGACAGTAGATGTCCAGCTCCATGGCCATGCTCTCCACTCACCCTTTCCAACTCACCTCAGCTGCCATGAGTGCACCTTCTGGGTGTCCCAGATGCTTGAACCTGGCAGAGAGGAGGGAAATCCTCCAGCAGCTCTGGAACTGGGAATAGAAAGCTGCTACAAACAACTCTCCTTACTCAATGTCACTACCAATGGCCTCATTCAGCACTCCAAACCTCGCCAAATGCTCAGCTGGAGTCTGGGCATGAGCTGGGTGAGTGGAACTTGGCACTGAATGTAAGCAGCAAGGATGACTAATATCAGGTTTGAGCTTCCCCTGATGCAGCTTTGCACCATTCCTATGTGGACTGTCACTGGATCCCAGCAAGAAGAGATCAGCACCTCCTCCATGCAACCAGGCAGAGGATAGAGGAGCACTTGAAGATGCTGTCTTTGCTCAGTGCCCAGACCTGCTGCCGTCTCCCATACCAGAGGTGCTAGAGCTCTGGAGCCTGCATTCCTTGCATTCACGCCCACTGGAATCTGTGCACAGAGGTCGTGGTTGCTGAAAAGCAGCAAGATCAGGAGCTGTTTTAAACTCAGGTTTGTTGGGTCCTGTGATGGAAAGCTGGTGCCCCAGCAGAAAGGTCTGGCACTAGGCAGCCTTGCCATGCAGAGGGAAAGTTCTGGAGACCTCCCCAGTGCCAACAGGGCATCTCTACAGCTCTGGCAAGGGCCTTGAAAGGAGTAGAAAGCACCCATCATTGCTGGAGGGAAAGCCCACAAGGTGACAGAGTGGTTCAAGTTGGAAGGGACCTGCAGAGGTCACTTTGTCAAATGCTCATGCTCAAGGAACATGCTCATACTCATGTAGAGCATATTATCCAGGACCACTTCCAGACAGCTTTGAATGTCTCCAAGAATGTATAGTATAGCAGCTTTCTGGGAAACCTGTGCAGTGCTTGGTCACCCTCACAGTAAACAAGTTTCCTGATGTTGAGGAACATCCCCCACATGTTTCAATTTGTGCCCAGTTCCTCTAGTCCTGTCACTGGATGCCACTGGAAACAGCCTTTTTCTCTTGCCTTCACACCCTCCCTTCAGACATCTGTACACCTTAAGGACATCTATCCATAGCCTTCTCTTCTACAGGCAGAAGAGTCTGAGCTCTCTCCACCTTTCCTCTTACAGAAGACACTCCAATGCTTTTGTTATCTAAGCGCAGCCTTTGGCTGCATTCTCTACAATAGCCCTGTCTCTCTCTGGTGGAGGGGAGCCCAGAACTAGGTATTGTGTTTCAGCTGTGGCCTTACAAATACTGAGAAGAGGAGAAGGGTCATTTGGACACTGTGAAAAAAGTTGATCAAAGACCTATGTGAATCAAAGAGTCTCATAATTCGCAATAACACTCTGACCTTGTATCCCAGTTTCAGACAGCATGGAGTTAACCTCTTCTCAGAAGATGGGTTGAGACTGTCTGTGTGGTGTTTAGTCTCCAGCCAGGCTTAAAACTATGACATCTTCATCAAAACTAAACTGTCACAAGCATTAAGAACAGTAAGCCTTGAGTGGAGTACTAGGATCAGTACGGTCAAATGAATGGAAGCAAAGCTTTTCACAAAATGTGTGTGGTCAAATTCTTATTAGTGTAAGTTACAAAAATGAGCATAAATTCTGAGATGGCATCTGATATGCATGTGGTGCCTGTAGGAGAAAGATAGAGGGAAAGAAAAAGAGGAACACAACAGATTTCCAATTAAGTTTTCTAGATTTCTAGATTTTTTTTTCCAGCTGACTGACCCTGCGTAGTCATAATTAAGCACAAAGGTCTTCAAGGAGCATTTAGGCATTTAAATAATAGGCATTTAAATAATTTTGCCATTCCAGATAGCCTCTCACTCCAGTGAAAACATCCTTCACTGTCATCCCCTTGTTCTCTCTTGCAACAATCAGGGCACAAATGTACTACTGCTCAGAAAAAAAAATTGCCCCCCTGCCTTCCCAATCCTTTTGCCAGCAAGCTTGGAAAGCTGTAAGTTGAACTGCCAGGGTCAGTTTCCTTAAGTGCAGTTGGCAGAAGACAATTTCTGTAATTCCCTCAGGGAAAAGAAAATGAGATTTCAGAGATCATATGCCCAGTGACTATGCTCTACTTCGACAGAGGTTCTCAGCAAGTCTCCTACTACAGCTATTTAAATAAGAGTCTAATCTGATGATAAAACACTGAACTATACACAAACTTGAAAAATGCCATAAGGATTCTTCCAGCTTCTTAAGATTGGAGGACATCTTTTCCCTGTTCCTATTTTAAATAAATAACAACTTTTAAATGTTGCTCTAGTCATAGCAGGTTTTTCTAAAATTCTTCTAGGGCATGCAGAATTTTAAGATGAAATCCACTCTGTTAAGAAACATGAATAAACAGCAGCAATGCTTCAGTGTTTTTGAAAAAGCAGAAACTTTTCAAAACTTTTCAAAGCACTACACCTTTGGAAACAGTGTTAGGGGAATCCACAGGACCTCTGGTGTCTCCTTCTGCACTGACCTGGGTGTCTGCAGAGCCTTTCCTCTCACATTCTTACTTCATTCTTGTCTGTCTGCAATTATACCTGTGCAATAACTTTTCCTTTCCTTAAATATGTTTTCCATGAAGCATTACCACCAAGTTTGATTGCCTCAGCCTTGTCCAGCAGGACTTCTGTCCTGGAGCCAGCTGGTACTGGCCATGCCAGACATGGAGGAAGCTTCTGACAGCTTCTCACAGAATCCAGCTCTGTACCACTCCGGTTCCAAAATCTGGCCACACATTCTCACAGAAAATAATGCCAATTGTATGCAACATATGCCACTGTCTCTTGATTAGACTTTAAAGGTTTAAAAAGAGAAAAAGAGAGAGAAAGAGAGAGGGAGTACAACAATGGGGGGGGGGGGAATATTTTAAATTTACCAGCTATATTTTAGCTTGGTTGCAACAAATTTTAATTTTACAGTCTATAAATAAATTGCATTGTAAGGATGCAGCAAGAACAAATTATTATCCTCTAAAAGTTGATCCTTATACATTACAATTCCTGTATTTATATCTGGCTTTATAGTGTTTCAAATCTATTAGCTCCTAATATCCTTTTAGGATAATAGATTACCGTAAAGGAATACCAGCAGCAATTACACTATATTCTAAAACTCATACTTTTTTTAACGTGGTGTTAATCTCTGAGAAAGTACTTTATAGGTAATTGACTGTCCATTCCAAATCCACAGTACTTCTGTTGAAATGGTCTTTTGGCTTAAATGCATTTCCTAAAATTATGACAAGACCTGTTATCTGTTGATGTATCATTTTAAAAGAGCATCATGACCTCTTTTAGGAAAAATTTTGCAAACGGCTTTTTCTCTGATTATTTATAAAGTTTGTCAAATTAGTCAATCAGTCTCAGAGAGAAGTAAAATAAGTTCAGTCTCTTCTGGAGCTTGTTCCTAGCTGAGCGTGTTGGCAGGGTGTAAGTATTGCCCCTGGGGTTGTGCCCCAGAGAAGACACACTCTCACATGCTGAGCAGGACAGAAAACCAAGATCACAGCTCCCTTGAGAGATGTGATGTGGTCAAGTGCTGGCAAAGGTCATTAGGCACACTACCTGAGATCTTCTCTTTAATTTCAAACTTTTCCTCAGTCAAACATAACCTGGATTTACTGTAACACTTGGCAGCATGGTGAAGTTTGTCTGAAAAAATGTCCTGAGGAAAACATGGTCCAGCCAGCAAAAAATTACATTTAGGGGGAAAAATAAATCACTTTTGTGTTCACTACAAAGAAGTCCAGTATGTTAAGTTCTCCAAGAGTTAACTGTGTATTCAGAAACAATACATTTTCATGAAAATAATAATAATGATCACAATGGAGGCCATTTATCTAAGAGAGATACATAGATCAAAATGATTGCAAGATCTTCCCGCCTTTTTGCACCATTTGAACATGACCCTGCATTGTGTTTCTCTTGTGTTTGTCCTCCCAAAATATTTACTTCCTCTGTATTTCAGTCTTCATTGGTTTCCACATCAATCCTGGAGTTTCAAACTGATGTTCCATTTCCTAAATACCATCTGTCTTTGACGTTGCTTCTCAGAAAGCTTCTTAGCTGGGTGAGATGAAATGCAAGCAGAGGAGGCAGATACCTTGGGCTGTCTTTTTTGCCCTCCCAGGACAGGGAGGGGGACTGCCACCTGAGCAGTGTGGTTGTGTGTGCAGCACTGGGGAACCCAGCCCCAATTTTTCCTCCCATAATCTCAAGTTTTCTACACCATTGTCAAGGCACAGGATGGCAGGACACACGTGAAGCCCAGTAATGGTCCTGATTTTTGTTTCTCTGCTCTCTGTAGCATGGGTGCCATGTCCCATACCACCCCAGAACTTGCTGTTCCCTTTCCCAGTACAAATAGAGATATCAGCTTCCTCCCAGCCAGCACTCACAGAAGCTGCCCAGGAGGTTCAGGGAGTCAGGATGTCATGGGGGGTAAGTCTGCTTACCACCATGTGGGAGGAACAAGGTAAGCAGATGTGGGAGAAGAGCAGTTTCTAGTGGGTATGGGAAGGGTGACTGTGTAGTCTGGCGGAGAAATCCTGTGAGGATCCTGTGAGCTCTCTTATGTGCAGTATGGACACTTCAGCTGATACTGACCCTGTCAGCTTCGTCCCTTGTGATGGGGAAAAGCCACCTTTGCTGCTCTGCTGAAGGCATCAGATCAAATTATTTTGTGCTCTTCCCCAGGAAGCAAATTTGGCTGTGCCTGCTTAGCAAGGAAGCCCTGTCCCAGGACCAACCACTGTGTTGCTCCTCCATCTCATGGCATCTTAACCCAGAACTTTCTGTACCTGGCAAAAAAATTTTTCTGGCAAAAAATTAAGTTCCAAGAGCAGGATTTTTTGATAAGTTATTATCATTTTTTTCACCCTTCACTTCATGTTTCCCATTATTTCCCTGCTTACAAACAGGCTACCCTTTCAGTTAATAAAGTGGAGTAATTTCATCAGCTTTTCTCGCAATACATGATCTATCCAGTTATGGCTGTCCAGCTGTTGTGGATTTGGTTGCCACTTGGTCACTCTTTCATTTCAAAGTAAGCTACACAAATAGCTCTAGTGATACAAAGAGGCAGGAAATAACAATAAAATAGTCTTTGAAACATATTAAAAAGACCTTGTCTGTGCAATGTCTTTAGAATTAGAGTCCCAAAAGAGTTCTTTCCAGTTCTTTAACTTCAGTGCTCATCACCATTTTACAAGCATTCAGCATAACAGATTATTTTGCTTTATCACAGTGATGTCAATAATATAAAGGAAAATTAAAATCCAGGATGATTCTACCTTCACACCAAGATAGTGGTGACTTAAGGTTTAGCTTTCATATTTGCAGATTCTGTGCTGCCTAGAGATGTAGTTCTGAGCCTCATGTAAGTGCCAGTAAGCTCTCTTCACAGAGTAGGTAGAAAAAACAAGTCCTTTTCCTGCTGAGGACCAAGCACAACTTTCAGCCCACCAGCATAAACAACGGTGGACTGAAGAGAAAAAACAAGAAGGATGAGACCTCACAACCTGAAGCTGTAACTGGAAAATTAAACCCCAATATGCAAATGAACCAAAATTTATGAAAATGTAAGATCTCGTGACCGGTTGGCCATTTTGTGACCATTCTTGGTCCACCCTGGGTGTAGCCCTGGTCAGGCTCCTGTCCTCCCCAAGGTGTACCCTAAAGGCCTTTCAATAAGTACCTACTTTATTCTCTAATGTTGTCCAGTCTCTGATTCAGGTGAGCCTTCCAAGGCACCAACAGAAAAGTACAAGTATAGGAAACAAGTAATTGAGTCAGTGTTTGCTTTTACCTATAGCATGAACTATTTCAAAAATACATCAAAAGTGACTAAACAATTTTCATAAAAGTATCTTGATCATCAGCAAGACTTGTTGATTTCAAATTGTAACCTGAGCCCGCACAGCATAACCATATCAGTCAGTGATACACCTGGGGCTTCCACACACAATCTCTGAATCTTATTTTAAGTTTCTCTGGTGTCCTGAGGTTCCTTTTGTCTCTTCTTTTTTGCTGACAGAGTCACCAATCCCCCTCACTGGTATGCCTTCTTCAGTATACAGAGATATTGCATTCAGGAAAGCAATTGAATCCTCAGTGGCAGACCTCTCCAGGGATGTCTGCCTGACCCGCTGGACCTCATGGACACATTAAGACCACGGGGGTAGACTTTGGGATGTCACAGCCTTTTCTGGGTGCCTTTGTCAGTAGTCAGAATTGGGATGGAAGTATTTCTCACATTCTCATCACATTGGTATCAGCTGCAACACCAGAAAGAAAACATGGGGTCTTTTTTCTTTAGTCAACTTCTTTAAGGGCTCTTCATCTGAGGGTCTTGTTACAGAAGAAATGTGGTTTGTCACAACACAAAGCTTCAGAAATGGGGAAGCAGAGAAAATCTGATGTGATTTGTCCCACTTATTCTCAAAGTTCTGTGTTCTTTACATTTACCTAATATAAAGTATATATAAGCAGAAATAGTTATCTGCCAAAACAGTGAAAATCAAGAATAAAGAGACATTTCTGCTAGTTAACAGCAGCCTGCAATTAACAGCCATTTACAGTCTGCTTCCTTTCCCACAGCATCTTGCAAATTTACTTCAATGTTTTTATACATTTGACTGAGATACAGAGCATATGTTTTATCTTGTTTTGTTGCTCTGCAGTCATTGTTGTGTTCACCTTTTCATTTCCAGCTTTTTGCATGGACACAATCTTGGACAATTAAATATTTATTTGCAAAGATTCCAAATATTTATTTGCAAGAATAAAATATTTACATGGCTAAAAGCTAAGTGGCCGTGTCCCTTCCACCTTGTTCTCTCAAGTACTGTCACACATTGTCACATTTTTATCATTACATTTTCTTAAACGCCTTTTTAAAAGTAGGACAAAACTCGGCTGGTGAGTTGTGTTTCTAGGAGACAGCAAGAGGTTATTGTTTCATAACAGATGTGCTACACTGCCTCTAGTTTTTCTATAACATCTTTTTAGATTATTCCTGACATATCCGAAAAGATAGACCGCATTCTAACAAAACATTTATAGTTAGAGGTAATTGGAAAATTAATTTTCTCTAGACAATTTTCAGGAGAACTCTATACAGGAATCCTCTCCTATTATTTTTGGGCCAGATGTTTTAGCTGTCGGCTAGAGGCTGAATCATTAATTTGGAAAAACGCTCTCAGATATATGCTTTTTCTCTAACTGCTTCTTTTTAAGCCAAATTACAGTTTTGAAGCAGCTCTCTTCTGTTTCAGCAACACTGTACTTTTCATCTGAAGCCATTTTTCATCAAGCAGATCTAAGCTCGAAATACCTAGTTGCACACTTGTTATTTTGATTGGATTTTCAAAGTGATATGAAATTAGACGTTAGTCCATTCGTGATAGGACAAGAGGGAGTGGTACTAAAGTTGAAGGATGATAAGTTTAGATTAGACATCAGGAAGAAATTCCTTACTGTAAGGGAGCTGAATCCCTGGAACATGCTGTCCAGGGAAGCTGTAGATGCCCCACCCCTGGAAGTGTTCAAGGCTAGTTTGGACAGGGCTCTGAGCAACCTGGAATGTTGCTTAGAAGGGGTCCCTGCCTATTACAGTGACATTGGAACAAAATGATCTCTAAGGTCCCTTTCAAGCCAGACCATTCTATGATTCTGTGATTAAAAGACATTGGCAGATGTTGGTGGAGTGACTTTTGCAGTAGACAATACAAATAGTTTCGACAGGCTTAGGGCGACAGTGCACTTTTCATCTGAAGCCATTTCCCCTTTCATGTTATAACATGTTTTGTTGGTTGCAAATTCACAGAGCTCACTCCACATAGAGAGGTCTAACCCTGACAAAGGATGATGAGAAAGTGAATAACAAAATTGATGTCCTCAGGACCCAACTAAATCCCTGTGTCTGCAATCCTGTGCACTGGGCTGATTCAAAGGTAAGTAGCCCTTATTGGGGCAAAAAGTTGGATATGTCCTCCTTCATTCTGCCCCTCTGGTGTATTATCTGCTATATGTCCAGCATCCTGGATTTGTAGGAGAATAGTGCAGCAATAATGATCTCCCACCACCATATACCCCAAGCCATTCTCCTCTGTTGAGTATTTTTTTAGACTAATATCACCAGTGAAGAATGGCAACAAGTATGCTTCACTCATGGTTGCAAATTCCTCCTATGTGTGTCAAAGTTAGACAAGGTCTGAGTTTTCTGTGTTGCAGAAAGACAGTCCCTGAGAATTTATTTAAGTTTATAATACAGTGTGTTTTGTTTCTTCATGGCTGTCTGTCAGGTAATCTTGCCATCCTGGAGGAACACAGAATCCTTTCCAAATAGCTTCCCATCTTGGGAAGTGATGCTGAAAGCTACCTGTGGCATCAAACAGAAGACTCCTCATTTAGAAAGCTGGGGAGTTGATCTGTCAAGAGGCCATAGAACTCAGCTTGCAGTTACCTTTTCAAATGTAATGTCTTTACTTTGGTAAATGCCAAAATCTTTAAGAGCTGCAGATTAAAAAAAGGCAAGAAATTATAGTGGGTTTACTTTTAATTTTCCTTAATTCTTTCATTGTGCTTTATTAACCTCTATGAAGGTTCATTAGATTTGTTCAATCCCATAAATTTGAATAGATGCTGACTGTTAAATTTGTCAATGGAATACAAATTTGGAATCCCACTATACTAGTGATACCACAAGACTTTCAAAGGAACGTAACACCAAAATTTCCCAAGGGCACATCTCTTGAGAAACAGACCATTAAGCTTTCTAAGCATTCACTGATGATCACCAGTGGGAGCTTTTTAAAGGTGAAAGTGCAGTAAAATTCCAAAGTAAAGGACAGCCTTCAGGGTAGACTTTTCTGTAGCATACCACACCAGTCCAATCCTTTCTTTCCCAGCCATATTGCAGGGGGTCCAAATAGAAGCTCAGGCGAAATTGTCTGTGTGCAAGCATAGATAAACAATACCAGTCTGTATTTTCTATAAATTTATTAATTAAATCTCTGATACACCATTCCTTCAGAAATACTATGTCAAATATTTTTATTTTGAAGGACTCAGTCAAGGTATCTTGACACACTTTCTGAAATCAATACTTTCTGTATATTTCATGACCACATGAAATACTGGCATGTGGAAATAGATAGTCTCATGACAGGATCCAGCATCTGTCCTTATTTATTCCTATTTTCAGTTCTGCTGTAGATTCAAAGCACTGTTCTGCCTTAACTACAGTTGGCTTTAAATCTTTTTGAAGCATGTTCTTGCTCTCCTAACACTTTCTTTTGCTACTTAGCCTTTTGGCTTAATTAGCCATTATTAACAGGATGACATTACAGATGAGAGTAGGTATTGAGTCTTGTATGGAATTTATTTGGGATTTTTTTTGTTTTGTTTTGTTTTGTTTTGTTTTTAAGTGTATGGAACAAACAACCCAGACCTGGAAAGGAAAAAATAAAGCAGGACAGGTTTGGATCCAGGGAATGTAACTGTACCCCACTGGAAGAGCAGAGAAGTAGGATACAGAGATAGAGAAGGAGAAAAACATGCACTATATAAATTAAATTGAGTTTGGGTTTATACATTCTGTCCTACTGAATGACTCTCAGCCCTGGTAATTGTAATTCATTTCCTTTCTCCAGGGTGGAAGTTGCCCGGTAACAGCAAGAGTGAAAAGGTGGGTCATTTTTCTACTGTTTCACAAAATGCCTCTTGAGTGATTCGGACTTACTAGATCACAGTCTCTGTATTGAAGTACTACAAGTAACACATTCATTTGTTTGAAACAGGAATTAAAACCTCAGACAGTGATTAAATTGGGTGAATAAAGTTTCATAACCAGGCACAATATTACTAACCAAAATAGGTGGAGAAGGGTCATGCACAAATAATCCTTCAACTGTCCGAGTCCAGAAGTAATCCTTAAGATCTACTTGCATTTACTGCAGCCATAGATTCTGCATGAAGAACACACTGGGAGTACTATCAGCATTTTTGCTTACAGCCAAAATAATTGGACTCCTGTATCTTCTTCCAGTGAGTAAATGTTGAGTGTTTGCAGGATGTGTGCTATGGTCAAGAATGTCCCCTTCTTTTTGATCAATTTTTAACCCAAAACATACACCTTGAAGATCAAATTCAGAACTTAAGTTTGCCTTCCATGTTCTTTGTACCTAACATAACTTTTTTAAAGTTATTAATTAGGCAGAAATAGATGCTTTTCTATTCCTGAAATGCAATTTTTGCTTTCTAAGAACTAGAACTTTTATCATTTTTGATTGAAATATCTGTAAAGCAAAGCAGAAGGAAGAACATGTTTACCAGTCAGTGGATGATACAGATACAAAGAAGGATAGACATGCCTTGAAACTTAAGAGGTTGTGAGTGGAAGCTCACAGACCACAGCATCAGGAACTGAATGAAATCCTAAAAAGATAGGTAGACTAGTTACTATTTACAATGCTAAAAAATCGCTTTCTATTATATAAAGTTTGACAGGACATTGAAGAATCAAGATTCAACTGTCCAGGTCCTTCATTCTTAAAAGTAGGCAACAAAAGAGAAAACTGAAAAGAATTTTAGATGAAACTAGAAAATTTTTGTACATCAGAAGGTGCACAAGTTTGCTCCAATTACTTTTGTGACGTAAATCATGAATATAAAAACCCCAGCCTTTTCAGCTCTAGCAGTGTTAAACCCTGAGATGTTTTCAGACTTATAAGGTGTCACTGTTAAATATTGTGAGCATTTGCAGACGCATTCCTAAGAAATTGAGGAGGAGAGACAACAGTACGCCCATGCCAGCAGCAGCCAGCTTAGAAAATTCTGACCTGTTTTTTTTTTCTATACTTGGATGACTCACATCCCCAGGGAAACTACAGCAATGAAAACACAAAAAAGAGCACATATGCCTGTGTAGATGGACAAAGTATAACAACACATGTTGGTCAAAACTTTTCAAATGGTAAGATGATTTCTATAGGATAAAAACAATGTTATTAAGAGACAAAACTGCTAGGGGTTTGGAGGATGTGGTCTTTTGGGCTATGTAAAAGAGTAAGTAGCAGAGGGCATGGCTTAATGCTAACTTGCCATGGAGCAGGATAATATCAAGGACCAGGTTATTCAACACCTTCAGTAAAGACTTGTAAGAGACAGTTAAAAGGTGATTTCTAAACAAACTACTTAAGTATCTGTAGTAGGGAAATACTATGCCATTGGCAAAGAACTCTGTAAAGACTTTACGAAACTACAAAAGTAAGGCAGTAGGAGCCCCAGTTTGAATACATATAAAGCGTCTAGGCAGAAATAGCCTAACCCAGAGGTAGCAGTCAGGGCAGAGAAAGGGGATCACAGAATCTCAGAATGGTATGGGTTGGACAAACACTTTAAAGACCATCTAGTTCCAACCCTTCCACTATATGAGGTTGCTCAGAGCCCCATTTGACCCGGCTTAACACCTTTGATGGGGCATCCACAGCTTCCCTGGGCAAACTATTTGAGTGATTCACCACCCACACAGTAAAGAGCTTTTCCCTTGTATCTAATCTAAACCTAGTAGTTTTCAATTTGGACCCATTCCCCTTTTGCTTTCACTACCTGCTTTTCTTCTCCTGGCTGAAAAAACCCAATCCTCTCAGCCTTTCCTCACAGGGGAGATGCTCCAGCCCTCTGATCAACTTGGTGGCCTTCTCTGGACTTCTCTCCCAACAGTTCCATGTCCTTCCTCTGCTGGGACCTCAGAGCTGGATGCAGGGCTCCAGCTGGGGTCTCACCAGAGCAGAGCAGAGGGGCAGAATCCCCTCCCTCCCCTGCTGCCCACACTGCTTTGGACACCTTTGGCTTTCTGGGCTGGGATTGCCCATGGCTGGGTCATGTCCAGCCTCTCACCCACCAGCACCCCCAAGTCCTTCTCCCCAGGGCTGCTCTTGATCTGTTCATCTCCCAACCTGTGCTGATACCAGAGTTGTCCCAACCCAGGTGCAGCACTTTGCACTCGGACTTTTTGAACCTTATTATGTTCCTGTGGTCCCACTTCTCCAGCTTGTTCAAATCCCTCTGGAAGAAATCCTGTCTTTCAGGTGAATCAACTGTACCACTCCACTTGATGTCACTTGCAAACTTGCTGAGGGTGCACATGATCCCTCTATCTATGTCACTGATGAAGAGATAAAATAACACTGGTCCCAATGAGCATCCTTGAGAGGCAGCACTCACCACTGATGCATGTTGGGATTCTGAGCCATTGACCGCTAACTACTGGATGTGACCACACAACCAGTTCCTAATCCTCCTAAGAGTCTACTTGTTGAATCCATCACTCCTCAATTTAGAAAGAAGGGGGGGACCATGTAAAAGGCCTTACAGATGCCCAGCTAAATGGTATCTGTACCTCCTAGCTTACTACTGACATAGTTACTCCTCTACAGAAGGCTACTGGGTTGGTCAGGAAGGATCTTCCCTTGTGAAGCCACGTGAGATGCATTAAATCTCCTTCTCCTCCATGTGTCTTAGCACTTGACTGGACATTATTACACTACTAAATTTTGCAAGTTGCTTTTCAAGCTAACAAACACCATTGCCTTTAAATACTGCATAGAGTGTTTTCGGCTTTACAAAGTGTATGTGATAAATTATTTCAAAGCCATGTCAGTCAGATACAAAGTATTATACACTGAGGAGTCAGAGAAGAAGCAATCCTTTTTTTTTTTTTTTTTTTTTGCTCAGTTTAATTTAATTTAATTATAAAAAAATTCTTTACACATACTGCTAGCAAGGCCATCTTTACAAGTATCCATGTTACTTCATCATACTCAACAGCTGTACTGTTTACTCTGAACTGATCAAGTCAAGCTACTTGTTAGAGGTTTTGTCTTTCTCACATAATGTCTCATTATGAAATCAATCCAGAGGACAGTGGAAGAGCAACAGAGATTTCCTATATAGTGTTCCAGCACTGATGAAATTCTTGATATTGCACCTGACAAAATGTTAGTCATGTTACTTCATTTTAGCTAACAAAGTACAGAAGACTTTCTATACTTCCAAAGTAATCAAAATCAAAATCTCTTAGAGAAGAGCTCCACAATGCTGTTTAAAATTTTGGGAAATGCCAAGACAGATACAGCAACTTCACAAGCAAATGTTGCTTCACTACCCCATCTGGAATGGACATAAGGAACAGGATTCCTTTCTCACTATGCCTCTGTGGCTACATCTGTTGTAATTTGTAGCAGTTTAATTGACTGAATCCGATTACTTTTGTTCAGTGCACCTCTTGTTCATAGTGCTTTTTTATTATACCATCGCATTCGCTATATAAAGCCTGCTTGTTTTAACTCAGTGTATTAAATATTTTTAATATGCCAGCAGGTTTAATTCCTTTGAGAAAGAAACAGTGAATTCCCATCTGAATAAGCACGTTGAAGAGGTCTGAAAGGTGCTCCCAGCTGAGCAACAGTGAGCACTTCCCAGGATGCACCTTTACCCTGCACCAGGTGATGCTTCCAGCTGAGCTACAGTGCATTTCGCTCCGCCTCCCACAACAGCCTTCATTTCACGTTGTGTTTGTGCTGCATAGACTGCAAGAAGTTAATGAACTTTTCCAAGGTTCACAGATATTATGGTAAATCCAACAGGCTACCTGCAGCAGCTGTCACCATAATTAAAAGAGAGAATTTCTTTTTAATACTGCTTTGTCCAAGTTCGCTTGATCCCCTACAATTGTCCTCTAAGAACATATAACTTGTCCATTTTTCCCCAACTCTTTCACTGAACTCAGAGTGCCAACTGCCTTGGCTGATAACAAGTCATTGTTCCTGACCTGCAGCAGTCTGCAATATGCAGAAAGTGATGTAAGTAAAGCAGATGTAAGCTTGCTAAGAACTGTGCTTTTCATCCTCCTGTCCGCTAATCCTACCTGATAAGATCTGCTGTTTCTGAGCACATGCTGCACCATAGTTTCCAGTCTGAGCAAAAATTTATGAGTTCTGTAGTCATAAATTTCATCTGGCCATATATGGAAGGAGAAGCTTGTTGTAGGTGCATTTTGAAGAGTGTGCACATACGGAGCTGTTAGCACAAAAACTTGTTTTATAAATGTCATAAGAGGAATATGCACTGGCAGTATCCTAGAGCACTTGAAGGCTGTACTGCAAATATGAATCTACTAGAAAGATCTACTGCATTCTCACTCTGATATCTGTCACACATTCATTATCATCCTATATATATATGAATATGAAATTTTGATGGGGGTCAAAAGTGTTTGGGGTTCTTTTTGAAAGGCATTGTAACTACCAAGAGCCCAGATCTGGTTTGGTACTTTTTTTTAACAAAATGCTCATTTTCACAATGCTGAAATTCAACAATTGTTCCGACTGAGAGGTATCTTTTCAGCAAGTAGGACTTTCTGCCAGCTATGATATGAATTATCATACTCTCTGAAAAAACTAGGTTTTGGATCATTCAAATGGGGTAAACATACAGAAGCTCAAAACTTTTTTAGTATTTTCCAGGCCTTCCCAAGACCCCACAACCTGTCAAGATTTTGTACAAGATCACTGGGCTGTAGATCTAATCTAGATTGGAAATACCCTAAAGAACCCAAAAGGAAAGGTAAAATAATGGCCAAGAATGATGGGAGAAAGAGGGAACAGCAGATTAAAGTAATGTGTGTTACTGACAGCCTTGACTTTTTCAACCTTCCTGCAAGGGCCCTAACTTCTAAGCAATTTGAAAAATGCACAGAAGTGTTAAGCATTTCAAGTCCATGCAAACCTGTGTTTTCAAGCTTCCCATTGCACATAAGTTAAAAACAAAAGTTCCAGAAACCTTCAAGATTTTAAGGGTCTGAAGAAAACACCAAATATTACTAGATTCATGCTAAAAATACTGAGAGGTAACAACATCTGTGCTTGTAATTGCTGTCAGAACAGGCAACTCCAGGATATCTTTCATATGTCATCAAAGCAACAAAATGCAACTGCCTGGGATATGTCTCATAAACAGTGAGGTAGGCACATTCCTAGTAAAATCAATATCAGTGAAAGATATTTTTACAAATCTACACAAAAATATTTTTTAAGCATTTCCAATACTGGCAAAACTTCTGACAAATTTGACCAGGGAAAAAGGCAAATATGTGTGAATCTGTCTTTATAATAAGATAATGTGATGCAATATCCGGCCCAGAAACACTAAATGGCTCACCAAGATCACTGCAAATTCCCATTTTGCTGCCCTCAGAACCCTTCACACCAGTCTCAGCTCCCACTAACCCACTGAGCCAGCATCCTGCTACCACTTCATGGCTCATGTTGCTTAAATTGCTGAGAAGCTTGACACAGTTCTTGCCTCAGACTTTGAAAATGGCTAAGCAGCCATATGCACATGAACAAGAGGAAAATTTAAACCATTCAAGCAGCTTCAGCCCCATGTGAAATCCCACCACAGAAAATTGCTATTTAATCAACACTGTAGTTCCTCACATTGCTTTCACAAATATTTTCTTTTCTAAGTCAGCAGGGGTTTAATTTATTTCTTTAGTTCACTTTACACTCATATATACATATGCATATACATACATAATGTGTTTACAAAATTTGGGTATTCCATACTGGATATTCCCTATATTTGGATATTCTCCATATTAACTGCTTTCTATATATTAAACAGGCCAATCACACTGACCTAGATTTTGCTCTGCTGTGCTTTTGCATCATTGTTCACCAAGCCTATAAATAAGAATAGTAAGCCAATATTACCAAAAGGGCTGATGGACATTTTACAGAATTGTGAGGTTCAAAGTCAGTCTTAAATTAAGAAGTTGAACTCATCATCGTTTATTTCCGTGTGAAAACTCAGCTCACTATGACTCAGTTTTATCTTCTTATGTATTAGCAGGTATTAACTGCAATAAGAATATTAACAAGTCTTGAGGTCCAGGAGCTCCTTACCAACTTCTCCAACAGAGGTTGTAGACAAATTAAGGAGAAGTTGTTTACAACATATAATAAACGGAAAGTTCCCTTGCAAGGCAACACATGAAGGATCCTACTTCAACTTCACACTGTTTGCAGATCATGTTGCCTTGAAAGCTTGTTCATTCACTACTGCTACAGCATATTTCATGCAAAAGCATGTGCTACTGTTATCAGAGCATTTCCTAAAGCTGAGGTGAGGGCTTCAATTATGGCACTGATATCATGCTTGGCTCAAGATGCTAATGTGTGCCCCTGTGAAATTACTGTGCACTTACAAGGCACACATTTGGTGTGCAGCAGACTCTTAATTAAGCTCTCTGCCTGGCTGCTCACCAGCAAAAGGAGAAAGTTCACTTCAGACCATGGGAACATTTTGTTTCATCCATGCTAAGACTGCCTTTTGTAGTGTAGGTTCTGTCAGCCTTCACTCAGCAGCCACAGACATCAGGGAGCATTAACCTTCTGTAGACTGTAAACACAAACTCTGTACACATGCCTTCCAAAGTATTCACTTGGCTTACAGGTTGGAAAATGCCATTGCAGTTAAATCATTGGCACCAATCTGATACAATCTAGATATATACTGCCAATTTGGGTTAATTCTCCTCCTGATTGATTTGTGCTTTTTACTTTCACGTTGTTTGCCTACAAGCACATTCTTGAATATGAAATACCACTTTCTAGGGTAATCAGTCCAACACACAAAAGCTTTCAAAGAAGTAAAAGCTGAATCTTGAGAAATGGAGAGTGATTCTAAAAATGGATTTGTATCTTAATATTTGTCTAAGATTTATTTTGAAATTATTTTCCACATTATTATTTGATTAGCATGAAACACTTTATGAAGGCATAGAACACAATTGTTCTACATAAGCAAGAACCAATAGATTCTGAAAATTACAATAATTGAAAAAGAACTGAAGCATTTTCTTTCTGCCTAAGAACACAGAGGAAAGGTAGCTGGGAACATATTGGACTTAAAATCTGGGTTATAATGATAACGTAAAATGAGATCAGGTAATGAGTTAAAGAAACTTGGACCTTGGGATATATAGAAGCAATATATCTTAAATATAATAAATGATAAATGATCTTAAATATAATAAAAACTTTCTTTCAAGCATTGTCCAAGCACTTGATGAACTCTGTCAGGCTGGTATTGTGACCACTTCCCTGGGGAGCCTGTTTCAGTGCCCAATCACTCTCTGGGGGAAGAACATTTTATTTCATGCCATTGGCTTCATGCCATTCCCTCAGGTCCTGTCACTGGTCACCAGAGGAAAGAGAGGAAAGAGATCAGTACTTGCCCCCCTGCTTTCCATTGTGAGGAAGCTGTAGACTGCAATGAGGTCTCCTCTCCATCTCCTCTCTCCAGCCTAAAGAAGTCAGGTGATTTCAGCCGCTCCTCATAAGGCTTCCTCTCTACATCCTTTACCATCTTCAGTTGCTGCAGTCTTTTCTTTTTTTCAGGAAGTAGTTTGGTTTTCCTTTCGCCTATGTTCAGAACCAGGATAAGCTGTATAATGTGCCACAGAGATGTGTGAGAAGTGGGGCAGGGGCAGTATGAGAAGGTGAGGCAAGCCTATATATGCAAGGTGTGCTACAGTGCAGCGAGTGGATGGAGACAGAGCCCTGTCCTGCTCTACACGTCAGCTGGGCTGACTTTGCACTTAACACAGATGTGCACACTGGTGGGTGACAAAGGCACATACCACAGGCACACACATTCATCCAAGTTTTCTACTACTCATTACTTATGAATTACACTGTCCCCTGGAAGAAAGTCCCGGTGCATGATTTGCTGTTTTATATGCAAAGCGTGTTTATCATAAATTGATCTCATTTGCAGCTTAAGACCTATTGTGGGACCTCTTGCAGTTCCATACACTACTGGTGTGTGTGGTGTGCAAGCTGTCTTGGCTGTGCAAACCTGGTGCAATCAGGCCGTAGAAGCTGTTAGACACAGGATAAGAGCAGTTTCAAGAAAGCTGCCATAGCAAATACTAGAAATCAAATAGGCTCCTAGACATCTCTTTTATTGGCTTTGTGTTACTCTTATTTTGATCATCATTAAGACCCTTGCCTGACCAATAATGTAACTCTAAAGCCAGACAAGCTCCTGTGTGTAATTGCATAGTTAGACAGGACTGCTTTCTTTTAACAAAACTTTGTTACAGCAACTAGTTACATTGAAGGAGCTCTTCATGCCCCATATATTGCACTGCAAACACTACTGGCTGCCAGTTAAGCTTCACCTTCCATATGAAGCTATGTTCTTCTTCTCAAAACATTTAACAAAAAAAAAGATGAGGTATTATTTGGCTTGTCTAACAAAGCAACACAAATGCTGTAACCTGAGCAACAATAACACTACCTGAAACATGTCAAATGAAGACTCAAAATCCACAGACACATCAGGTTTCTTTAAAGAAAAATAAAATTATAACTTCACTTTATTACTCTTCTCATTCCATGATACTGCCTTTGTTCTATGAATGCAGCAGAAAATGGTTAGGAAAACCAAAAGAAAAAAGAGACACATTTAAAGGGTAGATTTCCTAAGAGAGCCAAGGAAAATAGGATAGACCCTCCACTGAATACTCCTTATTCCTATGCATGTTGCTCATCTTCTTCAGGACAGGGCAGAAGGGATGCAGAATTGCTGAATTGCTGCAAAACTCCTGTCATCACTGCAGCTGCATTCCCATTGCTCTCAGCCCTGACCACATCCCTCAACTGCCAGGGTACCACACAACATGTATTACATAACTCACTGTACTCTATGCATAAAACATCCTACCCAAGAGGAAGGTTGGCAAGCAAATGGAGGCAAAGACTGATTTCTGACATGCAGTCCCATGAATGTTTATTTGTTGCAGTATTCATACTACTATTTAGCATCCAAGCTGGTTAAAGCTGGGCTACAGCGCAATCCTCACAAAACAAAGCACCGATCATATTTAGCAGTGAAAAAACTGAGCTGCATCTTGTGGGCCAATACTCTTCTTAAAACAGCTATAGCTTATCAGTGCAGTCTTATTTCACCTCTCATGAATTCTTCAGATTCATTATTTTACTTTATAGTGTGTCAGTATCCACTGACCTATGTGCCCTGAGATCACAAATCATTGCATTCATAAAAAACTAGTTTCATTTAATATGTTTATTTCTGCCTTCAAGAGTATGAAATTTTCACATCACTACCCGTGAGTCACTAGTGATCAGACTATTTTAACACCTAGCCAAAAACATTACCTCCCTTGAGTTTATCCTTTCCTCTTGCTGATCCTGCTAGCACTGATTGAACTTACTCTACTAACAGATCCCCAGAGGTCGTTTCCAACCATATCAACCTATCCTACTCAACAGAGAATACATCTTTTGCAAATCCTTAGGAAGAACAAGTCAGTGACAAAAAATGAGATGCAGCTTAAAGAGGATGAAATGAGTGAGGTGAGGCAAGGAGAGCAGAGAGGACTCCTTCGCAGCCCTCCTGCTTTCTCTTTTCAAATGGACTGATAAATCTTAGAGTACATAGAGCACACAGGTTATTCAACAAGCTGGAAGCTGTTGTATCTATTGGTAGAAGTTTTTATTGAGGTCTTTGGGAGCCACATGCCATCATTCACCTGGAGGATGAATCACATTTGCTAGCAAAAGATATCAGCCCTGTTCTTAAAATGACCACCTGCCAGGGTGCCAGCAATACTTACTGAACACAGCGCATCCACCAATGCCTTAGAGAAAAGCAAACTCACTGAGGACAGGACTGCTTGGTTTCTCTTGGTACTCACATAAAGAACAGTACCACAACATTCCCAGCAAGTGTCCATGCACCTGTGTTGCAAATGCTATGTAGCACCTTGCTGTGTTGTAGGAGGAATGGCCAGTGACATCACTGTGCTTCTCATTTAGGAAGCAATTCTTCACTGTGAGGGTGATGAAGCACTGGAACAGATTGTACAGAGAAGTTGTAGATGTCCCATCCCTGCAAGAGTGCAATACCAGGTTGGATGGGGCTTTGTGTAACCTGGTCTCATGGAAAGTGTCCTTGCCAGTGGCAGGGGAATTGAGATGAAGTGACCTTAAAGGTTTCTTCCAGAAAATTCTATGATTCTGTGGTTCTTCTCTGGAATAAATCAACCAGGTTTTTCTTCTGGTATGAATTCCACATAGCTCTGTGAAATGTTACAGGGCAGTCAGCAGCTTTATTGGACATTTTGCCTTTAACAATGATAAGATACCAGGAAAGCAGCAAAGGAAGTCAGCCAGGTCAGCATACCACACTATAAGGGCAATTAATAAACACAGACCTGAATAGAACTGTGATTTTAAATGCATGAATTTTAGGTGATTTTAGCCATAGCAAATTTATCAATATGAGGAAGCAGAATACAGCTGAAGCAGTATCCTTCAATCATCCCAGGAGATTTTTAGAAAAGTCCATGAAACTCCATGCAGGTATCATATCTGGGCTATGTGCAGTTCTGTTAATGCATATGGTGCATTCCCCTCCTCCCTCTGTGAATATCTTTCTTGAGGGACATATACCACTGACTGGTCATTAAGAATAATTGAGTTTTCCTGCAAGAAAGGGCAGTGGTGTAGGTTCAGGTTTGTCAGTTCAGTTGTTTGATTCCAGGCCCTACATAATGCTTATTTTATAGCCTATTTACCGGGACTCTAGTTACCAGAGGATAACATGGGATCAGTAAAAATGAGAGAGAACCTTCCATGAGCAAATGCTTTCAAAATAAAGCCTCAGAATCTTGGTTTTCAACAGGCATTACCTATCTACCGCTGCATCCACAAATAACTATGAAGTAATTCCTATAATTTAAGTGTCTGAGTACTTTGCCTGCAGGGACAATCACATACTTAGCTGTCTTGTGCTCGTCAAACTTCTACAATTCCTGATACCCACATTTGCAGCTGGAAAAAAAGAGACCATTGTTTAAAATCTGCCCCTTAAAGGATATGTCCTCTATAGAAGATAACATCTGTTCATTGCATGTGCCACTGTCAGACAAACATGGAGGTTACTGACAGATCTGTACCCATTTCTGCAGATTGAGGCAGAATGTATACCCTTGAAATACTGGCCTGCTTTCACAATTTTTTTTTCTTTCTTTCACTGTTAAAAACAGTTTTAGCTATAGGCTGTCTACATCTGAAAAGATTTGGCACAGTATTTGAAGAGGATCTAAGACAGGAAAAGACAGACTTTTGCTGTTCAGCCTTTACTCAGGGCTTGCGGGAGCTGTGAAACTGTTCACTCAATGTTTCCCTTTTCTCCTTCTAAATAAATATTATTTGACCTAACAGTTTGCAAAATATGTTTCAATTGAACAATGGCTAAGCAAGAGCATAGGATCCCAACCCTTGTAGATTCCTTCCAAATCAGAATATTCTAGAATTCACTTATATTTTTGCTTTGAATTTTCTTGGTCATCTTCATTCCAGATCCTTTTCTTCAATTGAACACCCTGTAACTAGAAGAGAAATTAGAGTGAAGCAGATGACCAGCAGCATGTGCCCAGAAAGAAGTAAAGCCAGTGTCCAGAAAAGCAGCAACCCCAATTACTGTCTCAAGAAGTACCCCAAGAGATGACAGAACTCTCAGAGGGGCCCAAGGATGCAGCTAATGCTGTTGGATAAGTGAGCAACAGCTGCAGGAGGAAAGAAATCATCCAGTTCTGCAAAACACTGTATGTCAAATGAACTTAAATTTCAAACAAAAGTGCCAATACTATGATGTATTCATGTGGTTCCTGGTTCTCCATGGGCTCGTGTGGAGAAGCCTGCCAGTAGCAGCTCCAGGAGCTCCCACACCACTGTGATGTTGCATATAGATGTTGCTAAAGTGTTATAAGGGATTTTGCACCCAATGAAAACTATGGACATTAAATACCTACATGGCCTGCACAGCAACTTTTGGCACCAGCAAAGTAAAGTCAAGACCATTAGAGATTCAAGAATTCTGACAGATGCACTGTTTGTTGTATCATTTGAAAATTAGTCTAATTATAATTGATTACATTAATTAACAGAGTGAAAGAGCAATGAGCTCAGACAGATAGAGGTGAGAACACGGCTGCTTGTTACAGGTTTTATTTATTTTATTTATAGGTTTCTGTGTAATGCAAAGTAAATGGAGGAGTAAAAATAGGGTCATTTTTCCCACCTGCAACCAGGAGATGGGTTTACTAAATCCTGTGTGAACAGATGAAAGTGTTCCATTTATACATGAGATATAGAAGTATTTCCAGTTAATTTCAGGATGAACATGTCTTGGAATTCATACTAGGTCTTGCAGGAAACTAGGCATACAATATTGGTGCGACAAAACCTGAATGGAATCTATTTCAAGTTATTTCAGGGTGGAAGTGTTAATTAAGTTGTGAATTTGGTGTGAATATCATATGATGAAATGAAATAAAATCTGAAAAATAACTTTTAGGAAAACAATGAGTAATTAGAAGTAGCTGGGGGGATTTCAGAGACAGTGAAATGGTTTCCATATACTTCTGAGAGCTGAAAAAGGAGACAAAACAAGAAATCTGTCAATTCTAAACATGTCAGATAAGTAACAGAAGCTGAAACAATCAGTTTATCAGCATGTCACAAACAGATTCGTTTGCAGAAAGTACCATCAAATAGGGTTTCCCCATCTGATTCTGTGTTGTGTTGGGTGACCCAGGAATCATCTGCAAACCACAGTGGGATTCCGCTGGGTCATACTGTTCCTGTCTGCAAGCAAAGCCAGCACACCAGGGGAGAAAGTGCTACATCCCAACCTAAGCAGTGAAATTAATACCATGCAGTGCAGATTCGCCAGCTGGCGGGTGAAAGAGCCAAAGAACACAAACCCTTTTGATATCTTCAGGCAAACCTAATTTTGGGCTGCTCATAATAGTCCCTGCCTACCCCAGATGGCACAGGCACACACCCTTGGGCCTTCCAGCTGAATTAAGAGAGGCAGGTGAAAGCATTCAGACCTGCTACTAGAACACCGAATGTAGGTAATGTATAACAATGCAGCACCCAATAACATCAGCAGGAGGGGGATGTGATTTCCTCCTTCAGGACAGTGGCTACATGGCTGTTGGGGTTGAGCAAGATACAGCCTCAAACAAAACTGTGCACAAGATTAAGAGGCAGTGAGAGAGAAGGGTGAAAAAGAGACTCTGAAAGTGCCTGAGGGGATAACTAGTAGACACAGACAGGAATTCTCTTTTCAAGAGAAAATGCAGTTTTGAGAAAATCAGAAACATTCATAAACACCAACCACAGTGGGAGAGAAGGCCTCTTGGTGCCTGGGGAAATGCAGGTTTACAGACAATCCAGCTCAAGGGAGAAATTAGGGCACAAAACATGAGCTGCAACAGCTGAGAGAAATCTCTTAGGAAGTATAGTTTAATTTTTGAAATCACTCGAAATGTGTTGTTACACTTTTGACAGATTTAAGGGAAGCATTTTCATTATGAATCACTCATTCAGAACATTTTGCTCCACAGTAACATTTTTTCCACTTATTTACAGAATCATAGAACAATCTGGGTTGAAAGGGATCTTAAAGGTCATCTAGTTCCAATTCCCCTCCTGAGGTTAGGGACACCTTTCACTGGACCAGGTCGCTCAGGATGCCATTCAACCTGACCTTGAACGTTTCCTGGGATGGGCCATCTGCAGCTCCTCTGGGAAACCTGTTCCAGTTGTTCCAGTGCCTCACCACCCTCACAGCAAAGAACTTTTTCCTAATATCTAACTGAAAGGTACCCTCCTTCAACTTAAGGCCATTCCCCCTTATCCTATCACCATATCCTCTGGTAAAATGTCCCTCTCTATGTTTCTTTCAGTCTCCTTTCAGAGATTGGTAGGCCACAATTACATCACCCCAAAGACTTCTCTTTTCTAGGCTGAGTAATGCCAACTCTCTCAGCCTTTCCTCACAGGAGAGATGCTCCAGCCCTCTGATCAACTAGGTGGCCTTCTCTGGACTTTTCTCCCAACAGTTCCATGTCCTTCCTCTGCTGGGACCCCAGAGCTGGATGCAGGGTTCCAGCTGGGGTCTCACCAGAGCAGAGCAGAGGGGCAGAATCCCCTCCCTCCCCTGCTGCCCACACTATTTTGGTTACAGACCAGGACATCTTTGGCTTTCTGGGTTGGGATTGCCCGTGGCTGGGTCATGTCCAGCCTCTCACCCACCAGCACCCCCAAGTCTTTTTCACCACGGCTGTTCTCCATCTGTTCATCCCCCAGCCTGTGCTGATACCAGGGTTTGTCCCAACTCAGGTGAAGCATCTTGTGTTTGGTCTTCTTAAACTTCATGAGATTCCCATGGGCCCCACTTCTCAAGCTTCTCTCTGGATGGCATCCCATCCTTCAGGCATGACTGCACTGCTCACGTGCATCTGCAGATTTGCTGAGGGTCCACTTGATCCCCTTTGTTTTGTATGGAAATGCAATCCTGCTTCATACAAGATAGAAATTTTGATTTTGACTATACTTTATGCAGTCTTTAAGTCCCAGTTTTTGAACAGTGCCCTCAGAGAGAAGTCTAGCAGTATGACTTATACGAGTATTCCAGCAGAAAGGAAAGAGTAGCACTGAGAGAGGACGAAGGACTTAATAGCTGGGATGCAGAGGTATGGCAGAACTCTGTTATCCAGGAACAGTACCCTCTTAAAGAAATATTTAGATTTTGGCATTATTGTTAGGGGTTTTTCAATAAGATTTGAACTACTAAACCTTTATCTTTGGTCAAGTGGGAAAGGAAAGCTGGCAGCTGCAGAACAGGCAGCACAGTGTCAGAGGGGACCACAGCCCTCCCATACCCTGGGATGCTCCCTGTCTCAAGGCTGCTGTCATAAGAAGCACTGTGGAGTTAAATGTTTTGCAATATAAGCATCTGGATGATAAGTGGAAAGAGTGTTTGGGATAGATAGGTATTAACACATCATTTAGGGCTGTAGATAGGACAGGGAAGATTTTATGAGAGCAAGATGAATAAGGACTTGTAAGCAGGCAGTGTTTTGCTGAGAGGGGAAAATAACATACATATTCCTAATACATCTGTTTATACCTGTTTGAAGCAAGCTCACAAACAATGGTAATTCTCACATTATTCTATCAAAGGCCGGCCTAAATACAGGCTGCCAGAACTTTGTATGGCATGGAAGTCCTGTGGCTCCCTGCCTGAACTGAATCCCAGCAGCCATATGTATCAGTCTGACCCTGAAATACCTGGCCCTGAAAGGGATCTTTGTGGGATGCCTGTGTATTATTTACCACTGACTCTTGAGATTTAGTTATGTAAATTTCTGTTTGCTTGTATATAACATGTTTGAGAACTCCACAAACCCAAGTGACTAAAAACGTCAGGCTATAATATACCCTTTCAAAGAAGTATGCAACCCTGGCACTCCTGAGGCCATCACAAACCACAAACCACACAGCACAACATAAATTTAGCCTTTATATTATAATTTAGTTTCTCATTTCCTTCTCCAGATATGAATGAATCCCAAAATAGAATTTTCTAGAAAAGAACACTGGAATTAACTTTCATCCATAATTTTACGAAGTACTAGGGTCACTGATATTGCTAACTGTGAAAAACCACACCTCACACGATGTGTGACTAAATATCTTCTCCAATAATTGTTCAGGTTAATTTCTTGATTGGTGTCCTCCATTTCACTTAGCCTCTTGAATGAGTAAGTCACATGACTTCTGTCTTTTCTACTGGAAGAGCATCCATGTCTAAGTGATAAGGAGGAGGGTGGATATGAAGGAGAAAAGGTTACAGAGCAGTTTGTTGCTGCTGCAAGAAAACTGCTTGTCTTCTAACTTCAGCGGGGATTTTTTTCTGTACAAAAGAGAACAAAGGCAGAAGAACCCATTGTCAGGTGTTCCAGAGACACCCAGTAAGTGATCAGGAATGAAAGACTGTCAAGGGAACAGACAGTGGTAGAAAATACATTGAGTAGCATAGAAATACTTAGACATATGCAAAGTTGTCTTCTTCTATAAAAATGTCACTAATTTGGTAATTAACTCAGCATTTATAACATGTGGTCTTAAAAATAGGGCCCTGAGTCAAACACAGGCACAGAGGTCCTACCTAGCAAGCAACTAGGATTTATTTCCGCTTTTGTGAGACATGGAAGGACAGTATAGACTCAGTGGTACTGATCTCTCCACACGATCGGGTAAAGCATTTCCCTGCTGCAGTCTCACCATGAATGCATAATAGCTCAGTCAGCCCGATGTCATCACTTCCCACGTCTTACAGCTTTGTCATCACAAAGTCTAGATCTTTGTTCTCTGCCAACCAACACAACTGCAGGAAAAAAGGAAGATTATTTCTACTACAATATCTCACCATTCAGAAACACGTGTTTCCTCTTGTTTAACTTTCAGCATATGCCAGCATAATTACATAAGGCTGCATCAGCTGTGTAATGTGACATGAAGTTGCATAAGACAAAATGCCTCATGCAATGTGCTGCATCATCCAGGAAATATGAAGACCTTTAGTCAGGAAAACAAGTAATTCTCAAGCAGAGCATTTAATCCAACAGAGCCTGTGCATCATTTTCAATAAAACTGTCATTCCCTCTTCACGTGGTCCATTCCAGCAAAATAATAACTACTGTAACCAGTAGCTTTTTCCCTGGTCATGATCTGGACTTCACTCTGCTATTCACACTGAGTAATACTCCTGATTCGCCAGGCAACATCCCCAAATCTGATGTTATATTGGATGAGCGGATCTCAGCAGTATAGTCGTAACATGTGTTATTTGTTATGCCACATACATATCTATCCCAAATGCTCTTTCCTTTTTACATCCAGGGCCATATATAGCCATGGTATAGATGAATGGGCCACTCAGATTCTGTTAAATTCCGGTACTTTGTGCCCTTCCTCACATTTAACGTGTGGACAGGATTTTATTTTATATTGCAATACTTGAAAAGTTATTATTTCCGTGCTATGCATTTTGCCAGAACCCAACAAATTACATTTCCCAAACCTACAGAAAAAGGATGAAGGCGCATTTTGGCATCAAAAGTTGTTTGTCAGATCCATGACTATTTCCCTTTTTTAGAACTAGATACGCAAAACAAACTCCAGAAATAAAATGATCCTGACTATCTTTGTATTTATCTCTTATTTTCCTTTTCTAAAATCTAATAAGTTCCAACAATGAATGATTAACATCTCGTCATTTTCTGTTCTAGAGCAGCAGAGGAATTTCTGTTCTTTTTCATGTAGCAAACCATACCTGGCACACCCAGTCCTGATTTTTTTTTTCCAAGGAGAATATAATTCTTCTCATTGCCAAGTGGGAATATTTTCTTTTGCACCATGCCAGAAATGGATAGAAACTTCTTCCATATAAAAATGTCTTTCTCCTCTCGCTGCCATTTTTCAACAGGATCAGCCACATCATTTCAAATCTGATTAACGAGCACTCTCCCTGCTGAACATGCAATTGTTTGGAAACTATTTTACAAGCAGTAAATTTCATACTTTGCTCCCCTTGTAGTTTGATTCATCAATCTGTTGCCTTTTTCCCTACTTAAAAAGCAAGTTCCCTCAGTCTACAAAGTTGTTTTGTTTAGTGTCTGGACATTGCTGGACACTGAAGAGTTCAGGTTGCAGAAATCTGTATGGCACAGGCACAGAGATGGGTCAGTCTGATAATGGCTGGTCCTGCATCTTATCATGTCAGCTGTAATTAACAGCTCATGTGGTGCAGTTCTACTTCGTGTTCATAACAGTTTCCAAAAAATATGAACGCAGGAGGAACGTAAGCTTTCTCAAAGACAGGACCAAAGTTCAAAATGATCCCAGGAAACAGGTGAGGTCATTTGAAATCAATATGAAAAAAATCAGCAAAGAGAACTACAAAGGCCTACTGTTAAGGAAATTAAATGCTCAAGCTTGAAATAGGTATTAATGGTTGGTCATCAGTGTAATGATAAAGGATCTGGAGCTACAGAGGTTGGAAATTAAATCTGCCTTATTAAATTAAATGCTGCATTTCTTATATTTCTATTACAAGTAGCCAGCTCAGTGTGTCTTAGAATCATATAACTGTTGGTCATCAACTAGTATGTGTGTCCACTGTGACAGCTACTAGGAGAAAAATAAATTAAAGATAGAGCATGTGAGAAAAAGGGTATTTAAATATGTTAGTGAAGCACAGTGACAAAGACTGCTATAGTGAAGGGTTTTCTTTGAAAATGTTAATTATCTAGCAGGTTACACATCAACTTGCATGATTCCTTGAGGTTTTTTTTCTGGCTTTGCACTCACGCTTCAACAGATTTGACTCCTTCAGCTAGGGAAGTTTATTTCTGTGCGAGTTGCAATTTGGAGTGCATGCCTTGGCAAAACCAGAGGTTCACAAGTGAGCCTAAGGTAGAGCAAAGAGACTGTGGTGCAGAACCCTGTGGCTTCTGTCTTTATTTAGCATGCCTAGGAACTTCATTTTCCCCTATTTGGAAACTGAAGTCTCTCCACCTATTACAGTGTGATCCTCTACTTCCTGCATATTAATGGGACCTGGTCTAAGAAGGAAGGATAGCATTACTAAAAATGGAGGTGATCTGTTGGGAGATTAAGACTTAAAAGTAACTGAAGAAGCTGGTGCACTGTGAATGCACACCTTCATTTACTTTGCAGTGCCACAATTGCTCCCACCTATAATCTCATGGCACATATATATATTTAAAGGGACAAACAAAATGCACTTGCCCAGAGAACCTGTGGGTACCCCATCCCTGGCAGCGTTTAAGGCCAGGTTGGATGGATCTCTGAGCAACCTGGTCTAGTCAAAATGTCCCCATCCATGGCAGGTTGTTGGAATGAGACAATCTTTAAGGTCCCTTCCAACCCAGCACATCCTGTGATGCTCTAATAAGAACAAGTTATTCAGTGATATCAATTAATCTTATCCTTGGAGTTGTTAATGGAATTTGTTCCTTTCAATGAGCTGAACTGAGAGTTCTGACACAGAAGTTCCTAGGTGTAAATAAATATCCCCAAATCCATTGTTTCATTGCTAAGGTTTATCCCCTAATGAGCAAAGGAACTAGTTTTTAAATATATTCCAAAATATAAAAATCAGTAAAAATAACATACTCTGACAAGTCAAAGAACCACAGTTCTGACACAGAACTTAAAATATTGATTTTTATTTCTAGACCTTTTCCTCATCACATGAACAGCACTCTCATGAATGAAACACTGAGAGCTAGACTGTGTCAAATTCTTTCCTCTTGTCCTACCTTACATGCACAAATTGTTTTCCTTCCTCTGTGGAAACCTAGCATTTCTTGGAGCAGAATAATTTTTTTTTCCAGAAGGAAGTGTCATAGCCTAGTTGTGGTGCAAGTCCACTTGGTTCATTTATTCAATCCTGCATCTCTGCTCTCACCAGTATGTGAAAACAGCATACTGGTTCTGCTTTCAGAGAAGGTTTGTAGGAGAGCCCTTGGCAGCATGGCCTGGATACTGGAGGTCCCCAGGAGCTTCCCACGGGCACACTGGGCCATCACAGTGCCCAGAGGCAGGACAGTCTCTCCCCATGGCCACCACTCACCATGGGATGCACACTCTTTCTGCCTTGAGGACCCTCCTTGGCTACAGCACCAACTGCAATGCTTCACAGGAGTGGGAGGGATGGCATCTTCCAGAAGCACTCGTGCTACCAGGAATGAAAGTGCTACATGGATCTAAGTCACAGGCTTGATTTAGCTCTGATAGCTGTGAACCACTTGACCAGTCTCCCTTTAGAGACCTTTTTCATTGTTTAAGGCCCAAAAAAGGAGAGACAAAAGTTTTTGCCAATGACAGACTTCTATCTGTTTCAGAAATTCTCAGATAAATCTAGACATATATGTAATAATAATAATAAAGCAGACACTGAAACTTCTCCCTCCTCTGAGCAGCACAGTGTAGTTGTGTACACAGCATGGCAGCATACTACAGGGACACAGGTCTGAGCTTACTCATCTGAATCTCAGTATCCCATAGAAGAAGGGAAGGACAAATGCAAGGGGAAATTAATTCCAACAAGTAAAAGCTACACAAGATAGCTCATAACTTATGGAAAGGTCCTTGCTGTTACATCATGCCACATTGGTATGGCAGAGGACATTTCATGAGATAATCTTTTCTTCAGACTCCTCTAAAAAGATATCACTGTTTATGATGGCTGGAATGGAGAAACTAAAAGTAGACAGTTGGGCATTTTGGGCATAGTGGACCAGTCATAAATCTAAGGATGTGAACACATTCATAGTATCTAGGGAGATGTATGATAACACAGACAATAGATAATTTGGGTCAGATGATATTCACTGCAAAGAAACTGAACACAAACACTCAATGCCTCCCATTTTTTCTGTGAATAGGAGGTTATTTTCTTTCTGCTCCGTGTAACATCCATTTCCTAGGAAACATGGCTCCTTAAGTATCTCAGGGGCCTTAAAGACCCCAAAGCAGCGCTCTGGATTTCATAGGCTGAAGTAAAGGATTTAATATGCAGACACAACCTGTGTTCTGATTTCATCCCTCTGCTACTCATCCCACAGCTGTTTTAAGAATCTGTATCACTTTTAGGATCAAAAACCTGGTTGTTTTAGAAAAGACCCAGACTCTTTTGTGAGCACCTTCATGAAAGACAGAACACTTTGATTTTAATGAAAGCCAAAATGTTTAGCATGAACCTAGTTCATGAATCTGCTCTCCTGAGACTGCCAAGAAGAGATGAAAAACAAAACAAAAAAATGTTAACAAATTTCTGAACCATAAACATAGCCGTTTACTCCAGTCACTTGCAGCCAGCAATATAACTGGTAATGCAGGGAACCTCAAATGTTCCTGAAATTAAGAAATCACAAATGCAAACTCTGGCTGTGTCACAGACAGGCCATACAATTCTGGTGTCTCTCTGGTCCTCTCAGCCTCATTTTCCTTGTCTGTGAAAGGAAAGCAGTGATCAGAGTTTTGGAACATGAGTAGGATTTACATAAAATGCTGCTCATGTAAGACTGGAAGTTCCTTAACTATCATTATTAATTCATGGTTCATTTATTTTCTTGTTCACTTTTGGAAGGTTTACCTAGAGCTTTTACAATACAGTAGGAAGCCAGGAAAGTACAGAGAGAGAGTTAGTAAGCAAGCATATTTGAATACAGAAAGAATGTGTGTAGACAAGAACAAAAAGAAGTTGGGAGTGTAAGGGCAATTTCAAGGGCAGGTTAACAGAGCAAGATGTATAGATAATATGTATAGATAATTCAATTTTCAAGCAAAAATGTAAATCATGAACAGAAAATAGACAAAGGGAACTCTTTGCCTCAGAGTTCCAAGCCATTTTGAAATCAATATTTCTGCCAAACTCACAGTCCTTACCTTACAAACCTTAGGTATTTGTTTTCTCTAACAAGAGGTTTCTAGGTAAAAATGACAGAAAGAAGAGTGTACAATTAGAGAATGCAGTTTAACTTTTCTGAATGCAGCCTAGGAGCATCTGAAAGCACAGTGTGATGTGACAAGAATCTCATATGATGTTCTGACCAGCCTTTTCTTGAATTTCCAAGAAGAAAATAATATTTTCAGGAAACTGTAGTTAATCAAAGGAACAAGAAAAGGGGCACAAAAGATCAATCTAATTGAGAACCAGAACTCTGTGTTATCCATTAATCATTACAGAAAGTTCTGATTCACCTCTTAGCTTCTTCATGTGAACTGAGTACTTGAAAATAGGAACCTATGTTGTGCTCAGTTTGGACCTCTTCTAAAAACCTGGTGGAAACTGCATAATATTTTAACACTGCCAAATTATTTCTGATAAAGGACAAAGCAGTTGCTTTTCTTCTAATTTTGTAGTGATGGATCACTTGTAGATAATACATAACCACCAACTTTTTAAACCAGGTTCATTTTTGAAGAAAGATGAATTGACAGGTGTTCTATGTTTGCAAAACAAATACCAAAAAAAGGAAGATTAGTTGATAAAAGAAGTTATTAACATTTTATAACACATAAGTCTTTATTTTTCCTGAAATTGAAACTAGGTAACTTCCTTCTCCAGTTTCTCTTCCTGCCCCTCCACATTAAAATTTCAGTAAATTAACTGGGTGATTCCCTTGTGATTAAAAACATCGTATCACAGTTACAATCTCACCAAAGGAGTTCTTCCTTGCTTGGGTCATAGAACCATAGAATGTTTTGGGCTGGAACGGACTTTAAAAATCGTCTCATTCCAATGCCGTGGCATCCCTTCCCTCCAGCATGTGGGCTGCCCCACACAGCTTGGTGCCATCAGCTGACCTGATGAGGGTGCCCTCGATCCCATGGACTGTGTTGCTAACAAAAATATTAAACAGAGCTGGTCCCAGTACTGACCCCTGAGGACGCTGTATGTCAATGCTCTCCACTTGGACATCAAGCCATTGACCACAGTTCTTTGAGCACGACCCTCCAGCTAATTCCTTATCCACTGAGTGGACCACCTGTCAAATATATGTCTCTCTAATTTAGAGAAAAGGATGTCTCACAAGATAATGTTAAATGGTTTGCACAAGTCCTGGTAGATGATACAGATTAGAAATAACAAAGATGGCAATGTGGAAATAGTAGCCAAATCATCTGAACTATCATTTTCCTTGCACATGTTGGAGAAAGTCACATAGTGCATTATGGAGGGCAATTGCATATCTCTGATGATCTCCACAAACACCAAAAAATTCATGTTCTGCTATTGTGTCTGATAATTTTGCTGCTAAGAAGAACATCCATATTTACTCATAACACATACACCTCAGAAAATAATGTGCTACAATATAATATACTGCTTCCTGAGTACCCATTTCTGAGCCAAGATTATGTACACAGCCTGCAGTACATGACAGGTGAGTAAAACTTTTACATTTTTTATGAGTGTGCAGGAGTGGGAGATTAATTAACAGATTAATTAACCTGTTAATAAAAAAGTCTTGTAAATTAAATTAATTTGTAAATACAGTTGTGTATAAAAATGCGTGGAAAAACATTTTTTTATAAGATGAAGAAAAATGCCCATGTCACTAGCCCTGGAAGTGGTAAAAACTATTCAGTTTCTTTGAATTCAGAGAAACAGTTTAGCTGCAAGTATGTAAAATACAAAAAGGGATTTTAAGTCTTCAGCTAATTGCCACTAGCAAGAGACCAGCAGGCTGGAAACTCAGGCAAAGTCAGTGGTGTCTGAAGGAGCGCATGACAAATGCATGACATAGAAAGTTGGACCCTTCTACCATAGATTTAAGCCATCACTCGGGCAAGATGTAAAAACATAAAGTGAATCTGCAACTGGTAAAGAGATTAAAGGAAAGAACCCTTTACTTTCCAGTGCTGCATGCAGCACTGACCCTGACTGCTTTTAAAATAATCTGTAAAATTCTCCACCTTGCAGCAAAGGAAAATAAGGTAACTGATTCTTGTCCACTGTTACCACAATCTACTCTACTTTTTTTTTTTTTTTTGGCTGTGAATGGGCAGCACAAACATTAGTAACTGTGAATAAATAAAGCAATTGTATCCAGAAACTTCGCTCTTTTAGCACTACCTTTTCAGTTTTAACTCAGAATACTGTTATCACCTGTTTTCTCCATGGACCCACCCAACCTGCCACCTGACAGAGCCTGCAAGAGAGCAGAATCCATGGGAAAATATCCCATCAAGTACAGTTGCATCTAAAGGACCAGGTGGCCTGGGTTTTTTTTAACGATGTTCCTACTCTTCCTTACTAAACACTCCCTCATCCTATGTCAAAAGAGTATGGGTCTGAAAGCCCCAGCTCTCTTCTTGGGAGGCCTATGTAACTTCCAGCTGAAGATATCAGGTTTTATGGGTCTGAAGTGCTGCTCAAGACAAAGTCAGTCTTGTGGCCTGTGTCCGAGTTGTGTATAATAAATTAGGTGTAGGTTACTTTTGTTTCGGCCACTGTAGGTCTTCACAGAGTATAATAGTTAATAATAAAAAGCTGCACCACAGAAAAATCAGCTGGTTCTATTGTTAGAGCTCTATTGCTAGAGAAATGGGTATCTGCTTCATGGAGGCTCGATGCAGGAAGATCCAGGCCTGTGTTTTGTTCAGAGTCAAATCTCCTCTTTAGATCATTTACGTTCTTCAGAAGGATAAGTCCTCTGCTGACTGTTCTTCTTGGGCTAAAAATCAACTCTTCTGAACTGTTTTCATATGAGGGAGGCTTTCCACTCATCCCACTGTAGATATTCTCCAGAGATACTTTCTTCATCCCACCTTTATCTCTCAAATCACATTCAAGTGTCATTTCCACAGCTGGTTTCTTCGGTCTTTTACTAGAAGAAAGAGACCAGAAAGCAGCACCTCATAACAGTAAATGCTTATAAACAATCTCAGTGTGGAGAGTTGGAGTCATTACATGATGTACTGGTAACAACATGTTCATTAGCTTAGGAAGATTAAGCTGTTTTTCTGACTCCTAAGGGCAGTCCTGGGGAGTTGTAGAGCCCATGACAACAGAGAAACAAAACAGCTGAAGGGGAAACTTGGACTGACTGATGTTATTCAGGATAAAACTGAGAAAATTACCATGTAGTGATAATTTTCCATTGTAAAACTTCCCTTAAAGGGCAGGGAGCTATAGACTCCAGAATTCCAGACACTCTTGCCCCGACCCTATAAATCAATTAAATTAATTAAATTAATCTTGGTCCTGTTCAAGTGGAAAGAAACCTGGTAATCAAAGGGGAAGATATGTATGGAAAGAAGACAAAATCTGTAGACTTGTGATATCTTTGATCTCTGGACCCATGTTTTGTTTTATTTTCCAAGTTCAGGGGTTGGGAAGAAAGAAGGTTTTAAGTTGAAGCAAACAAACTTATTTTCAGGATGTTTCCTAAACTTGACAACAGAACATTTCTAGACAGAAGATACAAAGCAAAAAAATCTCAAATTTGCTAAAAACTCTACACATCATGAAACCACAGTACCCTGCACAGAAATGAGCACATTTGCAGAGGCACAACCATAAACTATTTCATCATTACTACTCAAAATGTAATAATGATGCATATTTTCCAAGGATTTTTAACATGTCATGTGATTCAACTAAAATCTATATTATGAAATGTCATAGTTACTTACATACTACCTGTATAGACATTAAAGAGGGCGTAAAGATCGTGCTGAAGGTATGAGAAAGGCAGTGAATGGCCACATCAAGGATTTTCAAACTCAGCACTCGATGTAGTTTAAATATACTAGCAGAACATTTTTTGCTTTTATGCAATCAATAGATGTGATCCCTAAACATCCTTAAGTTTTGGCACTGTCATTGGCGTCATTGGTTCATGGAGTTTGTCAGAGCACCTAATTAATGTGAGTTCAATACACATTTCAGGCACATCAATCTTTCCTGGAAAAGTATGTGTGTCAGACATGTTGAAACTCATAAAGATGAGCAACTGCCTGGTACCATGGAGATGCATAGGAAAAACTCTGTAAAATATCATTTGTTCTGGAGCTTGTGTATTTGCAAATTAACTTTACTCCTGAATTCAGTCTTACCTTAGGTACAGTATGACATTATTTCTGTTCATCGTGTACTAATACATTACATCCTTCCTGAAATGTCCTTTCTTTTAGGTAATGAAATGTAAAGCACTGAAGAGACTCTCAATACAAGGATGCATTTATATTAAATAATTCTGCTCCTGGACATCCAATTATTATTGGTCCTTTCAGTAGAAACCCTAGCATGTTATTTGGTTAGAGAAATGGACCTTTTTAACTCACTGAGATTCAAAGAATTGTAATTAAAAAAAAAATCTTCAGTAATGGTAAATTTAACCCTTACACTTCTTTTATTTATCTATCTCTAAATCCTGTGCTGCAATTAAGAAACTGAAAAACAATTACAGGAGATAATCAAATAAAGAAACAATGCTTAAAATACAACTTGACTGTACCCCTTTAATTAAGTGTAGAGGGGAAAAAAAACCAAAAACACACGGTGTAAAATATCCAAAGAAGGCAAATCTCACTGACCCCTGCAAATGGAGATGAATCACAGTGATGACTATCACTGGTTATCATATCTTCCCAGAATGACACCAAGCAGTAGGAGAGCTGCTGGGGATTCACCAGATGGGACACCCAGCACTGAGCAATCATGGTGTGGAGGGCCTGTCCCCACAGCAGGGAGCACCCAGACACCTGCCCTCTCAAAGCAACACCAAACTACCCCAGAGCAGCCTTTACACTAAGACAAACCTGGGCTGCATTCTTCTGCTGCTTTTCAGTGTTACTTCTAGTAATGAAACCAATAAAAAATGGTGTAGCCAGCAATATCTATATTTCACCAACAAGGCCTATATTTTACTAGGAAATTTCTGCTGCCTAGCACTATCCTGGAAATGCTAAAAAGGTATCAATAGAGCAAAAATAGCAAGCAAGGTAGAGTTTAAAATTAATTAAGACAAGAAAACCAAAGCCCTTGATGTTCAGATGCAATAGTAGTGGGAAAGGCAAAAATCACTGAGAGGTATAAGCAAGCACTGAAGGAAATTACATTGTGTTTGACAAATTTCCTCCACATGCAGCAAACCTAATGACAAGCAGAAATCAAAGCAAATGCAGTGCTAGAATAAAAGTGAGAACTTTCTTTCCAAATACATCCTGGAGATTCAATTGCAAGGCCTGGAGTTCTGCCAGAGTGTTGGGCAGGAAACCAGGTGTCCCATAAAACCACTTCCTCCAAAAGTACTGGAGAGCAGCCAGTAAGCCTCTGTTATCAGTGAGGAGATAGAAAGCTTGCTCATACACACAGAGTCTAAAAAAAATATTAGGAATATTTATACTATGCAAGTGTGATAAGTACCCAGGTACTCCTATGAATATAAACCTAGTCAGCAAAGACCATCCTGGATGAGTAAACAAAAGAGGTAGAAAGAGCTCCTTTTTTTGTGACTTTGTGCGTTAAGATACTTCACAAATCAGGAAGCTGTAGACCTTGTTGATTTAAGCACTTAGTCACCAGGCCCTGGACTTCAAAGCTTGCTCTTCCTGATCCATCAATATTTATTTTTTTAACTCTTGTTAATGACAGCCTACAGGTAAAGACCCTGGGAATGGAAGGCATATTTGAGGTTGTTACAGGAAAACAGCCAGGAACAGTGTGTATTTAAATAAAAGTACTAGCACTTCTTCCTCTTCGATCCTGCCTTTAACTGATGGAATCACATTTTGTTTTAAAAATTTAGTGGCCCAGGTAACATTACGTCAAATATTCTTTTCTTTTTTCAGCAGGGTGTTTCAATAGCTGCACCCCAAAAGGTCTGTACAGATTAGGCAAAACTGACACGGCACATTGCAGTGTGGGTGCACACTTAACATTTCTGGGTTAAGAATTTTATATTGTGCACAACCTGGAACATGCTGGACAAGAGCAAGTCTCACTCATCGCCCATTTGGCAGAGAAATGAGGTAGAGGTGAGGTAAATTTGTGAGGAACACAATTAAAAAGGTTTACATTTCCCATAGGAGTGAGTTTGTTCTAAAGGGCAAAAGGTGACGTTGAGCTTTTATGTGCAAAGAGAATTTGCACTAATGAAAAAAATATAATAAATTCACCTAGAGATGGATGCAACAATTTCTGGGTATGCAGCTTTCTAAAGGAAAGGACAATGCTCTCAGGAAAAGCTTGAGAACTCACACTAACTCATAAAACATAATTTCCAGATGTTACCTTTAACACAAAATTCTGTAATGCTGAAAGTCCTGTAAAGTACCTGAAATGACTCTGTGTCCTGGAGCTTCCTGGTTCATTACACAGTGCTTTCATTTGAGTTAGCTAAAAAGAGGTTACAACCAGGGGCTGCATTAAAAGTTGGATTAATTTCCACCTCTTTTCTTTCATTTCAGAAACTCCAGATTACAGAGATATCTCAAAACTATTTCCTTCACAAATGTAGCTTTTTGGCCTTAATTTTTTGTAAGCTCACACGTTACAGATTTATCTCATTTAGCTATATGTGTTTTGTCACTTCCTAGAAGTTTCAGTCTGACAAGCAACT
Organism: Cyanoderma ruficeps; assembly: GCA_008694505.1. NCBI lineage: Eukaryota > Metazoa > Chordata > Aves > Passeriformes > Timaliidae > Cyanoderma > Cyanoderma ruficeps. The sequence continues at coordinate 323,609 of VZDJ01000187.1, read as the reverse complement.
TGGATCCACAAGCTCTTTAAAAATCTTGCAGTCTGCTTGGAAGAGAAGTTTCCAAGCGTCTTACAGGCAGTTTAGGTAGACTGTGCTGGAGCTTTAAAAATTACCCACCTCAGCACAGATATTACACCACTCAGGCACAAAGCAAAACACTCAGCTACAAATGTTGAGTTCTTCAACCTGAGTGAAAAAAGGCCATTAAAATTACCAAATGTCTTTTCTATATATGCACATTGTCAGTTCTGCCCCACAGCTGTCATACCCCTGACACCTCTTTGACAGACAAAAATATTTGAGTTCTCCTAGGGTCCACACCCAGAAAGGGGTCTATGGATAGAACACCATAATTAAACTTGGAAGGTTTTACACTAGATATTGGAAAAATTTCTCCATAGAAAGGATTGTCAATTATTGGAATAGGCTGCTTAGAGAAGTGGTGGAGTCACCATCCCAGGAAGTGTTCAAAAAATGTGGATATGGCACATGAGGATATGGTTTAATGTTGAACATGATGGTGATGCTAGGTGGATGGTTGAACTAGATCTTCTTAAAGATCTTTTCCAACCTCAATGATTCTAGGATTCAGGACCCTCCAAGATCAGTTACATTTTGTGGTGGAGTCAGCATCAGTTGAGAACCTAGTGATCCTATATATTTCTGCAGGAAAGATTTACTTCTTCTGGTAGGTCTATAATATATATGGAACAGCCTTTAAAATCAACAGCAAGTTGTCAATCTGAAAAGAGAGTTTTGCCTTCATTCCAGAAGCAGGCTGGATTGAGATGCAGCATCTGGATTTTTAGGAGCTGTTTAGTGCCAGAAGAACAAAGATGAGCTACACTGCAAATGTTTGTGGGCTCTTGTGGCCTGGAGCCTGTGATACAGCAGAGATTTATTTTTCATTTTTAGTTCAGCTGCAGCTGATTCATACAACCATGTTATTTCCCTCATCTTGTTGCAGAGGAACAAAACTTCCAGTGAACTCAATGAATCCATGCAGACTGACTCCTGAAAAGGTAAATAAATCTTCCCCATTTTTCTTTGTGTGTTCCCTAGGGTGTACACAACTGAATGATGTCAATGATCATAATCTTCAAAGAAGAGACTGAAAACCTAGCTAACAATATGACAATCTGCCACTAGTGCAACCTTTCAGTTGCCAAGGACTAGTTCACACAGCTGTCATTAGTATCTCTCAATCTGAGTGACAAGACTGAGACACTCAGGACAGGGACAAGAGTTTCTGCACACTGAAGATTCTTTTCTTTCTTGTGGTCCTAAGAGAAGCTACTGTCATGAATTGCATACAGCAGAACTTGATGTGGATGAAAATTGAGGTGCCCCATGTGCTCTCAAGGTACCCCCAGGGTTGAAGCCCGGGCAGGGGTATGTGAGAGATAAGCATCTTTCTGCAGCAACTTTCTTCTCCAGAGCTCAGTCAGCCCCTACAGAGAATAAAGCTGCTTTTTCATCAGGTCACTTCAACAAAAAAATCCAAAGCACTGCATTTCTACCATTTTTCACAGTTTTTTCAGACAGCTCTTATGCAAACCAGTAGGGGTTTGACAATCACACAGTAGTCACTGATGTACAGGAAAGATTTGCTATATGGAAAAGGTCTAAATATGACTCCTTAAACACTACTGAAACAGCATGTGTAACCTTTTTCCATTAATTCAGGTAATAATGAGTGAAAGGTCTTGGTAGAAGAGTTAATAAATGTCAAGGAAATCTTGCAACAGCAAAAACCATAAGTCTCATTTCACTTTTGCATATATTTTACAAGAAGCTGACTATAATTACTCTTAATTGACAGTTGAAATGAGGATCAGAGGCAGAAATATCACAATTTGGTATACAGAGTGTCCTGGGTTATAGAGTATATTCAATTTCATCTGCTGAAAAACAGTTGGGGGAGGGTGCCTTTTGATAATGGCCCAACGGTTAATACCAGGTAGGGCATTGTTCTTATCTTTCTCCATGATGGGCCATTATGACTCCCCAAGCTCCCAACACATACCCACATTCCATCNTTTTTTTCTATCACATTTGTATTCTTATATTCTTAGTAAAAAGCTGTTATTCCTATTCCCAAATCTTTGCCTGAGAGCCCTTAATTGCAAAATTAGAATTTGGCGGGGGGTGAGGGGTTTGGTTTATATTCTCTATTCTAAGGGGAACCCCAGTTTCCCTGACAGATATCTGTCTTTCTAAACCAAGACAACAGAGTTTGAAGAAAAGCTTATTTTAATGATAAACTTCTCAGGCACAGGCAGTGACAAAAATAATTTCGGTACTGTGTCTCTGCATTTTAGGAGGGAAATTTCAGAGTCCCCCTGTGTCTATAGACTCTTCTTTTATTTGTTTGTTGTACTTCAAATCCCTTATTTGAATCCCTTAGATACCCCACTTAATTTTTCTGCAGCTTTCTTAATAATAGGATATTTATGATTGTTGACATTCAGATTTTTTAAATTAAATACTTACTCTAACATCACATTTAATTTTCATTAAGGGAACTGTTCCCATTGAAGTAGATGGCACAATTCCAGAGTGAGTGGCATCGTACCCAAATTGGTGTTCTGATGCCATTTTTTATTTTTAAATGTTAAATGGAAATGTTTTGTACACCCCAAATATAGAAGCATTACCCTCATTATCTAAGTTTACTTAATTTAGCTGTGAAACTGCTAAAAAGAAAACACCATCTATATTCATGCTGGGTCCTTTTCAACATTGTCTACTGGAAATAAATAAAATTACCTCCTTCCTCTCTCCTTCCATTCAGTATGATGCAGTGTCATTATTTCAACCTACATGAAGATTTTTTGTCAGCTTCTAGGATACAACTTTGGTAGCTGCTGAGGCAATTCCTGTATTTCTAAAATATCTATCTTGCTGTGGTTAGCTTTTCATTTCTGCAAACAATCAGACGCATGGACAAAGGCTTTGGGTCTGGGACTGTCAGTTCTCACCTCATCACACACAAGACTCAGCACCAATGTGCAGATGTGGCCTGCACACCTGGATGGGAGAGAGTCCAGATGCTGTGCCTGCAGCAGGGATGTTTTACCCACTCTCTTGAGCAGCATAGGGTCACCTGCAGACTGAATTTTCACAGCACACGAGACATCACCATCAATGCAGGCCTGTGTGGGTTAAATAGCTCCTCACGTCCCTTCACTTGTTTTCCTCCAATGAAGTGGTTTTCTTTTAGTGTGTGCAGTTTCTTTTTTGGTTTTCCAGTGTCTCTGGGAAGGAGAATGTACAGACTGGGAGTATTGCTTCAACTGCTCTAGTTAATGGTTTCATTCAAGATGACTAGATTTGGATTACCTATTACTCAGAGAAATTGAACTCCAAGGCTTTGATTCAGACCTGACTTCAAATTATGAGGTCACAAAATATCAAGTGAAGATATCATGGTCTTAACACAGGATACCTCTTGGGGACGGACACAGGGAGAAAGTCCTGGTTTAGATGGCTCTCCAGCAGGCATCATTTTTATATCCTTCCTCTCTAATAAGATAATAAAATTTTTTAATTTATTCAGACATTGTGTTGGCACCTACCTTCAAACAATACTTTGGAAATACAGTGGGATGGGGAACCTCAGAAAAGCTGTAAGTGCCAACTCATGTTTTATTAAACAAAGAGAAATATTTCTGATATTGAAGTGCTGAACTATTTGAACTACCATCAGGTACCGGAGCTTATATTTTTTCTAACTGGGTCACAGCATGATCTGTCAGTCAGTTGTAAAGCCTAAATGTGTTGCAAATGATGACTTGCTTGTACTGCTCAACAGGCATAAATAATTCTCCTAAGCCATTTCATAACAGACCACATAGTGCCTTAACAGAAATCACCCCTCTAAGAAACTGATCTTTTCTGTTTGCTCTCATTTCCCCCAGTGACCTAGTTCTGGACAACAACAGCACTTTTCTAAAGTATGCCGACTTTTCTGAACTAGCAATATGAGTCCTTCTGAAGACATCAACAGGAACTGCAAGACAGCATGTGAGATGGGCTGCGCCAGAGGATGAGGCAGTGTCCCACCTGACATGCCTGGTTTTGGTCCCAGCCCACCCAGCAGCTGCGTTTCTCCAACTGCAGCAGCCACCCCTAAAACTTACCCTGGGGAAGGCAACCCTGCTTTCCAAGCAAGCAGAGCCCGCCCCTCCCACCCCTAGAAAACAGAAGGCCAAAAGATATGATAGAAAATGGTTCCAGACTCTGCAGTTATGATTGTTGCACCAAGAATGGCTTTCAGAATCAAGTGCTGGAGATGCTGTAATACCAACTAAGGGAGAGCCATACCTGTATTTTAAATACCTAGCATGAACACAATGATTATGAAACCCTTGCAAGAGCAGGAAAATCTCTTGACAGCGTGACAGACCTTCCTTTCATGTGAGATGGCAGCCTTCCACTGGTTTGAGAGATGCTTTACCAGTTATGCAAGATGTAGGTGTGGCCTTCTGCTCCTGAAGCAGCCTTTTTTCTGTCCCCCCTCAATGTTGGTGCTATATGCAATGGAAATTTAAATTGAAAACAAGAAGTAAATGTTCCCCTTGAAAAATTTTTATGGCTACTTGAAAACAGCATTTGTCTCCTAGTTTTCTCAGAAATTCACTGATCTCTCTACCTTTTCTTCACAAAAGGTGTTTACTAATTGTACACGTATTTCCAAATTGGTAACCCTATCCATTACCCATATGCCAAGCATCAGACTGCAGCAGCTGGTTGGAAAACAGTTTAATCTCTTTTAGACAGTTTAAAATCCATGGCTTATAATTATAGAAAGGTAGAGCCAGGCTAGACATCATCAAAATGTTAACTTCAAGGCAAATGGGATGTCAGATGCCATCAAGAACTCCTCAAGTTTCCAGGACACACTCCAGAGAAATCACTAGTTTGTTTGATGTCATTCCATACCAGAGCATATTGGCACTAGGAGACTTCACATGGAATGTGGGGCCCCTCCAAAGCGCTTCCTGGAAAAAGCTGTGCTGCTTCTCCAGCTGATAAGGCTATTGTACAACATATGCAGTGATTAATGGATTGATCACAAAAAGTCAATGCGGTCTGGCAGGAGAGAGCCAGAGACCACACAAAGACAGGAGGAGGACTGCTGCTGTTGCAGGAGGCCCAGACTGGAGGGCTAAACCACCATCAGAATGCTCGTTTCTTGGGCTGCTAAAGCAATTACTCCATTTCAAAAGCACTGTCCACAGTGAAGCTGACGTTTATGATATGTATTTTCTATTTGTTGCAGGCCACACTCAGCCTGATAGAGAAAAAGAGTCCAATGTATCTTCTCCTTTTGGTGTCACCTTTTGGTGTCACCTAGCAGCAGCAGCTGCAGAAGGGTGTGCAAAAATTCCCGTAGCCTGTAGTCTGATAGTACATTCCTTATAGAAAAACTTTTCAGCATCGTGCACCTTACAGGATTTATTTTTTGATGACAAGTCGTGTCTGTGTGTGTTTTCCCGTTCTTCTCACTCAAGCGTTCTCTCCAGCCTATCCAAAACTAAACTGATATAAATATATTTTTTCCCTCATCTTTGAATATACAGATTTTTCTTTGAATTTACTTTATGTCCTTTCCCCTTGCAGAAATCTAAAATTTTGCATAGTGTAATTCTCCTGTTATATGTTACAATATTTCACACTGTACCACTATTTCATGCTCTCATTAAAGACAACTAAATTTTCTAGTAGCACAACTGCATGTTAATAGCTCTAAGATTTTGAGACACCAAGAAGTGCCCTGGCCAGGAATGGAAGCAGAAAATTAAAACCTTGAAAAATTCATGAACAGACTGTGTGGAAAATACACCAAACTAGAGCAACTAAAATTAAAAGTAAAATTCTAATTATTGTTATACACAAAACATGTTTTATTTTTGAAAATTGAACTTTTAATTATGTCTTAAGAAAATTTTCAGAATAGGTTATCTATAAAGTGTAAAAACCATATGCTTGAAAAGGCTTTTAAGCAAAAATCCCCCACCAAAATAAACAACAAAACCAAAACCAAACCCATCAAAATGACAACCTCAAAACCGCATTTTAATCACATAGATCTTAACTAACAAGTCCTTGAAAGCAATTTGATTTTCCTAAAAGGGCCCTTTCTAGTAAAAAAAAAAAGTCAGGATTTCTGTTTTTTTCATGTTTCCCAAACTTGGTTCTACCTCCTTTATCTTGGCAAGATGCTAACTGCTTCAGAAATACTTAGTCTTTCCTGTTTACAAATGCTACAGTTATAATTTTATCTATCCTTTAGGGCTTTCCAAGCCACTGTAGCTTACTTAACCTTGCCCAGATTGATGATGCCTATTCTGTTGAAACTTCTGTCCTCCATCCCTGCCTTATGATTTGCCTGCAGTTGCCATGGCTGAAATATAGGTTGGAAGCTCTTTGCTGAGTCTTCCTGTTCGGGATTAACCCAGCCTCAGTGAACAGGCTTGCTGTGGCCACCACTTCCTCACCTACCCACCAATTTTAATGAGGAGATGGCCCACTGCCTTCACAGCCTTCAGTAAATGTGTGTTTGCTGTTGTGTGTAAATGTTGATGCTCCCCCTCAGAGCGACAAAATAGCAAAATATTTTTCTGACAGTTAATAACAAATATAATGTACTTTGGATGATTCCTTGAACTTCATTGTTATATTCCACTAGATAACTTCCAAACTCATTGTGAAATTGTGATTTGCTTTCCTTCTCAAGAATTCAAATTGCCTTTTTCCTCCTTTTAAATATCTCTTTCAGGAAACATGTTTCCTATAGCTCCTTTCAGCCCCTTCATTCCATAGACTTAAGTCCTCCAAGTTCACAATTACCTCCCTGGACTTCCCCAAACTCCTACAAGAACTATGATGCAAACTAACATTGGTAGAGAAAGAGGGCATGAACCATGGCAGCATGGAGTGCTAACCATGCTATTTGCTCCTTCAGAGTCCCAAAGCTCTCAGGGGAAGTTAAGTTTTGAGTGGATTGAGTGCTGATGATTCATTTGGATTTCACAGCCCTGACAGGGTGCTGGGAAGGGTATGTGTGAAGTTGGTTATCTTTAGGGAAGATGACTTGGAGCTGCAGTAAGGCCAGGCCTGGGGCTGGTGCTCAGCCCTGCCATCCCCATGCAGAAAATATTGCACAGCATGACTCAGTCCAACCCTCTTTTCCTACAGTGTATGCCACTGTTACCTCTCCTCCCTCATGTGATCCTGATGCAATTCCAATTACATCACCCACATCATGCAACAGCTCAGCAAACTGGCCAAAGATAACAGTAAATAGAGCTAAAATGAAAAAATCAGATTTCCATATTTAGTCACCCATAAGGAACTTTTGAGACTTACTTAAAATTTATTAGGACAACTTTCTTGTGCAAGCCAGGCTATATGATTGCTTTGCAATCGTAAGTACACCCAACTACTAACCTCCACTCCTACTCACATGTTTTTTGGCCTCTGTTGTTTGTTTTTCAGTTTCAGTTTATCTGAGGGGAAGTTAGGGAGATGAGTGGTTTAGGATTAAGCCCCTAAATTGACTCTGTATTCAGAACTAAACTCTAATGATCTGCCATGGCAAGTAGATCAGGTTAGGGTTGTCCCTAGATCATAAAGGCAAGGTACTTAATGAAAAGTGCTTGGAGCATAGATAAACTCTTTTAAAGAATGTGCATATTCTTGTCTGCATAATCTTTTTTTTTTCTTTTTTTTTTGGTTTTGGTTTTGGTTTTTGGTTGTAAGCCACAGGACAACATCACAAAATAACTCCTTTACATTGCTGGACTTTGGACTGGGCTTGAACACAAGTTGAATCAGGAAGGGCAAACTTACTACATGTTTTAAATCCACCTCAAAAACACAAGATCTAGTTGTCCTAGATCAAATATTGACCTAATTTTACTCCTAACAGCAAGGCCATATATTTCAAAGCAATTAATTGCACCAATAAAATTCATAGGCTGTGATGAGAGAGGCTGTTCATATGACAGCCTAGTCCAAACTCTTCCTGTTTCCTGCACCTTACACTGCAATTGACCCTAAGATAAATTATCTTCATATCTAATATATGTATCTCATTACTTAATCTGCGGTAAAGACAGAAACTTTTCACATCTACTAGACCACACCTACAACACCATCCCTTTGATTGCAAGGGATGCAGTAGCTTGTAAATAAAACTGTAGCCACCTCCAAGACTTTAAACATGCTTGTTGAGTTGACAGGAAATGCATCTTCAAGACAGCTTTACCTGACATTAGTCTTCATGAGGCTAATTAACTATTTCCACTAGAAATAACAGCTCCCTTGCAAATTTTCTAATTAAATCTGCAGCTGCTTGGAACAGTATTAGCACTGACTAATAAGCAGCAAAGAATTCCTCTGAGCAAGTCTTCTGGGAGCCTTCCAGTGACCTTATCCTAGTTGTCATCTTAACCAAGGGCTAGGTAACACATTATGCAATTCAGAAGGAATCCTCAAAGCTGCTCACAAGGAAGGAGAAGCCCTGTTGAGGGTAACGGCCAGGGAGAAAACACCTGAAGTTCCTTGCTGGTTAATAGAAGCTTTTCTATACTTTTTCCTAAGAAAAAAGAGAGATGCAGGAAAAAACCCATCAGAGTTAAGTAAATGGAATGAGTTAAGTAAAAAAAAAATAAAGCCAGAGGTGAGGAGAGCTGTTTCAGATGGAGTATGCCTTGGAAAAACAGGCTGAGTCTGTCTCAACATTTTGTCTTCTAATAAAGAAAAAAACCCACTCTGTACATCTGTCTTAGCCTAGTGCAAACTTTCATGAGTAGCACAGTCAGACCTGTAGAAATCAGACAAGATAATCAACCAGTCTAGTTCCAGAAGTGATGTTCTGAAAGCCCATGAAAGATTGACCTCTGCTCTTATCCAACGCTTTTAATCACTAGACTGGAAATCCTATAGTGTTTTGATGACCTGGGGATACAGCACATCAACTCTTCACATGTTAGCCCACATTTAGTACTTTTTCTATATGTGCTTTTTGTTGAAACTTAGCAATAATGTGGCAATCTAGGTATTAATAGCTGTATCTCAAGGTATAACAAAATTTCTGGGTTGGTCTGGTTCATTCTGGTTCATCAAGACAAGAGTATATGAAAACTTATTAGTCAGCAAATCTGCTATTCATAGCTCTGAGCACACAGGCAGTTATACATATTATCTCATGCATGTCTTTCGGTAAGAATACATAAACCAGTAAACAGTTTTGCTATACCCTGGGATCAGTAGGGAACCTCCAGCAAATCAACAATGAGATTGCAAATTCTCATACTCATGTAGTGTCCATATAATCCCCAAACGCAGAAAGAAGGATGATAAAACAGGTAAATAAAAAGCTCTGAAAAGCTTCTATCTGTTTTACTTTGCTTAGGAGTCATATGGTTGGAAAATTCTTAATATAGAGAAAAAGACTGCAAGTGATGTCAAAAAAATGTTTCTAGTGCAGGGGCCATCAATAATGAAGAAACTGTGTGTATTTATCTGTCAATCCACAGCTTGTCAATCCAAAATTTTGTTGTATTTGTTTCAAAGGTATTAATTCTATGCCAAGGGATCCTGCAAAACATCTCCTCTCTTCTTCAAGGGATAAAGAGATTTGTGACATTCTTAAATACCCCATGCAATTCCTCTTTTATACTGGTAGTGAAACTTTACTAGCAGTTGTTCCTGTCAATTGTCTACTACAATTTTAATTCATTTTCTAGCACAAGTAGGCCTCAAGAAAAAATACCCTCTTTTATGAAGCTACATACACTCTGTGCTTGAGGATCATTATCCAGTCCCCTTCAGTCTTTTTTTTCCTTTACAGTTTCCAGTTCCATAAATTTGTCCTCACATGTGTCATTTCTAATTTCTTTACTTTGGATTTTATTTAGATGGTTATCTATTTCTGGAAGTCCAGTGTCTAAATCAGGACAGTTGTGGGTTGAACACAATGCGTCTTAAAACTAACAGATGTGGTCAGATATCTCCATGGGATGCTTACCTTTTATACAACAGGGTGAAATTGTTGACTTGTCTTCAGTGTGATGTGCTGTAAAAGATCACTTTTCCAAAGAATTTTTTGTAACTAATTTGGCTCATGTGATATAAATACTAGTTTCATTCCATACAACTCCTTCCCTGTTTACTGCTTCAGTGCCCTTAATGAACTGCATCTTATTTTTCAAAACTACATCCAGTTTACCACAATCATATCAAGCTCTTACCTCATCCTAGGTGGAACTCTAGCTCTTCTCAATGGAGTATTACTTGAACTTGTCCAACATGCTCTCTACTTGACTTTACAAGTGATTTGGAAAAACACTGAAGAGAATGCAAAGCGGGGTGGGCTGCAGCAAAATCACACCCTTCTGGTACAACACAAGGCAGCTAATCAGTACATTTAGAACTTGACTTCCTGGGTGATCTCTCCCTTCGGAGCAATTTTGGCAAGTTCTGTTCCTTCAACTTGTCTATCAGGATGTCACTTGCTTGTCAAGCAGTCGTACTGAGAGATCAAGAAAACTGACTGCTGTGCACAGAGCCTGACATGCTGCCAGGGCAGAAAATTAGACAGATTTGAAATCGTTTGTCCGGAGAGCATTCATTTGTCTGTTGTTCAGCCCCGTATTTATCTTCTCGGTATTTCAGCCTGAGTATTTGTTCCAGCACTTTTCTAGGAATTGAAATTCTAGTCAGAGCTGATAACGTCAGTCTCCTCTTCATTTGTGTTTTTTTAAAGCTGTGGACCATGGCTGCCTGTTACAGTCCCCTGCCTTCTCCAACAAGGACAGACGTTCCTGAAGGTGCGGCTCAGGCTGGGCACAGCCAGTCCTCCAGGTTCAAGTAGGTCCAGACAAACTGGAAATCTCTGGAAATCTTTGCCTTAGCTAAATATTTTCTGTTTTAGCCTGTCCTCAACTCTTACTTCTCTACTGCTGAGTCAGCTGGCCTTTCCAGTAAAGAGTAAGCCATAACAAGCATCAGACATCTTAGCTTTGTTAGCACCATCTAGCTTTTTCTTTTCACCCAGTGACTGATTACAACTTCTCTCACTCTGCCTCTTACTAACACTGCCCTTATAGAAGACTGCTCAGTACTCTCACCTCAGTCCATGCTTGACCATCTTCAGTTCATCCCTAACTCTTCATGCTTTTCCCTCATACCTGTTCTTAGTAGTCTGAAGGTTTGCATTTCTTTTATCTCCAATTTCATAGTAAAGATTTAGATTGATTTACTTGCTACAGTTTCCAGCCTCTCAAACTGCCATAGGTTGAATAAGCATTATATTTGTCTTATGGGATTACTAACTCGCACTGGGACTTTAATTTTTGCCTTTAAACAAAGTTTCTATGTGATCATTCCTGTATATTTTCCAAGCACACTATTGTCTGGCTTTCCAAATGCCTGCTGGCTTTGCATTATTGTCCTACCTCCCCCATAAGTCAGCCTTTTGCCTAACATTCTCACCCTGAATACTAGTATGTTGCTGTTCTTTGATAGTGTTATAAATACGGTGAGCCAAATCGCAATTAAGAAAAATAAAATTTATTTTCTCGTCACTGTGAGCGAAAATATCGGAAAATACCAAAAACACAGGTAAAACAAAGACACATTAAAACAAATCCACCATAAAATAAAACCACAATAAAGAACAAATTCGATCGAATTGGGGATGCGAATATAGGACCGGTCCGCACCGTGTCCTCCTTCATTCGCCCCAAAATCCTGGTCTCAGGGTCCACTTTTTATACTTTTTATTTTCCCTGAGGCAGGGTCCTCCTTTGTTCCGTGTTCAGATGATGGTATTCATGGGCCTCCCGAGTGGACTTCAAGAAGGAATCATAATGGTGTCTGAGAGTTGGCTGCAAATCATATTCAGATTCTCAGTGGGGCTTCTCGGCAGACAGGGAAAATGTCCATTGGAGAGGCAAACCATCTCGGAGCTGATGGTTCAGCCATCAGATATATTGGTTCGATTGAAATCCCTCCTTTCAACTGCTGGTAACTTCAGATCTTCCTTTCTCAGCTCTGTTTCTCCTTCCTGTGACTCTGACAATGCCTCCCTTCCTGCCTGTAATTCTTTTATTTCTTCAGCACAAGTTAATACATATGGTTTATTTACAACAATTTCTTCAGCACAAATTAATACACATGGTTTATTTACAACAATAGTTTCTCCCTCGTAACTCAAATTCCATGTGGAAAAGACCTGTCTCTGGGTACTTTTCCCATCTTTCACATCAAGTAGTCCTCAGACGTAAAATAAAGTTAATCTCTACCCTGACGTACCTTGGTCAATTGGTTTTTCTCCCTCCCACATCAGCCCCTCCTTACCATACAACCCACACCACACAAAAGACATGCATCTCACCATGCAAAAATCTTCCCATTAACTTCAAAACCGTATTAGACCAAGACAGCCAAACTAGTATTGTGTCATTTTTGTTCATCATACACATCTACAGATCCAAATCCGGCTGATGAGCCAGGGTGTAAAAGAGAAGCTCTCTATCAACAGTCTGTGCATCTCAAAAAAGTGCTAAAAGCCTTGTACATATATTTCATCTCCTTCTGATGTGGTTAGGGACTTTTAAGCTGTGTTTTCTGACTGTGTCTCTGAAGCATAAGTCAATCGAAAACAGGCCTGATGCTCCAAAGTGAGTGTTCATTTGCAAACCTCAGTCCAGCTGAAGTGGATCGTGCTTTTTTAGGAGACTGGTAGATAAACAGACATCAAACACAGCCTGAGAACAGCTCTACTGCACTTCTGAAAAGAAGCAAATTGATATCTTCCACCCCTCTGCAAATGGGGAATTAAAAATTTTAAGACTAGAAATTGCAAATTCATCTGCTGTGGTAAGACATCAAGGAATATATACATACAGTAATTTTTCTTTAGTATAGAAAGGAGTGGGGATTTTTTTTTTTTGGTGTATTTTCATACTGACCAAAAAAATACAGCCTGCCATTTCTATTTTTCACTAGTACTTGTCTGATCACATGCTAAAATTACCACCTAAATAAAATACCACAGTGTACCTCACAAGAAAAATCAGTTGTCAGGAGCAGTGAACTTAATGAGCTTATTATAAATTCAAAAAAATATAAATTGATTTTTTGTCACCTCCTTCAAATTTGCAAGAGGGCCTATTCATTACTTGCTCACACCATAAATTGGGTTTTATTAGATAACTACTTTCATGTCCTTGTGCTAGTTATATTTCATTTACATGTGCCCATTTCCTGAACAATATTTTTAAAAAGGCTTGCTTTGTAGCCACTCCTCTTTGGACTATAGAAAAATAAGCAGGCTGAACAAAATACCAAGGTTCTGCAAGATGTGAGCTTGTTTAAATACCTGACCCTTTTATCTGTGTATCAAAGCAATGTTTTGCCAGTGTCTCCTAAAAAGGCAGAAAACTGCATCTCTAAAAGTGCCAGGTACAGAATCTTTCTATTCCTGAGAAGCAGGTGGTCCGGCACCCCTGGAAACTGAGTGGTAAATACCTGTCCATACCTCAGAAACTCTGCTTGTGAACTGAAGGATTTAACAGCTTTGACAGCTGCCTTGGATCTGGAGCGAAGGGGCGGCTCCTCCCTGGAAGGCACCAGCCAGGCTGGCCGTGCAGCACGGGTAACACGTGGCAGGCTTGTCCTCAGCACTACCATCTGGCACCACGCAGCAGCAGGGGAATTTAGGTAATTAATGAATGAATACTTCCTTTAAAGGTTCCTGTAGTGCTTTTTTCTTCTCTAGCCAAAGTAAGTTTATTAACTCCAGCAACCTGGCCAGAAGCCAGTTTGGAAACTATCCTGTCATCTGACTTGTGTTTTCCCTGCAGAGTCAATTGTGTGCAGAAAACTTCTTCATTTTGTGGTCTAGACCTTGACTCTAGAAAGATTTCTGTCTATTCAGATGCTGACATCGCACCTGGGAGTAATGAGGTAAACAAAGTGTGGCACAGCTGCGAGGGCCCACAAGGGCTGATTTCCTAAAGCACCTAAACCATGTTCCTTTAGCATACTTGTCACCCTTTGTCCTAGGAAGTACTGCATTTTGCTGCTGGATAAATGGACTCCTTTGCAATAATCCTGAAAAGCATCCCGTCAAATTGAGACCAGCATCACCTTTATCTTTGACAATGGTAGTAATAAACATACTGTGTCATACTTTTTTACAGTGTCAGTTTGATTTTACATTTGAACCTTGTTGGAACTTCTGTAATTCTGCTATTTGTTTCTAACAAATAATTGGCTTCAGAGACTGCATTCAACAAAACCTATTATGGAGAAAGAGAGTGATTTCACCTTAGGTTGGATGAGATTAGATTAGACAAACTTTCAGAAGAAATTCCCTCTTGTGGTGTTGGTGAGGCACTGGCACACGCAGCGAAGTCATGGATGTCCCGTCTCTGGAGGTGTTCAAGGCCAGGTTAGATGGGGCTCTGAGCAACCTGGTCTAGTGGAAGGTGTCTCTTCCTACAGCAGTGGGTTTGGAACTATATGATCATTAAAGTCTCTTTCAACCCGAACTATTCTGTGATTCTATCAGATATTTTTTTTACTGATTGCACAGAGAAGCAAGACAATACTGGTTTTTCAAGTACAAATGCCCATTTCAAACTGTCAAGAAATAGACATAATGGTTTGCCTTGCACACACATATGGTCCAGGGTCAAGAGGGAGGCAGTCTACACAGCACATGGCCATAGCGAATGCTTTTTGACTCAGGAGAAGAAACAAAAAAAGAAATAAAAACACATTTAGAGAATGAAATACCACTGCAGGTTGCAGAAATAAATAAAAACTGATTTTTATTTGATCTTGTTTATCTCTAAGCTCCTGAAACCGAATGCCAGTGTGAGTACAGAGAGTGCTCTCCAGCTGGCCTGGACAATCTGCCAGCACACACCCCTCTGAAGTGCATGCTGCCACCCTGTCCCACTGCCCCCCTATTGCCTCAAGCCTCCTACTCATGGAGTACCAGCAATGTCCCTGTGAATATGTGGCACAGGGGATTGTCATTTGAACTCCAGGTAAAATTATCAAGCTCTTTCAAATGTTCCAATATAAGAAAGGAAGATGTTTGGCTGCAGATCATAGTGCTTAGTGAAGGGAAAACCAAACTATCACCTGATCACAAAGTGAAGTCTGTGGTCTCCCAAGGATGCTACAGGAGGTTTTATGCCTAAAAATAGCATATTTATATTTCAAGTGCTTAAAATTGTTTGCTTTCTTTAAAATAGCCTTCCACATGAAAGTAAAACTAATAGTACAATTCTAAAATAGTCTGTCTCACTGCAGAGAAGAGGATGTACTTTTACTATGGCATAGTCCCAGCTCAAATAAGCATTAAGTTGCAGTCAGTGCTTGGAGTCAGTACATGGAGCTGCCATTAATCACATGCCTGTGATCATCACATGCAGGGAAGGCACAAGAGTGTATACAGAGACACAGGATTACATTTCCACGCCAGAAACACAACTGGGCATCCTAGGAGTGATGTTGTGAGCTCAGTGCTTTCCTCGACTCACTGCAGCTCCACATGCAGGGCACCCACAGGAGCCAGGGCAGACATTCCCAAGCTTCCAGCAGCATAAGCCAGTAACAAGTATGGGGAGTGCTGATTCAGAGGTACATATCTAAGGTGTTCCTATGGGTCTCTATGATTACTTGCCATCAGGGCAAGGGAATCACCATGAAATCAGTGCCACAGGACACAGACATCTTGCAGGCAAAAGAGAATGCTTACAAAGACCTTTTTTTGGGTTTTTTTTAATGCTGTAAGCTAATAAAATACTACTCAAACTTCACAGCAAAATACCCAATCTTTTGACAGAAAATGCAGCATTATTCTATTTCCCCAAGTTGTAAATCCACAAGAAAGATTCTGACAGCTGCAGATTTCACACATGTCAAAGGCACAAGCCCTGCTCCTACAGATGGATTGCACAGAAATACGCCTTTTGTTAAAAGACAGAAAATTAAAGGAACATTTAATCATGCTCTGACAAGCTTCTAAGCCCAAGGCTAATACCCTGAGTCCTGTAATAATTCCTGAACTCATACACTGGCTTACAGCAGGTGGCCACAGAGGTCTCAGGCAGTGGAAGTGCATTAATTGTGGGGCCAACTCTCATTATTAGTTTAATAGTAAGAAATGTGTTAATACTACTCCTTGCCATAAAAGCAATAATAAGCAATGCAAGCACACACTCATAATTATTTTCAATTATTGTGCAAATAATCCCTTAGCAGCTCAATCTGAAATTTTTAAGTGCTAAGCCATCAGCTATTTTTCATCTTTCTAAAATAGATCAGACCTAGAAATATTCTTGGAATGAATATTTATTGGAAGCAATAGTTCCAAGAACTTCCAAGTATAAAAATTAGTCACTTCAGAGACGATCAAGAATTTTGTTAAAGCTGCTGTTCTCAAACTTTTAGATTTGTTGGATTTTTGAACATGTTCAAAAATCTGATTCTTAGTCTGACTTTAGATATCATAAGTGTGAGTAAATATATCGTTGGCTCCTCCTTCTGAATTTGCCCCTCAATCTCTATAAATTAGCTTTTATTCTCAGGAGTTCTTTTAGAAATCTTTATTGAGAATGTTTTAGAAATAGTACCTAATTACAAGTACATGGAAATCCCCAAAGGAGAAGTAAAAGAAGAAAACAAAAAGAAAAAAAAGAAAAGGAAAAAAAAGGGGGGGGGGGAAAGAAACTGAAAACCCTTCTACGTGGATTAAGCAAGTAGTCATGAACATTCAAAATGTAAAAAAGAAATAAGTAGGCCTTACATGTTTTTCTAAAAGTTAGAAATACCTAGCTTACTGCTTCCCTTTGCGAGGATTTATTAAGAAATGTTTGCATGACCCTAAATTATCTGAAGTTCCCAATGTAAAGCAGGCAGCCATATGTGCTACAATATATAATCTCACTCAAGAACCTTGCAAACATAATAAAAATGAAGACTCAGAGTCTTCAGGTTTCATTCATACTCCTCTGCACAGAACATCAGCAGTGATTTTAGGCATGGCATTAGGAAAAGAAATCCTGTACTCTAAACTTCATGACCTAGAGTCAAACCAATCACAAGTGTGTAGGCTCCAAGCTTCCAAAGCTTTGATTTCAAATTAGTGCATGCCCACACTTTGAATACAGCCCTCGTTTACTGCAGCAGATGTCAGACAGTAGCTGTGTCACATTTACATTAGAGGGGCCTTTCTGAAACTTGTTTGGCAGGAATCCTTGCAGATAACACGGAGACGGATTAGTTTGGTGTTTTGCTTTCCCGAAATGCACACGCAGTCAGAGGCAGGGGATCGATAGGTCAGAGATTTTCCCTACACCCTTTCCTTCCCTCTGCCCTACACAGAATTTTTTTTCCAGCACCCCCTAGTGCTTTGAATCAGAAATAACACCTCTCCAGGATTCTCCCTTCCAGCCGTGAATTCCAGAGCAGCCTTCTATGGGAAGGCTTCGGTGGCAATTTCTGCCCAGATAGGAAGGCGGAGTAGGGTAGGGTGGAGCAGGCAGCTGCTGGTCCCTGTACCTGCAGGTCTGCAGGCATCAGGTTGCAGGCCTTGTCGGTCTCATCACACTTTTCCCTGTTTCCTGACACTTCAAACGGGGCCAGTGTGTTTGGCAGGAAACATCAAACGTAGCAGGTGAGTTTCCCCAAGCCATTCTCTTTGATGACATCCTCTGAATGTTTTCAGGTTCTATGTCCCCAAAGAGAATTCTTTTTCAGCATGCAAAGAAAAACTTACATTTTACGTTTGGAGTCTAAATATTTCTACTGCCTATTTCCTGGTGGTGGTGGGNGGGTTTGTTTGTTTGTTTGTTTGTTTGGCTCAAAGGTCAACACCAAAAGTAAATTAAGATGACACTAGCAACTTTTCCCTTGTGCTGGTCAGATCTAAACAGTCTGAGCGCTCCTCAGGAAACCAGTGCAAGTACTAGGGCTGGGAACTTAAGTAGGAACAATTCCAGCTTCATCTGGAGTTGGTCTCTTGGTCTGGTCTGTAACCACATGTTTTCCTTACTTAATATCACTGCCTATTAGAGAAAAAAGTTGTGTGTGAAGTCTGAAGGAGAACGTCAGCTGATTTCAAGGCAGTTGCAACAGCCTGTGTGTCTAATTCAGGTGCTTTCCCTGAATTGCACAAGCACTCGTAGTAATCTGACCCTCTGTGTCCTGCAACATCAGGAAGCTTTGCAGGAGGGGCCAAACAGGACTGGCAATGTGCCCAAATGCTCATGTTTATGGAATCCCTGTAGAACTGTTGACCTAGTGCACATGGCTCCAAAAGCTGGCTCACTGGTCATCCTGCCTCCTCCTCAGAGGCAATGGTGTGCAGCAGAGCAGGCTCATGCAAACAGAGATGGTGCCTGCACTCCATACACAAAATGTGACTGTGAAAATGGCATTTTCCATGCCTTTCTTGTTGTTTTGTGCAGGAGCCACACAGCTAACAAGGCAAGAGGCTTCTCTTCACTCAGGGCAGAAGGTGAATGCTGTGAACTCATTAGGTTGTATTGCCTGTGATGTGGCACCACTAAAATGGATGAGTGTTGACACCATTGCACAAGGAGTTTTTAAAGTTATTTCCAACCTTATGGTGTGGCTAGTGATAAAAGCAAAGTCTCATTGAGTGACAGACAACAAACTATTGCTGCTTCCATCATGCCATGAGCAGGGAGACAGCTGGCAGCACCTAAGATGGTGAAACAGCACATAAGGGTGGCATGTGGCACTCACCAGTCTTCTTGTCCTGGCTTGGCAAAGCTCTGTATCTGCCTTACTCATATCCACATTTCTGTCTGGCATGAACCACTCCCTTCTTGCAAACATGAATGGTCTGGGCTGAGGTATAACTTGTCACGCACGTGAAACCTAGTAAAATCCTTTCAGAAACATTTGCTGTCACTTTGACAACTGAGACCAAGTAGACCAGAAGGAAGAAATGTATTTCCATCTTCACCAAAATTATTGAAATCAGGTCACCATTTATGTATCTGCACAGACAAGCAGAGTCTAACCCTGATAGTTCACTAGAGAGAAATCTTATGAATGGCAAAGACTCCTTAAAAGAAAGGGTCTTAAAAGAGAGGAAGGCTGAATGCAGTATTTTTGTGTGTGCCCCCTAGGAGCTGCTATTTTTGTGTTTTGTATTGTTTCTTTAAGAGTCTCAGAAGGCACTGTATATCTGCATCTCATCTTATACTGGGAAAAGGCACTAAACAATCATGAAGTGGCAGGTGTAACTCATTGAAACAAAAATAGCTTTTTATTTAATGTAACAGGTATCTTAATGAAAAATATGTATGTTTTTAATCTCATGAAATATTTCATACTATAGTGAGTGTAACCATGCCCCAGAACGTGATTTACTTTGCAGATTAATGAGTAGTAATTAATAAGTTCCCAAATCAAACGCCAGCATGAACCTGTGCTGTTCAAAAGGCAGTGAGTGCTCTCAGAAGTCAGCAGCAAGGCTAATTAAAACACGGCAGCACTAGCAGGTAGCACCATGTCCCCTTGGTTCTATCACAGGGAGTACCAATGCACCTTGCAAATTCCAAGGCTGGAGGAGAAGATCCCGCCAGCTCTTGGGCAGCCCCTGCATTTTTCAGTGGGGATACATGCTGGCCACTGCAGACAGAGTGCCCCTCCTGCTACAGCTCCTGCCCCATGCAGGGCTGAGCAAGTAAAACTCCCTGTTGTTCATGCCCTGCAGTGATGTCCTGGCATGCTGGATTCAATGGCCATGCCTCAGTCCATGACAAAGGAGAAGAACAGCTTCTCTTGGCTGAAGTCCAAACTAGGTAAATGTAGTCATTATGGCAGCTTTCCTGACATGTTTCCCTGCCACCTGTTTCTCTGGAAGTCCCAAATTTGGGGGGTAGTGGAAATGATAAAAAACTGTGTGCTGCTTTTCTGGGATGTTTTACATATGTTGCAGTCTAGAAGCAATATATAAATGGAAAGAATCAAAAGCCCGTGAGCTCTCAGATGTGTGCATGTTACATGCTGCCCTCCGAATCTCTTTACTTCCTCTATTGCTACTACCTAGTAGTCCCCAGACACCGTCTTGTGTTTCGCTAAGTAGCATGTGCCAAAGGTATTTGAACCAACCATTCAAAGAATACTTGTCACCTGCTTTTTGTAGTTGCTTGAAATGAATAGAAGATGATGATATACAATATCTATAGTTTCTACATACAACCGAGAACCAATAATATAAACTCATTCACTACTATGCTACAAGGAAGAAAACTAAGTATTCCTTCAACATTTAATCTAGGGACTAAAGATTCTTTAAGTGTTATAGAACTATGGGGCCAAAGGTACTCCCCATGCCAGGGCACCAAGTCAGTGGAAGCACATGCAGTAACTCAAATCCTGCAGTAGTGAAGTGTGGGCTTCTTTTCTTCTTTTTGCCCCTCTTCCAGTCAGAATTTCTTCCCTTCTTTACCAATGTGATAATCTTTATAAGGCATCCTGCAAATGGCTGAGGCACTCTCATGAGTTCTCTGGAACTGGGTACATGCAGACAGCCCTTTTCAGCAAAGCTGGGATGCCCCTGAGAGTGCAAAGATTTCTTCTAGGGACAAAAGAGCTGGAACTTCTTTGGAAATGTTCTTTACTTTGATACACACGCTTGCCTTCAAAAAAAATCCTTTAAGCTGTCATTTTCACATCATGCTGTGTTAAAAATTAATGGTGCTTAGATAGGTACTTTTTTCTGACTCTCCTCTTTTCACCTGTTTTAAAAGAAAATGTGAAATGCTGGGTCATGCAACCAAGACAGTCCAGAGAAGAATAAAACAGCTATTAAAGTGTTAATTTTTGATGCAGCTGATAAAGCAGAAATCATCCATTTTGTAACAATGGGGGACTTTGATAGTGGTTATGATGCCTTGGAAGGCTGACCTGAAACAGAGACTGGACAAAGCTAGAGAATAAAGAAGGTATTTATTGAAAGGCCTCCAGGATCCGCCTTGGGCAGGACAAGAAGCTAGCCAGGGCTATACACAAGGTGGACTTAAAATGGTCACAAAATGGACAACCAGTCATGAGGTCTTTATAAGTTTTGGTCCATTTGCATATTGGGGTTTAATTGTCCAGTTACAGCTTCAGGTTGTGAGGTCTCATCCTTCTTGTTTTTTCTCTTCAGTCCACCATTGTTTATGCTGGTGGGCTGAAAGTTGTGCTTGGTCCTCAGCAGGAAAAGGACTTGTTTTTTCTACCTACTCTGTGAAGAGAGCTTACTGGCACTTACATGAGGCTCAGAACTACATCTCTAGGCAGCACAGAATCTGCAAATATGAAAGCTAAAGCTTAAGGCATCAGTTGCACCAAATGAAAATGCTATGTGCATTCCTGGCTCTTCTAACAGGTGGCTAAAGAAGAAATGATATTAGCATAAAAGAATACAAACAGTATTTGAAACTGAAACAGCTGGCTTCATTTTCAAAGGCTAGTCACTTCAGACTTTTGTGTTCTCCACTGAAATAAAAGATTTTGATCCCTTAGAAAGCCAAGCACTTTACTGCAAATTAAATGGTCCTTATAATTCTACACCCAAGCTTTATACAATGACTCTTTCTTGCTGTTAACACATCATTTTGTCAGAAGATAAGAGTGAGAAGGTATGCTTGAGGATGGATCACAGACTGCAGATCTTCCACAAAGCTTATGCCCCTGCCTCCTCATAACCAAAATGAAAAGTTCAGCAGTTTAAATCAGCTGAACCAATCCACTTTCCCATCTGAAAACATGGTGAAATAAAAAGGCATGACAGATGACACTGGCTAACTCTAGCAAATTCTGTAATTTGATGCAACTAACAGATAAAAGTATCAGAAGTGTAATCAATCTGAATACCCTTCCTCACAAAAACCAATCTACTTTTGAACAAAATGCTTTTCATATTCATAATCAGCACCAAGTTCTATAGGGCAAGATGGCCATTTTCTTCGGGCATCTCTTAATCATAAATTTGTACCAAAAATCCTATTTCTAGCCACTGGACAGCAGCTAAAGCAGGACTAAAGCTGGACAACTTTGCAGCTCTTTCAATCTGTGTATGACCTCATGGAATGGAGGGAGCAGATATTTGCTTGTGACAGAGTAACAGAAAAACTGGAGGAAGGTAAAGTTTGCCATAAGCAGACACATAAAATGCAAGAAACCATGCTGTATGCACTTTGGATAGGATAAGTAATTAAAGCATTATCCACCGTATTTTCTGAGGAACGCAGGACCTCTAAGGTGCAGCAACAAGCGTAATTTTTTTTTGAGATTACCCTGCTGATGTATGTTTAGCAGTTAACATCTTAAATGGTTTCACACTTCATTTTGCAATCTGTAATTTTTATGCTTCTCCTGTAAGCACACACCAGCCACATCATCAGCAGAGCATAACTACTGCATTCTCATCCTGGCAATGGGGTCTGGTGACATACTGTCTAAAGGCAGGTGGGATTTACCATCCCAGTCAGATATATCAGGTACTGGGAGGAAAATAATTGTGTGCATCATGCTACATTTATGACATTGTCATTCAGCATTGTCAGCTTTTCTTTTGTCAGCATTAAAAGGTAAGAAGAAAAGCATTGGTGAGGAGTGATGCAGACAGTCAAAGAAAAACACACATAAAATCTCATAGAGAAGGTTTCTCAGCTCTGCTTCAAAGCTAGTCATTCACTGTTCATGCACAGTGCCTAGGCAGCAATTGATCACTGGGCAAGGTGCCTTGCAGATTTTTTTATTACTACCCAATTTAGCTTAATAATGTTTCATGTATCCTCATGAAATTTCACAGGACTTTGTGTATTTGTTAACTTACAGCAAAAATCACTGATGCCAGCTGTTTTCTGCCATCATTTTTTCCAAAATAAATGTGTTGCATTCTGTGACATCCAGATTTGATGCAACTGGTCTGAGGAGAACAAAAGCGATTTTGCATGTAATCATGGGTTGTAAGGTCTTTCATAACTGCATTCCTACCATCAGGATACAGGCACTCTGCAAAAGACTCCCCTCATTCTGTTGGCCCTAAAAAGATAAAATCTTTTTTAGGCTGTTAAGAAACACACTTTGCAAAATTGCATTGTCATAGAAGAAAAGAGAGAGAGAAAAAGAAGGAAAAAAGAACAGCTAGGCTTCAAAGGTCAACATTTTCTCAGTGATAAAGGTAAAATGCTGTGTTCATTTGTATTTGACACTTATGAAGTATTTAATCAGAAGTGTTATATACTGAAAGTATTTTGTTGGTTTTGGATATATTTTATCATTGCAAATTGGTTTTAAGTGTCAGAAATTAATGCACCAGTGACATTCATTACGTGCTACCCTTAAAGGGCCATGTGCGAATGTGCATGTGCAGCAAGTTTGCATTTGTGCATAAAAAATACAGTACAGACATTATCCAAGTTCAAGTGCCTAAGTTGCTAATTTTTTGTGGTTCTGTGTAAACACGGACATGTTAGACTTTCAAACTCCAGAAGGCACCTTACATACTCTGGTTCTTGTTACAGAAACATAGTTCCCTAATAATTTTTTAGGCTTTGGGGGCTCTCTGAGATGTCTAAATAGGCTGACAGATGGTGCAAGACCTCTGTGCCCTTATGGGAGCAACTGGGAGGCCCCCAGACAAGGCTCATTAGCATGTCAGATACCACAGGATGACTGCATGGAGGGAATGAAATCCCAGCCTCGCGTGTCCACCCGCCAAAATCCAGCTCTCCTGCAACTAGCCTTTTCTTTTTTTGACCTCTGATGCCCTGAGTGCATTAAGCCAGAGCTGAAGGACAGAATACTGGCACTCCACATTGTGGAGTGGGATTGGAAAGCAGCCATTCCTGAGCTAGAAAGCTTTCTGATCACACAGTATTTACATGGGAAGTTAGTCCTGGAAGCCTCAATTATGTAAACAAGCTTTTATAATGAATCTCTTTCTGAGCCAACCCTCTAGGTAAGCCCTGAACTTTAATTTTACCTGTTACACAACTCAGAGTAAAGCTCAAATCCATTAAATTGTCATGTATTAACACTTACTGTTGAACCTTGAAGATGTAACATGTTTAAATCCCTAAGAGCAAATCAGGAAACCTGCTCCCTCTGAAACCTCCAGACTGCCAGCTGGCAAGATAATATATCCCTGCTCTCTGTACAGTAACAGGCTGGACAAAAGTGTAAAATGTTTTTTATTCCATTAAGGTATCAAGGAACGAAATGAAAAAGGACACTTTATGTCAGCATAAAAAAGGCCCAAGACATAATTGCTCAAACTGAGCATTTAAAAGGCTTGTCTTTTCTTCTCCAAGTATGTGTCTATGGTATGACATGGAAGCATATTTAGCCCTTCTACAAAAGAGTGTCTTTGTACCACAAATCGTCTTGTAGACAAGGGTGGATGTCTCTCATTGAAAATGTAAACTGCCAACATATAACTGCGGGGTTACAGAGAAACCCTGTTACTACTGTCAGTATTTCAGCATGAAGGATCTGGATTCCCTAAAACTGGGCCAGAACATCGCTGTACTACAGAACAAAAATAGTCCCCTCTTCCTTAAGGAATCCAGCACAATAAACATGCACACACAGATCCAGCCTGCTGAGCAGCAGACACACATCCTTAAACTCAAAGCCATCTTTCTGCCTGATGCACCCCTAATTCGCAGCAGCCTTTAATACATGACAAAGATCAAGCAACAGGAAGTACTGATGTTTTCATTTCATTGTTGCAGCCAGCTAGCCTGCTACAATTCCCATAAAAACCTTGATAGGGATGAACCTTGACACCATAGATAATCTGTAAAACTATGTCCAATAAGCTCTCTGAAACACCCTCTCACCCAGAGAAACTATATGCTGAATTAAGATCACTCAGATAAACATGTTTAAAATCAGCCTTAGAGAGAGTTAAGGTGGGCAATCCGAGTTTACAATTCTTTGGGCATAACTTAAATAGTTCAACACTGAAGTCTTATCTACTATGATTCCAGTTTCTAACTTTGTCCTCAACAATGGTTTTGACAAAATTGGGACAGTTATGTCATGTAACCCCAAGAGAAAGTAAGATGCAGCAGGTTTCAGCAGAGGAGTTCAGCCATTCAGGGTTCAGTCCCACCACAGAACATCAAACATCCTCCATGCTGTAAAGAAAATGTCAACCACTGGGTTCCTTCCATTTCCCCCTTAGGCATCTGAGGAGGCATTTTTGCCTATGCTTTACCCAGGCTGGGACCACTGAACTCCAGAGAGCATAGATGAGCCAGGCACGTGTTAGTCATTCCGCCTGTTAGCTAACAGGGCTGGAAAGGCTTTCAGTGAGCCTGTAAGGCAACAGGACAGGAATGTGGTGGCCAACACAGTATGGCAAAGCAGTCCACAAGCTACTCTTTGATCATACTGTCACATGTCTTATGTGTGTGTGTACATACAGGAGTGCACAGGAGAAGGGAGGACAGAGAGGCATTAGATAGGTAGGTTTACAATAACAAACCAGCTTCATGTTTCCCTTCTCAGATTTCAGCTATCAAATTTCCTACAATCAGGTTCTGACTGTCACACAGGCTGCAAACTCATGCAAATCCTGAGTCACTGTTTGGCAGGGTATAGTTTTTTGGTGTACCCTGCTGTGGTTAATCACTGCATCTGAAAATCAGTTTTTCTTTGCCTTCTGCAGGAAGGTGTTACAGAAAATCATCATTTAAACACACAGCTCATTACGAATCTGATGAAACACTAACAAAGAAAATGTGGCTCTCTGATTGAGTCATTTGCATCAGATGCAATCATTATTTATTCACAGGTTTTATTAAAAAGAAGTAAGTCATTAAATTCATGACAATGCTATAGGAATTGAAGAAAGACTCCTAGCATTGCTGTTTAGCTTCGTAACTCCATTGTGTGACAGCACAATGGATTCAGCTGTGTTAAATTATCAAAAGTTGGCAAAAGCATATGAGAATTTCAATGTCTTACACTTTCAGGACGTCACTATTTATTTGATGGGGAAGTTAGTCAGGGAGCAAGAAACAAGTATTTCTAGAGGAACCTTCACTTAAATTCCCAGACAAAAGAATGAGGAATTTGAATGGGTTGGATATAGCTGATAAACATATTTGACCTCATCTGCTCTGGTGCTATACTGGTTTTCAAACACAGATGTGAGGGCAGCAACAACTGCTTCAGTGTAACCCTAACCTATGGCTGAAAGTACAGCCTGGAGCTCTCTGTCAACAAATAGGACCTGGTATCTTTTCCTGGAAGTTCTTTATGGTTAGAAGGATAGAACTCAGGCTGCCCTTTCCTATGCCTCAATCAGATTTGATCAATTATGTACTTTTAAGAAACAAATATTTTTTATAAGAGTACTTGCTTCACCAACATTTTTTTCTCAGAAATAAAAAACAGGTGCAGCCCAGCTAGGTGTTTGGAAAATAGCATCATCACCAAGGAGCAGTGACCTGACAGGAGCACAAGGCTTTATACTGCGTTTTATTTTCTGAAGTCCCACAGAGCTTTTTTATTATATGAAATTTCTCAATTAATGAAAATCAAATACAAAAAAATACATAAAGGACAAGCTATCATAAAATAGCCTTTTTTCCTCCAGCATCATTTTAATATCTACCACACAATATTAATATTATGTATCATATGGTGTTCCTTGTAGACTCTCTCATTTCTGTGGTGCTTTCTAGAGGCAGAAGCCATACAGGAATTTATTAACTGGCCAATAATATGTTTCTTGTTATAATTTTCTCAACATTGATGCCTACAGTACGTTCAGCAGCTCAAGCAGAGCCATATTGACATGGGTAACAGCTCCACACTCTACATGGCTTGTGAAAGATACTTTCCCTGACCTCACTATCCTACACAAGCTTGAATTCATTTATTCCATCAGAACATAAACAGATATAATGATGGCCCTGTCTCCTCCTGGTCATGCCAGCTACATTAAGTCCTTAGTGTCTAGACAGGCAGAGAAGCAGTATCTCAGGCCACACCACAAGCCCGGGGACACACAGGCAAAGGGACCACCACCCCTGGGGACATGCTGGTCTGGTGCTGCACACTCTGGAGGCTCCACAGGCACTTTGCAGCAGCTGGATTCACCATAAACAGCAGCACACATTTGCAGACTGGGTATCCTCCACCAGCCACATCTCATGGACATAGTTCTGTTGCAGTTGTAACTGTGTCAATAGGGAAACATTCTTCCAAATGCTTCATTTTCTCTATTAAAATTGCCTGGGAGGATAGAGGGGAACTGGCAGTAGAAGAGGGTTGTGCCAAGTAAATCTCTACATTTAACTGCACTGATACATTGCACCAGGCTAAAGTGATTTTGCTACTATTCCCATAGAAAGAGTAGAAAAGTCGGGATTTTTGCTGGTATTTTAACCACTCCAGTTTGCAGCATGTTCATTTCAGCTGTTGATCAAGGTGGGTTGTGCAGTTACAGTACTCTTGAAGCTCAAAGCAGCTGCACACTTTATTTGATGCCGCTGCAGAGGAGGTGGTGAATAGTACTTGAAAAGGTTTGGAAAGCAGCTAGGAACAGTGATGTTTTAAATTATCTTAGAAGACTTTTTCAGGCTTGTTCACCTTAAAAGCAGCAGAGTGACCTGGAGACTAGTCCACTACCTTTAAACACCTCATCTAAGGCCATCTGGCTTGAAAACTTTCAATTAAAATAAAAAATTTGTTTAAATGAGTTTGATTAATTTAAGAACCACATAGCCACAAAGGAGCAAATATGCTTGCAAATGTCTATTCAGAATTGTTAATATCCTCTCATCTTACTAATGAGAGTCAAACCCACAACACACAGTATATTGCATAACATTTTTCCTATTAAGCTGTTGAGGTCTTTATCAGGATGTCAGTTAAGGTGATCTTTCCATCTCTTCCATACATTTGCTCACATATTGGTCTGACCCCACACAGGAAAAATCTACATTTGAAATCCCAGGTGAAATAAATAGAATTATCATAGCAGAAAGGCTGAATGTAAAATAAATGCCAACTATACTACAAAGCTTTGTCCATCGGCAAAAAATTGTCTTAGAGGACTGATATTTCTTTGCCATTTGTTTCATGACTTTTTGCCTTCCTCCTTTCTTCAGATTTGCACTTTCACCACTGTACAAGCAACTCTCTCTGCCAAGCAGTTACCATAATTTTATCACTACCAAATCATTCTTCCCCATGGTTTTCTGAGGTGCTGTTTAGTGACTCATTATTACATCATGCCTCAAATTTTTTTTTCCTATCAAACCTGCTCCAAGGCGGGGGGNAAGGAAAAAGAAAAAAACCTCCAAAAGAATTTTTTGGAAAGATGAATCAGAAGACATCCTCTCCTTAAGTGTCATCACTTAAGTATCACAATATTTATTTCCCTCACAGATGAGTTATTGTTCCTCTAGTAGTGAAATGAATGTAAAGTGAGTATCAAAGATCAGTGTCAGTCATTTGTACAGTAGCAAGTAGCAACCACTTGGGAAGAGAATCAAAATAAATACTCCTTGATTGTTGTAATTATTTTTAAAGATCCATTCAACAGTCTTGCAGTGTCACGGGAGAGCCTTTATGACACACAGCACTGTAAAGAGTGTCCCTAGCCCTGAAGGGTTCAGCTAGATCCTCACGGATATTAGACACTCAGTTTTACACAATCTCAGTGGAAGAAGGTGCAGAGCTTGAGAGGACTTACTTTTACAGGTCTTTTAAGATCTTCTGAACTCTGTAGGAGGAGGAAGGAGGGAGACACAGACAGAGACAGAGACGGGCTGACAGACAAAGATCTGGAGTAGAGGAGGGTAAATATTGCAATTGATATTTCAAACAAAGAAGTCATGCACAGACACTACAGCTGAGATGTTCAGAAGTGGATAGTACTGATTTAAACTTTCAACAGTATGACATCAGAAGCTCCATTTTGTTTCAGTGGTCCTCAATTAGACTAGCAGGAGGAATTTTTCAAAAGTCAGTGAAATAGTCTGTGGCAGAAATATGAACTGAACCTAAAGTTTGAAGAAGCCCACTAACTGTATTCCACCACAAATATCTCAGAGAGTTTTATCAACTTGTAAACTGTTTTTTATAGAAAGAAATCTTCTGTAGGAAAATTTATGACTGCCATTCAGCTTCTTCATGCCGTGTGTTACTGACAGAAAGCCAGAGTGTATCTGTTGCCGTGGTTGTGTGTCATCTATATGCAATAACTTATCCAAAAAGAACATTACAATATTAATACTTGTGGCTTTGCAGGGACAGTTTGTTCCGTTAAACAATTTACTTCAAATACAACATCTGTTCCAAATGCGACTACAGTTTTGTAAATAACACTGCTACTGTTATGTAATTGCGTGTCATTTAATATCTACACACAAACAAAATCAACAGTGCAGTTTATGGTTTCAATTCCACTGATACCTTGTTATTGCATTAGAGTGTCCTACAGTCTTCAGGTCTTTCATAACTCAGTTTAAAATTCCTAATGTTATGCAGCTTCAGGATATTCCATCCTGATATCCACTAACATTATGACAGAAAAAAAAACCTTGTTACAGTGTCATTCATTGCATATTCTGTGTAAATTTATCACAGATTCATCTTGGTTTGAAAATTTAGCACAATAATGAACTTCTCAACAAAATATTATAAGGACCAATATTGCCAAAAAGCACCAGAACTGTAATTTGATAATGCAACCATGAAAAGTTTGTAAAGGTAAGAGGGCATATACAAAATTAACCTCACCTCTGGAGGCAAACATCCTGAAGAAATAGAAAGCACTTGCTGAAAGCCAGGGCATTACAAGCTGAACAGTGTGGATTGACTTCAGTCATCCCCGCCCTTGTCTTGGACCAAGCACTTCTGCTTGCCCAGCTCTCCTTGGGGTGCTGTGCAGTGTCTGTAAGCTCAAAAAGAAAAGTTGTTCCACAGGTCTCTGTCCAAAATAACAAGAAATTACATCACAGTCCAGTAGTGCATTTTTTGTAGCATGATAGAGGGATATGGAGAACAAATATCCCACCAGCAAAGATTAAGAGTAGAAGAAAAAACTCAGTTGAACGAAGAGCAAGATAAATTGACACTGCAGACACATGAAGCAAGTCAAGCAGATTCCTTGGAACAAAACCAGAACTTTAGCTACCAAAGTCCCCACTGGAAAGCTCTGTGATTGGTAACATGTCCTCATGTGTCAGCCTTCAGTGTTAAAGGAACACAGCTCAGAGCTTCATAAAAGTCTTCATTATCAATTAATGTAAAACTGTGAATCTGTACATGTCATATAGAGTAACCTAAAATTATTCCATCTGGCTGCTGAAAAAATGGTGTCATATGTACTACATCAGGAACCTGTAGAGAAAGTCTCTCCTTAGATACATCTATTAGTGATCTACAGAAGAGGGGATAGTTGCACGGCTTATTCTAAGAAAACATTTACACAGAGAGTCAAGAAGCCTTTTTAAGACTCATGAATGCCCACTGTTCACCCCTAAGGCACTCAACATTCAAAAGCTTATATTGAGAAGCTTATCTGTCTTTTAGACCTCTAATTAGGTACTTATGTCAGCAGCTACAACCCACTTGACAGGCAACAGAGAAGAGCCAATCTTAACACAGAAGTATCAATACTATGGTAGGTCAGAATTTTGTGTAGCAGAATATCTTCTTCCCACTTGTGGTCATTATTTTATTAAGAATGGTCATGAGTACCACAGAACATGGATATCCCAGATCCTAGCACAAACTCATCATGGAGTTCCATTACTGTCCTTGTCCCAGCAAGAGAGCTCACCATTCTCTGCCTCCCCAGTGTGGTTACTACCTTTCAACTTATTTTTTTATCTGTGACTTCCCTTGTACATCTAGACTGTTTATCTAGCACACTTCAAAGACCTTGCTGAAGGAATTTTGCCAAAAGCCTTTCAGAAATCCAAGTAGTTTGTATCAAAAGGTCTCTCATAGCTAACATGTTTTGGCAAATCACTTCAAAGAACACATAGGTTATTGAGGTAGGACTTCCCTTTGCACAAGTTAGTATTAACTCTTTGCAAACACATCATATTTGTCTGTGTTCACTCTTGCCATTTTTTTCTTACCATTTCTACCAGTTTTTCTACTATGCACATTATTTTTACATGCCCCTACCTCCCTGGGACCTTGGCTGAAATGCTGGAAATTTTAGTCTGGTGTCACATTTACCAGGTATGAAAGCAGTGCAAAGCAAATAGTTACACACCAGTGTTTATCACTGAGATGTTTCACCTCTGAACACCTCCAAAACTCTTAAGTCAATGCCATCTGCTTCCAGTACTATGTTATTGTTAATTTACTGCTCCATAATTTTAATTTTGGGATGGTCATCTGATGAGCCTGTCACAAAGAAAAGCCCCAAGACCAGAATCTCCCTATCTTCTTCTACTCAGAAGGCTTTATTTACTTGTTCTGCAACAGTTTTGTCTTACCTAAGTCCTCCTTTGACACCTGTATTATCTATTTGGCCCTACAAACTCTCTGGCATGGTTTCTATTCTTGATGCATTTGAAAAGAGATTTATAACATCTGTTTACTCTTTCTCAAACTCTTTTTTTGGACAGGTAATCATATTTATACACTTAACCTGCCAAGGCTTATGATCCTTTTAATTTTCTTCATTTGGATAGCAGTTCAGCCTTTTGAAGTATTAACTTTAATATGGGGTAAGTTTTCTGTCTCTACAAAACTTGGCTTCCTTTTGCATTCAATACTTTCTTAGTAGGTGTAATCTCTGGTGTGTGTGTTTAATATGGGTCTGCAGAAAGCTTCCATACAACCTGAAAAAAAACAAATGAAAAGTTCAGGTGCTGTGAAAGACATATGGATGTAACCTAACTTCTGACTTGCTCCAGGATTGTAATATGCTTAAAGTTTGACAGCACCAATTTTACCTGTAAGTATAAGGAGGAGGAATCAGCGAAACCTCTTAAGAAAAAGTCTATAACAAACTGTGACAGAATTTACAACTGAAAGACTTGGATGGTGTTAACCACATATTTACTAATAATGCATTACTTAATTAGTAATGAAAAAGTATTGCAGTGATAGAATGCACCCATAAGAATAAACACTTCAGGGCCAGTCCTCAGAAATGCCAGGCACACTTCATGATTTAGATTTGTTCATCTTTTACTGTCTTCTTCTGAAGGCAAAAAAAACAGACTAGGTCCCTTCCCCTCTGCTACAGGTGTTCTTTGATGTGCACAAGCCAAGGATACAGCAGCATAAATGCACTTCTTGAAAGAGTAAGATTTGACTCTGTCTGATTAAAGGGAGTGAGTTAGTCCCTGGAATTAAATATTACAATATGGTAGATGGAATTGCATTATACTTCAAACTTTCAGCATATGATTCATTCAAAAAGAGTCAGTTATAATCTTTGAATTTCTTGTCTTTGAAGATGCTGATCAATGCACCTTTTTTGTAACAAACACCTTTGAGGGTTTATTAATACAGGTCATTGAAAAGTTTACTATCCTACTAACTACAGAGAAGGGAAATTCCTCCTAGCTTTACATGTACATCTGCAAACGTACAACACCCTAAAGGCAGCTCCCAAAAGACCAAGACTCCTTTCAATTTTCAGAGCAAAGTACCTTTTTCTTCCAGTGATCTGTGAATCCAAGAAATCCTACTTTCTTGTCCTTGAACAGTGAATTAATAAGGACAAGTCACATTTCAGGACCATGGCAAAATGCCACCTAACATTTCAGTGCCCAACAGACTATGAAGCAAAAGGCTGCAATCGGAACCTTAGCAGAAAATACTTTTTCAGCTAATTTATAAAAAGAACAAGTGCTTCATCTCTGACATCTATCTAAACCTTGAAAGAGATCCGTACATTTCTTAATGCAGCTGTTTTCTTTTACACACATATCTTTTATGTGACCGGAGTCATGTTGATCAGACAAGGGACTGAGCTGGTGATGGGCATCTGCCACTGCTGAGCATAGCTAATACAATCCTGGAGCAAGGTGCCAACACTCCAGTCCTTCTGAATGGCACTTGGGAGTGAGGGACAAAAGGAGAAGTGCTATATATAAGTACAGTTCAGCAGAGAAAAACCCACTTGACTGAGCCCAGTGTTTACAGAAATGTGCTTGATATCAATCAGGCTCTGCATATGTCACTTTGTCTTTATGCAGCATGTATTACTGATTTTGTTTAACTCTGCAACATCTTCCAGCTGTTTCTGTTAAAGTTACTGGCTCACAGCTCTGCAAATGGCTGTGGCAGGGAAACATCTGCAAAGGGACCAGAGCAACCTTCATCTTGTAACAGAGTAAAATCATGTAGCAGAATGCAGGAGTTGATCTCAGTTCAAGGCGAGTGGTATATGTCTAGATGTGATCTGCTCCAGCTGGATGGCACTTTCTTGCTAAAGAAGGAGTAGAATTTAAATAAAACTGCAGAGGAGGAGGGTATGATAGGAAAACCAGCCAACCAGGACAGGATACTTGCACAGATCAGTGAGCAGAGAAATCCCCTAAACTCTCTTCCCCTACTCCTTCACATGGGAGGCACCAAAGTGATGTCACCCTGAAATCTGGTCCCCTTCTAAGTGCTGGGGGGGATGGCAGAGGTCCTGAGAAACATCTAAATTACCTTCTTACACTATCATGCTTTGAAAACTGCAGCCTGCGGTATGAACAGTTCACTTTAATTTGCTACAGGAATGAAGCTCCAGGGAAGGCATTTGAGGACCTATAAGAGTTGAGGCACAACAGGCCTTTAGTGCTTTAATACTGTTCAGTTTTATAGTTTCCGAGAGGGTTAAAGACCTTGGATGCAGGTTATAGGGATAACTCTTCTTCCTGGCACCATTGTTTCACAAATGAAACTGATTCAAACTATCAGAAAACTAAAAGTTAACAAACAAACAAACAAAACAACAAAAACAAACCTCTCCAATACAGGATAAAATAAAGAACATACAGAAGCTCGGAACACTCTATAAACATCATTTTTATATGGCCCTTTCCAAAAGCACATAGCAATTCCCACATTGACCAAAGTTTGTGTACTTTTGCTGGGACTTTTCCCTTGAAAAAAAAAACTGTATAAATAATATTTTTTGTGCTGAGAAGCGTATCTTAAGTGTTACTGAAAGTGAGTTAAATCTCCAGGTTGCACAAAAATGTGAGTGCATGTTCATAGACAACAAGCAGCACAGTAAACTGGGAATTTACTATAGGCCACCCACTCAAGATAACAATACCAAAGAATTGTTCTTTAAGAAACTAAAGGT
Organism: Cyanoderma ruficeps; assembly: GCA_008694505.1. NCBI lineage: Eukaryota > Metazoa > Chordata > Aves > Passeriformes > Timaliidae > Cyanoderma > Cyanoderma ruficeps. Next base: position 289,255 of record VZDJ01000187.1, on the reverse strand, counting down.
TGCCTCTAAATCAGTGGCCCTTGTCCTTATAAGGGACTTCAACTTGTCATATGTCAAGTCAGAGCACCACACACCTAGTACAAATAGAGCTAGAAGATTTCTAAAACGTGGTAAGATTTCTAAAACACACAATAACTTTGTGGTGCTAAGGGAGCCAACCAGGAAAGCTCCCTCCTTGATTTGTTGCTTGTTAATAGAGAAGGTGTCATGAGTGAAGTGGTGATTGTTGACTCTCTTGGTCACAATGAACACAACAAAGACTAGCTTAAAAATCTCTGGTGACAGGACTGAAACTGCCAGAAAAGCTTCAACATAAGGAGAGCAGTCTCACTTCAGTGGCTAAATAAAATTATAGAGAAAATAATTCTGTCAGTTATTGAAAAACACTTGAAAGACAATGCAGTCGTCAGTCACAGCCAGTATGGCTTCATGAGAGGGAAGTTCTGCTTGAGAACTCAATTTGCTTTTATGACAATGTAACCCATATAGTTGATCAAGGGAAGCCAGCTGATGTAATATTTTTTGGATTTCAGTAAAGCTTTCAATGTTGTCTCTCTCAGGATCTGTCTGGAGAAAATGTCCAGCCCACAGCTGGATAAACACATCATGTGATGGGTGAGCAGCTGGCTCATGGGTCAGGCAAAAAGTGTTAAAATGAAGGGGGTGACATCAGACTAGTGACCTGTCACTAGGAGGGTTCCACAGGGCTCCATCCTCAGCCCTGTGCTCTTCACCAATTTCATAAATTACTTGGATTTAGCATTCAAAAGCACAGTTAGTCTGACAATGATACTTGAGGACAGAGAGGCCCTGCAGAGAGACCTCAACTAATCTGAGGGCTGGACAATCACCAACCGTGTGAAGTTTGACAAAAACAAGAGCCGGATTCTGCACGTGGGATGGTGCAACCGTGGTTGTACCGATAGACTGGGAAATGAGAGGCTGGAAAGCAGTACAAAGGGACCTGGGGGTCCTGGTCAAGAGTAAGTTGAATGTGAGTCAGCATGGCCCTGGCAGCCAGGAAGGCCAACCCTGTGCTGGGGGGCATCAGGCACAGCATCACTAGCTGGGCAAGGGAGGGGATTGTCCTGCTCTGCTTCTACTTGCTTTTGATGTTCTTTATTTCTCACACAAACGTCTTCTTAGTTACTAGAAAACTAGTTAAAAAATATCCTAGAGTCGTTTGTATCTTAGAACAGAAGAAAACTAGAAGCAGAGCACTGGTTTTTTTTTTTCTAAACCACCTGCAAACTCATGAAAAATCTTCAGACTTAAAAGAAAACCTTGCAGAGGTGTTTAAACAAAACAGGCTGAGAACAATCACAAGAAAAATTCCCCTCTTATGTGGGAAGATTATTCAGCAGGGCTAAATATTAATGGGGTTTTGTGGGTTTTATTACAAATATCAAAGAGGAACTTGTTACATTTAAAAAAAGTGAATCAGTGAGAAGCAAAAGTTTTCAGGATGTTATTCATTTGTGAAGCTTGATCACATTTTGATTTTTTTAAATTAGTATTGTACTAGTATCCCACACACTTCACTCAAAACCTTAAATTGTAGTGACTAAATTTCAGTCACAAATGTGTCTGGGAATGATTTGCTCCATCAAAGATATTTTTGCTTGACCCACTTGGAACAGCGGCATTTTAAACCAAAGCAGTATTGCCAGAAAAAGGCAACTGACCCTTGCATTCAAAGCTGTCATGTGCTTTCTCAGATCCTGGATAAGTGCAGCAAAACCAAAGTGCAGCCAGTTTGCTAAGCACTGTTTTACCTGTTGAGGCATGTAACAGAACCAATAGATAGAGAGAGGAGAATGCAGAGGTTTGTTTTTGTTTCATCCACAATTACTGTTTAACAAAAGCACATCTGAGACAAAGGTTACTCTATACAGAGGGCATGACAGCCACTTTTCTATCAGCTGCTTGGATAACCTGTAAGGACACTGCTAAGATTTCACACTGCCAGTTGCACCCCACGCCCCACGAAAATAATAGCATTTTCTCTGGATTCCAAGCCCAGACTTCTTCAGGCTTTGATTTCATCCTGACAAAAGAAATTGCTTACATATTTCCCACTAGTGCTAACACTGATGCAACTCTCTGACATCAACGAAGGCACAAGCCATTTTTCATGTCAGCATTCGGCTTTTTTGCGATGCCATACCAATTAGATCTGCCACTTGCACCCTCCAAGCTCCAGCACCCCAGCTGGTTCTCTTTTGTCTCACACAAGCAGCAAGCTCCTTCTATGATATTTGCAGTAACCCCCTCCTTCTCATCTCTGTAGGGAAAAAGACATGTTCTGGTGGGTTTTCCACACCTATGACCCAATAGATTCCCTTTGAATAACAGCAGTCCTCCCCTCCCCATGAATGCACGCAATCTATGTACACCACAGATCCTGAAACTAGCACTTAAAAACTGATATTCACAGGGTCAACGTTGGAAAATACCTAGCTTTTTCTCATATGGTTTCTGGATAATGTTATCTCAATCTTGTCCATTTTTTGAAAATTCATAAAATATCTTTTACTTGTTTGTGTTTTAAAACTATTATTTAAGAAGATAATCAGATCAAATATTATAATAAAGAAGGGGAAAGGGAAAATTACAAAGAGGTAAAGAGAAACATTTGTAAGAAAATAAAATAACAAGAAAAATTAAAAGAAACAACAAGGAGGGGGGTTATATTTTTTTCCCTAAAAGATGCTCTAAGGTGTGAAGTTCCCGTACATTTCTGCAAAAAAATATGTCATATAATTTGTCCCTTGCAGAAAAATTGTCTGGTTGCACTATGGAGCATTTGTGCAACTCCCTTAAAAGGCTAGCTGCAGTAGGGTGGTCAACTCTGTTCTCAGCAGAGCAAAGGGAGAATTTTAGCCAATTCAGCTGCAAAATAACACCATTTGCTGAAGACTCATTAAAGTGACAAAATGGCACTGGCTTCTTCTACTGATTAGAGCCATCCCTAGTTTCAATCCAGGGAAGCAGGGTCCTGTGCTTGTGAGATTTTTTGGTGCAAGATCTACAGCTGCTGTCTCTCTCTCATACCTGGGCTAAAACCTCTGACAGTCCCCAAAATACAAATCCCAGCATTCGCAGGGCTTCTCCCAGGGAGGATGCCAAGCTTGCAGGGTGAGCAGAGGCTGCCCACAGGATGCTGCTGCCAGCAGACCCTCCCTTCCTAGGGGCAGACCCTCACTTTCAAAGTATTTGCCATCACTCACAGCACCTGCACCCATGGTCTGTTTGTGGTCCTTCCTACCACCAGATACTTCTAAAGAAGCAGAGGGGATGTTGCAGCATATTGCCTTTAACAATTTTGAGAATTATAAAGCTTTTCATAGGCCCTCACTGTACCTGTTGAGGACAGCACACAACTCAGCTCTAAAGACTCTTTTTCTCATGCCCAAGAACACTTGTGTGTGTGGATGGGAAGGGCAATGTTTACTGTCCTGGCTTCTTGCATACATCAGGTCTCTCCTTGGTCTGCCGAATTTAAGACATAACTGGACTAGAAGGTGGACTAACAGCTGAACAAACTTTGCAGCCATAGATTATGAAAACACACAAAGAGAAAGGTCAGGAGGAAGTGTTTCCTCATCACGGCCAAGTGACAGGTTCTCACTCCCAATGTGAGTGCTGCCCATATGAGCTGCACTGGGTGGGCAATTAAAGAAAAGCAGCTGGGAGAGAGAGGGGATGTGGTTATTACTTAGGGGACTTAGAAATCAGACAAGGTCTTTTCTCTTTACTTCCTCAAACCNCCCCTTTTTTAATGTTTTCTTCAAAGCCTTTTCTAGTCCATAAAACTTGCTGTCTATGTGTGTCCTGTGTGCTGCTATCTCTTCTGGCAGGAACTGCTACCTCTGAAACTCACCCTTTTTTCTCCAGTTTGTGGTTTGTTGGTTTGAAGGGTTTTTTCCCTATATTTGCCACATATCCTGTTTATGGTTTTATTATCACAGCACCTGGAACAGAATTTTTTAGGGTCTTATCATACCCTCTTGCTTATCCATTCCTGAAGTAGTTATAAATAGCTCCAAATCTGCATTTGAGATAAAATGCTCTCTTTTCATCTTTCCTCCTCTTCTGCTCAAGGATAAGTGCACTAGTCCTTAGACCACTACTCTTTGCTCTCCTGTTTAGACTGGAAATTGGTAAGACAAAAACTCAACTTCACAATTCCCCTTCCGTTTGTGTGGAGCACCCTAAACTGGGACACCAGTCTGCATTTTGCAATGCTTGAAAAACAGCAAGAGGGAGTGCACTTTTGAGTGGACACCTCTAGCAGTGCTTCTCCACAGACTGTTTGTGAGATGGTCTCTCAAATACGGCAGAGTGTCAGGGGGAGCTCTCAAATGAACTGCTGCACTGTGGAGAGGAAAGAAAGAGAGAGGGAAAAATATTACCATGAAAAATGTCAAAGAAGAGTTCTGAAAAGTCATTAGTAGCTTAGTACAGTTTCTCCCTAAAAGCTTTTAGCAATTTATTAATAAATACCCTCTTGAAAAGCAGTCTAATATATTTACCTTTTTTTTCAAAAGCCTTCAGTTTTACTTAGGTTGTAACAGTCAACAAAGAAATAAAAGCATGTTTATTTTAAGAAAATAATTAGACAATACAAAAACATACTGCTTCATTTTTTTGTAACAGAGCTTTCTGCTTGCCCCTGTTCTTGAATACAAGTATTTTGATGACCAGTGAAGGCATAGAATACTGTATCTGGGTTACCAAAAGGGGCAGATAGGTTAAATCTCTAGCTGCACTACATCAAAAGCTCAATACTCTCAATACTACAAAGACTAAACAGTAAATGGGTACACCCTGAACCAGTGCTTGCATGATTTTTTTTTAATTAGTTTCTGCAGCATGCATACTATCAATGAGTATTTCGTTGGGTTTCCCACATTATGGAGGCCGCTTCTTGACACTGTGAACTCAGGGCAATGCAAATGAACCAAGAGGGGAAAAAAACCCAAACAAAACAAAATGACAAAACAGACAAAACAAACCAAAACTATAAAGCAAACAAACAAACCACCAAAATATTGCCTTCTGTAGTCCCTATACCAGTTATATCTGCAAGATAACCATTGAAAAACTAGAGTTCAGTGCTGGGGCTGGCAAAAACACACATGAAAATAAAGGTTTTGTCATTTGATATTGCCTGAAGAATGAAAAAGATAAAAGGGCAGGAAAAGAGAATAGAAACAATAGTTTACATCCAAGAAATCCTCTTATAAAAAGTCAGACTGTAATAAACCAGTGAGTTGGAACATAGCCTCTTTCAATCCGTATAGGAGAAGATCCACATTCCTGTCCTTCCCATGACAGAATCTATTCTCAGGCTATTTTTTCTAGCAGAGTGTATTTATAATGTTCTCTAACTTGCAGGACATTGAGTGTTTCCATAGCTAGAAAAATTCAGATAAGTGTGACAAAACAGAAATCACTAGGGAAACAGTCATCCACTAGGGAAACCCTATTAACATATTAAATAAAGTTTTTTAGCAGATAGGGTTTTTAAATAAAATTCTCTCAAAAGTTATTGATGATTTACCCCATTTTTAAGCACTATGAAATGCTATCACAACAGTAAGTGACCAATTAATTATGATGAAAGTGTTGAAAGAACAGTATGTTCCAGGAACAAAATATTACAGAAAACCAAGATTTTTATGTTGAAGTGTAATGAGATAAAAAATTCATGTGTTATATATACACTTCTAATTATAATAAGATTTATGTACTGGGGAACAAACAGCTGACAACAGCAAGAGCTTTGCAACTCAAACCATCACTTATATTTATAAACTTTATAAAAGCAAAATTAACTCAGGGTGGGTTTTCTTCTGTCATTTATTGCAGTCTCATACATAGCTATGACACTGCCAAAAGCAATTTGATTTAAATAGCTCAGCTTCCAAAAAGTTAGACTGGTTTTCTGTGGCATCTCAAAGAAAACCTCTTTATTTTTGCAGGTATTTTTGTTTGTTTGTTTTGGGTCGGAAGTGAAAAGCCTGCTTACTTTCCAAGTTTTACTGGATTACCCAAGGTAGCCTTCTGTTTCTTTTTTTCATGCCTCTCAAACAAAATATAAATACTGTAAATTGAATTCTAACCACAAGGCATACCATTCACTGCCACATTACTCTTGATGTTGCTCTTTTCACTATTACAGTAGAAATACTCTCCATCAGGCACAGGGCACAAATAAAGCCCAACCATTTGTTTGGATGGGCTTTATTTATTTGGGCTGTGCCATTTAGTTCTTCAGCACTTTTATGTATTCATCCTGTATTTAGGTACAATATACCTGTACAATGCACTTCCATAATGCAAAGGGTTTTCACCAGAGGTCATATTTCATTTGGAACTGAGGAAAATTCTCATGCATGCATAGATCTCCCCTCCCCTGCCAAGCATGAGAAACCCCAAAAGAAGGCCATTTCTCCATGGGAAACAGATTGATAAACATATTCAGAAAAGGACAAAGGATGATGGTCTTCAGCAATATTCATTAAATCAGATGGACTGACTGTAACCTCATTGTGTACCATACTCACCGGAGATCACTGTCAACAAAACAGCCCTGGAAAAAAAGAGGAAATTCGGGTGGTTTGCTTAGATGCAGGGAGTCAGGTAGCACACTCACAGGAAATGCTGCTGATGGCAGTGACATTATTGAAACTCCCTGATATTCCCATTTCCCCTGCTGGATGTTCAGCACAGTTGGATCACTCCAGTGCAGTGATTCTGCCTGCCTTACCCCTGTGCCTTCACACTGCCTGTGCTCTTGATGGGCCACCACGGTGACCCCCTTGTCCAGGTCCCACCCCACCACCACCCTGCACAGAAAGTGGGGCCATGGGGCTGACCCTCTGCAGGGCACTTTCCTGTGTCTGCCTGGGCTCTGCTCTGTCCCACCAGGCCCTGGGGCAAGGGTTGCTGTGTCTAAAAGGCAACAGACACTTCCCTATCCCTGCCTGATTTTTATTTTGGATTTTATGAGGAAGTCAAACTTCTTTTCTTTAACCTCCCCAACTACTTAGAGAGCTGTGGTGCATGCATTTCTGCCAAGGCACATGCTATGGGAGGATATCTCAGATCTCCTGATGCTTTGCTGCCAGCATTGGACCTGTTTGTTTATCAGCAAAAGGCAAAAGACAGTAGCTGCAGCTACTTGAGTAAATTGAGCATGTGAATGCCCATTCTTTGGCAGGGGTTCCTACCATTAAACCTCCCTTCTTTCCAGGAGAGGGTGGTTGGGTGCAAACTATCTGCTGGATGTGGGCCATGGCCCACACTAAATTTCAAGTAAGTGCCTGGGAATTTTCTAGGAGAGTTCAATCTGGTAGGGGTTGAAACTCCAAGTGTTTTAGCAATTTAAGAGTATAGATTACCAGGTTCCAGCAACTGGGAACATTCCTTACACTGTATAGCTTACAAATATAGACACAGCCATCGTACATAGCTATGCACTGCCCTCATCCCCACAGGAGCACAGCTTGGCAGCCACAGAAAGGGATGGCAGGAACATTGGGCTGCACTCTGCCAGGCACAGGGCATTGCAGCTGAATCACAGCCTTCAAGGCTGACTCAGTGCTGACCTTAATTATACACATGTGATTTTAACCTGCCTGCCCCAAAAGCTAATAACTGTATTTTTTCCCTAATACAGAACTGGAGAACAGTATGATCATAGGTCACCTGCTGTTCTGCTCAAGTGGGAAGTAGAAACAAATCAGTTTTTAGTTCAGTACCATCAGGACATAATCTAGCCTGTGTATTGAAGAGTATGCAGGTATTTCTGGAAGAGACTTGAAATAGAACATGCAGGAATTACAGGTATCTTGATGAATCAGTGTAGAAAGAAGAGAATAAAGACTGAAAATGTGATCATGATAACTGGTAGCGTGTGTACTCTGGGAACTGACAGTGGTCCGAACATGGACTTTAGGCTCCAGGCAGTGGCTTGAAGCCTGTGGGAACTTAGTGTTCTCTCAGTGTGGCCTGAGAAACTGTAAGGAGGAACCCAAAGCAATCCTTGTATATATCCTCCTTCTGACACCTGATGTTTTTCTATCTTGTTATTTACTTGCAAGAAAACCTACGAGAGATGTTGCTCTAAATGACCAGTCATATTGATTGTACACTGTATAAAAGTCTGTCTCTCAATAAATCTTTGCTATAATGGCCTCCAAAGCAACCGTAGTTCTACGTATGGTTAATTAAGCAGTCCCAAATTGTAACAATAGCATACTATAAAGAACACTAGAAACCATACAGTAGCCTGTACAAAGAGCCATTGGTATAAACAGTCACAACCATACAAACAAGTTATCTCCTGAAAAAGCAAGAAGCAAACAACTACCATCAGACTTTTAGTTATATTAAAAGATAAAAATTAGAAGACTTGAGAAGATTTTAACAATTACTCTCATTGTTGTTTTTGTTGTTATTGTTGTGATGTTGTTCTTTATGAAGCTTCCCTTCTCTTCCCCCTTATCAAGATCTCTCAGCAACAAAACATTACTAGGAAAACAAGAGCCCCCTGCCTTCATCAGGGGGCTGCATACAGGGCGGAGAGGAATCATTTCCTGCACAGTTTGAGAAGCTCCAGCGAGGACCACAGACCCCCTTCACTCTATCTGCAGGGAAGAGTGGACAAAATCCCCCAGAGTCCAAACCATCTTGCAGCTACCTTCTTCCAAAGCAGCATAGCTCCCAGGAATGAAAGCTATCAAATACTGATGGATCAGGACAGAACTGGTCCTCAGGAAAAAAACCTACTTCTCTCTGTTCCTGCAGAGAGCAGGACCTCAATCAACCTCCTATTAGAGAATATATCTTATAGTGAACTCCATGTCAGGGTTCAGAAAACAAAGGAGGCAGCAGGAAACTACTTGGAATAGGTATTTAAAAAAACTGCCATGATTACAAATGGTCTGGTACCAGGACACTCATTTCCTACGTTAAGGTTCATCATCATGTTCATTACCTCTACCCAGTGAGCAGCAAGATTTGGCTGATGGCTAAAGTTAGTGGGTTACATTTCAGGTGTTAGAAAAAGCCTTTACATTCTAATGGTGCCCAGAACAAATTCTCATTTTTGAATAAAGCAGGTGTGAACAGTTACCTTCAAAGCAGAAGTAGACAGGGAATCTCATATGCAGTGTCTTCTTCAAGGGGAAGATTTTAATCAATCTGCAAGTGTTCAGTTAGATGCAATACAGAACAGAAAAACCTCTCTCCATCATTATTTTACCTTTCAGCTAAGTGTCAGTAAAATGTGTGTGAATTATCTTAGGCTTGCTATCTCTGATGCAGTAGTGGGCTGGGAAATCTAGTCCCTTAGATATTTTCTGAGAAGACTGAACTATTCATATTCAAGGCAAGTTTCAGACATAGTATTCAATGTTTATATTAAAAAATAACAAAACACAGAACCATAATATCATATAATATTTATAGTTGAAGGGGATTTTCTAAGGTCATCAACCCCCATGGAATGAGAAAGGACATTTCCAACTTGCTCAGAGCCCCATCCAATCTGACCTGAAATGTACCCAGGGATGTGGCATCTACCACCACTCTGGGCCACCTGTTTCAGTGTTTTACCACTCTCATTGTTAAAAGTTTCTTCTTTATAACTTATACAAATCTATCCTCTTTTAGTTTAAAACCCTTTGGCCTACTGCTACAAGTCCTGTAGAAAAGCTTCATCCCATTTTTCATAAAAGAGCCCTTGAAGTACTGCAAGTACAAGGTCTCCCTGGAACCTTCTCTTTTCCAGGCTGAACAATGCCAACTCTCTCAACCTTTCCTCATAGTGAAGGTGCTCCAGACCACTGATCATTTCTGTGGCCCTTCCTCTGAATCTGTTGCAACAGGTCCTTTTGAAGTTGGGAGCACCAGAGCTGCACACAGCACTCCAGCTAGGGGCACAGGGGAGCAGAGGAGCAGAATCTCCTTCCTCCCCTGCTGCCTATGCTGTTTTGGATGCAGCCCAGGACATGTTTGGCTTTCTGGGCTGGGAGTGTCCATGGCTGGGTCATGTCCATCCTCTCACCCACCAGCACCCCAAGTCCTTCTCCCCAGGGCTGCTCTCCATGTGTTCATTCCCCAGCCTGTGTTGATACCAGGAGTTCCATAGCCCAGGTGCAGCACCTTGCACTTGGTCTTGTTAAACCTCATGAAATTCCCATGGGCCCTCTTCTTAACCTTGTCCAGGTCTCTCTGGATGGCATCTTATCCTTCAGATGTGTCAACTGCACCACTCAGCTCAGTGTCATCTAAAAATTTGCTGAGGGTGCACTCAATCCCTCTGTCCATGTAATTGATGAAGAGATAAAATAACGCTGGTCCCCATACAGACTCCTTAAGGACACCACTTTTCACTAATCTCCATTGGCGCTCTGAGATATTAACCACTACCCTCTGGATCTGGCTGTCCAATTAATTTCTCATCCACTGAACAGTCCACCCATCAAATCCATCTCTCTCCGGTTCTCCAGTTTAGAGAAAAGAATATTAAGGAGGAATGTGCCAAAGTCTTTACAGAAGTCCAGATAAATGACATCTGTGGCCCTTTCCTTGTCCACTGATAGAGCCACTTCATCACAGAAGGTCACTGGGTTGGTCAGTCAGGACTTGCCCTTGGTGAAGCCATACTGGCAGCCTCGAACCACCTCTCTGTTCTCTACGTGCCTTAGCACAGCCTATAGAGGATTTCTTCCATGGTCTCCCCAGGAACAGAGGTGAGGCATCCCCATTTAACCTTCTCTTTCTCCCATGGCATGGCCTCACCACTAAGGATTTCCTAAGAACACTGCATTATCTGTACCATGGGAATTACACAGCACAGCAGTACTTACACTCCAGATTTTTCTATGCTGCACAGAACAAATGAATTAAATAAATTTTCCTAAACATAAAGCTTCATACAGCAGGTGGGACAAAGGACAAAGGTTGTAATTTAACCACTTAAGAATAATTAATTGCCTTTATCTGACAGCTGGATCCAGTAAAACTGGTAGACATCTGACAGCTGCCAGAGCTTGAGTCTGACTGTCTTCAATGTGATATGAGCTGATCTGCTGCTTCACACAGAGAGCAGGCAAGGGAAAAAAAGGCTGGGTTGAGACTGCACATCAAAACTTTTGCCAGTGCCATTGTGTCAGCAAGGAGGAGAGACTTGTGATGATAACCCTGTAACAGGAAAACTCCTGGTTTATTATGCAGTTAGATCCTGCCAGAAAAGTGCTTCCACCCTGTTAGGTCTTTCCCATTTAAGCTATAAAAGGAATGCATCTTTAAAGATATATACAAATAAGACAAGTGTGCAAATACAGCCATCCAAGCAAATACCACCAGTAAAGGAAGAAAAAGGCTAAAATTGTCAAAGAGGACTTTCTAGGTTTCATTTGAAATGCCACATCTAAGCAGACATTTATTCCGAGAAAATATTTGCTCCAATCTCTTGAAACAGCTGTTAAATTATGTATCTTTAGAGTTTGGGGCACAAGATATTTTCTGACAAGTCCTGCAACTAATCTCTTTGTGTCACAAGAGGAATTTCGATCATCTTCCCTCTTTTGATTTAAAAGACATGTCAAGAAGAACAGAGGTGGTCACATTAAAAAGGAAACTCATCCACTGGCAAAAGGGGCCTGAAGCAAAGTGTATCACTTGGGATGTACTCCGCCCAGATCCCAGCACTGCTGCTGGGAAAGTAGTGCTGTTCCTAAGGCACAGATGCCATCTTTGCTTGGCCATCCTCAGTGGGAGGAGGTGGTTTGCAGAGTCCAAATACACACAGGTCTGGCATTGTAACCCTGGGCAAATCACATCCTTCACCATCACAGTTTCTTCTGCTGCAGTATCATTGCCTGCCAGGATGAGAGGATTTGCTAATCATGGTTTATAAAACTTTAGGACCAGTAAGGAAAATCAATTAAATTCGAGACAACCCCCTAGAAATGCCCCTAGGAAAGAAACAATCACAGAAAACAGCACTCATCAAACTGTGTCACAGCAGTAGGTCTTGCTTCCCAGTCTCAGGGACTTTGTCCGACAGCCTTGCAGGGCGGGATGCCAGGCTCCTCACGGAGCAGGGCAGTCAGCTGGCACAGCACCAGCGTGGGAAGGAGCAGTGCATGCTCACAGACACACTGCTGGCTGTGCCACCTGGACCCTGATCCTCCACTGCTTAGGTAAAGAGTCCACAGTACCCACCCACACAGAGAGACACCACCTCAGCACGGCACCCTGCAGTGCCCCAAAACCTCTCCCCAAGAACTCTACGCTGTCTACAGTGTGATGCCTACCAAATGTCACTGTGATGGGGGAGAGAGAAAGTGACTTAGCATACAGGACAAAAAAAAGGTACTTGAAAATGTTCTCAGATCAATATAAAATCAGTATTTTAGCTGATGAGAAAAGCGCTATCCAAATACATTTTTATTAAATGCAAATATCAACAATTCAGTTACATGCTAAATATGCATCCACAAAACCTACTCTAAATATAGAGGTCTGCCATCAAACATTTAAACATTTCATCTGCATGTGCAAGTGCATATTAATGAATGCCAAAGGCACTGTATAGCCTGAAAGGAGACAGTCTTCACAGTAGGTAAGGATCACATCATTTATGTTTTGAAGATGTCATTAAAGTAACCTCTACATCCTTGCAGAAGACTCAATCCAAGTATTACTTGAACTATATTCTACCAGGGAACATTAGTAATTTTGCAAAAACTACTTCTTCCCAAAATCAAAGACTTATATAAATTTTTGCCTCAAACTAGAAAAGGTGCAGAAGAGAATCTGAAGAAAAAAGGTTGCTCTCTTTATCTACACAGTGCAGCAGGTTATATTGAAAGGAAACCTATTTGAGAAAAACAAATGTAGATGTCCATTAGTTATGTAAAGACAAGCATGATAACTATGTGCGTAATGAAGAAGATGAAAAAGAACACAGTGTACTAAAATGATTTGTGTGTTTGTTTCTATAATCTTTAAACTTTTCCGAGGAATTTAATCTTGTTTTGCTCATTTGTACCCAAAAAAAAAGGAAACCCACCTGTTTTTTCTGCACTTCAGAAAAGATCCCAGTGTCTATAACAAATTTTTACTCAAATATGCAAGTGAAAATGCTGTTTCATTTGTTTAACCGATGAACACCACTGCCCAGCTATTCTGCTATGATTAGACTATAATTGTTTGGCATGTCCTCAGTGATTTTGTAACCTTCACTCCAGTGTTTGTGTCTGGAATAACAAACAATGAAAGAAAAAAATGGGATGGACAAGATGTTTATTTAACACTGTGTTTGTCTAAAATTTTTGGGCTTGTTCAATTTAGTTGAGCTAACCTCTCATATGACACAAACAGATACTATCAATCTAAACTGAGTAATTTAAGGTCTGCAGAAATTTTGTATAGGAGATCATGTCTGGTTTGGATTTTAAGTCTCTGTGTCCTAAGCAACATATTTAAAGTTTTTGCTTTGGATGGGGCTGTGCCATGTCCCTGATTTTTATGGAGCAAGTCTGGGTGAATGGCAGTGTTACTAAGGAAAAAACCAAACAAATAAACAAACATATAATATATTCTAAATAAGTTGCATTCAGAGACTGTGCAATGCTCCTTGACAGAGTTTTTAAAACTGCCTGTTAGTAAAGCATATATGCAAGACAATCAGCCTGAAACTACACACCCCTTTGTTCCTGCTCTCTAGGGATGATAGGTCTATGCAGGAAAGCCACTTCTGGAAGCCTTGCATCTTTACTTCTCTCTTCTTCCCCTTCCACAGCACTCACTGTCAGTACAGCACCACTTGGAATGCCTGTTTCCTGCCTTGCTGGTTTATTCAAGCAAACCACTAAATCCATGCCAAAGAGGGCCTTCCTAACAGCTGTGGATGCATAAGCCAACAGAATTAAGTTTTACAGATCAGAGAAATCTGAGAAAGTTTACACAGCCCTAATATAACCACAACTATTTTCAGTTTGAGGAAAGAAGAAAAATAGAAAATGCCAAATGCACTTCACAAGTCAGTAACTAACACAAAACACAACTTTCTACCTGATCTGTATAAATTATTCCCAGCATGGAAGCAGCTCCAGTGCACAGCATGGTTCACTGGAGTAGCACTACTGAGCTTGCACCAGCTCCCAGACCCAACAAGCTGTTCTTGAGAGATTTTACACACTTCTTTCACATTCAGGCAATGCCAATAAACACACCACAACTCTTCTCTTCACAGAGGAACTCCCCCAGGCCCACAGAAAGAGCAAATTGAAGCATGCAGACACTGCAGAGATAAGAGCATCACAAGTGCCCCAGTTCCACTCAGAGAAATTATAAAACCAGCATAACACTGAATATGCCTACCCTAAGCACTTTACTCTTGTGCTGTTATCACTCATCACATTTCTAGTAACAGTGCTTCCGGCTCCTACACAACCATGACAGCTGAGGTTTTTTCATTTCATGAATTTCCTTTTTTGTGGGAAATCAGTGCTTACATAAGGGCAAAGTTCAGAAGTGGGGAAACTTAAATTCTTCTTTCCTGGAAAAGATACATGAGACAACCTGCAACTTCAGGTACCAGTGGTATGCCTCACTCACTCATTGTACAATTCAGTCCCAGCAGTATTTTTACGCTCAGTCTCTTGTCAGTAGCACTTGCCCATTTCTTGTCATGAAAAACAAGCAGAGAAGGAGAGAAAAGCGACTTGTTTGGGGAGAAAATGTTAAGCAACCTCTTCAGCTAACATCAAACTACTAAAGTTCATCTGAACCAAGGGAATTGTGCTGAGGGTTGGAGTCTCAACTTTTTGCTACAAGAAATCCAAAGTTGCTTATGAGTTTTTTTCAGGCAGATCTCAAAGGCTGATTACGGAGGAAGTTGAAAGATTAGAGAAAGAAGTTGAAGTCTGACTGCTCTCTTGGCAAAATGTCTCAGCAGTAAAGTCTAATCAAGGACAGCATGGAGGAAAAGTCACTTTCTGGGTTAAGCAAGCAGGAACTTTGGCAAAGACAGGAACAGAAGTCACTTGGGCGCATGTCTCTGCTAAGGGTTATGTACATCAACTATTGAAGCAAATCTCACCCAGGCCTCTCCCAGCAAGAGACTGCAAAATCCGCAAAGGGCTCTTGCTTGTAGCAATTGCTGCTGGAAGTCCCTTGCAGTGGACAAGTCTTGGAGGAGCATCCTTGTCCTGGTCCATCCAATGCCTCCAAGAAGGGGTAGGCTGTCATCTGCAGCTCCACTCTGCTGTTGCCTCTGCTCACAGTGGGTTCAGATGTCTCTTGTGCTCCATCCCTGAACAATCTCCCAGACTAACATTTAAAATCTCTTTAACAGCAAAGGACAAGAACATTGTCCCCACCACCACAGGTCTTAATAAAGAAGTGGGGTACAGTGTGGATTTGTTGATATTACTTTGCTTGCTCTCTTTCTTACACCGAAACTAAATATACAAAAATTCAGCATGTTGTAGGGGAGGAGCTGAGCATGTTCACTTCCACAAGATCACTCACTTCTCCTGTTTAAGTTCAAACACCGGCAACTAAACTATTCACACAGGGACTACTCAAGGAGAGGAAATAGGCATGACCAAACTGTCTACTTGATGGAGTTAGATGATGAACCTGCTATTTTCTCATTAGAGTAACTTATCACTTCAAATGAACTTCAAGAGTTGATTATTTTTTTCTCCCCTACCCTTTTAGACACTACCTTTAAATTGTTCTCTTCTTTCTTCCCTTTAATGATTGGAAACCTTTGCTCTTTACATAAGCTCTTATAATATTTCCCTCTAGTGAAGTCAAACTGTTATCTTTTTCACCTCTGACAATATTATACTTTAGGAATGGGAGATGTCACCTTGCTCTCTCATAGTATGACTTTTAGACTGAAATTAACAGGAACCCTCAGCAGTCACCAGCAATCACAGGTGCTTCTTCTTCATGTCATGAAAGAAAAAATTAATGCATTAAGCAAGGCTCCACGTTCCAGGACCTGTACATCTCATCCCAGGGCAAACACTTCCAGCCCTATACACCAGAAGTTGGTTTTCCAAGCAAGAAGAGACTCTTTTGCAGCAAGGATGAAAAATGTCCTTGGGAAGATACTACTTTTACAGATCTTAACTTCTCTTTTGCAGGTACCTTGGCTGCCTGCAGTGCAGTGCATGTGCTTTTCTCATCATCTTCTCCACTGCCTGCCCAGGAGACTGGGGGTCATGGCAAAGCATCCCAGCACCTGAGCATTCCAAGGATGATGAGCCCCACCACTGCAACACCTCCTGTGCTTAGCTGGGGAGACTGTATGAGGGACACAAACATGCTTCTGGCATTCTGGGGTCCTAAAAAATGACCCATCTACTTTGTGCTTAATATGCATAAAAATTACACTATGCAGCAACACAATGGATGCAATTTAAATTTTCTTACATGAAGAAAGATCACAAAGGACTTTTTTGTCTGGAAATTTCTGGTGATTATTGAGCATTTTTGCCTATTTCTTGAAATCAACGTAGAAATAGGTTGTGAGTAACTAAGAAAGACCAATCTGAACACTTTAAGCTCCAAGGGAAAAACTTAATGCAAAGGAAGTGGAAGCCCATAAAGAGTGAGCAATGCTGGAATACAGCAGTGTCTCTGCTGATCACCCTCACTCTGGACCAACACAGATGAACCAAAGAAAAGAGCAGACAATTCCTCAAAGATAAAATGAGATTTTATATGGACGCTGAGTGGCTGACATATTTTGTCCCCCTGCCTCTCCCAGCAGTGTGAAATGTCCAGCTTGGAAAAACAACATTTATATAACTGTGTGTGAGAGAATCACATGTATCTACAACAGAGTACATCAGGATTTTGACAGGGCATTGAGAGGAGCAAAATAAGGATCAGAATACTGCTAGTGCACTTCTCCAGAAGCAGACCCTGATAACCAGAAGAGATCCCCTGGAGTTCTGCCAGTAAAATACACTGCATCTGACACAACTCCACGGTGGTGGTGGTGACAAAGTAAGCATCTGTCTGTAACTAGATGTGAGATCAAGAGCAGTGCTGCTGATATAACAGCAGTTTAGCTCCTGATGGCAAAACTAGTTAGGTCTTCATTTGTACCATTATCTAGCAAATCCCCTTTCAGGAGGTCTCCGAGCATTCAGCCTGTCAATGTTGCAGCCCAAATCTAAATGAAAAGATAGAGTTTAAGCACAAAGCACAGTACTTGCTTTATAAACCAACACCTTGTTGATAATAAACTATTATAATCTAATGTATTACAAACATAATTCTGCATTTACTTGAAAACAATTATGTAATGATTTGGGGTATTTGTGATATATTTGTTAAAAAGATGAGAAAAGAGTGATGGAACATCTTCTCAGGCAAAATTCTTGTACCATATTATTGAGGCATTAAAAGAGAGGCCAAGGATGGCATGGCCCACCTCAGATGGAAAGTAGCATAGGTGCCATTGTACAAAGGCTATAAAACAAAACAAAACCAAAAAAAAAGGGGGGGGGGGGGTTGGATGGAAAAATATGTGAGTGGAGAAGAGAATAAAAAACTTTAATGCACCACTATGAGCCTGATCTAGATCAGGGATTTTTGCAAGTGTTTTAGTACTTAATAGAGGACAAAGATCCATGCATTCCAATAGATTTAAAGAAAAATAAATCAAAACAAACACCAACAAAAACCAAGCAAACAAAAAAACCAACAAAAAAACAAAACAGGGAAAAAAAAAACAACACAAAATAAATGTGGTTAGTATCTCTACCTTTTACTCCTCTGTTTCAGAACTTAGAATATTTTTGCAAAGGAGAGGCTGGTTGTGCCTTTGATGGCCAAAACAAAAGCACACGGGTTTTGCTTCCATGTATCTGCACATTCCTAAGGTCTGCAGTAAGCACATTCACTGGAAAAGCAGTGGTGATCATTTTCTGATAAACAACATGTTCTACTTGGAAGCTAAGCTTTAACTTAAATAAAGCTGCTTCTTCAGTCTCTAGACTATATAGACAGCATTAAGGAAAGAAGACGGAGCAAATCAATAATGCAATTAATGCTAGGTCTGTAAACAACCTTAAAAACAGCTTCAGAGATGTGTACTCCTATGATTCACTTCAATAAGTTCTTACCTCAAACGATTAGCAGGTGCTAAAAGGAAGGAAATGGAGGACCCATAATTGGTATGTTCCAACTTTCTCTGAAATGCAGAATTCAATACATCATGCGAGGATACACTGGGTAGTTTTTGAGATCACTTCAAACAAATCTATGTATTATATATTATTAATTACAAATTCAATCTCAGTACTACCACACAGGCTCTTTCTTTTTCTTTTATGGGTGATGACTGTAGTTTACACAGAATAATGGTGTCCATGAATCTACATTGATAGGCTGCCACTCTACCACTGTGTGGGAAAAAAATGTGTCCTTCTAAAGAAATATTAATCAACTTCTTCAAATTCTTACTTAGCTGGCATCCTAGGAATTTTTATTGGCTTTGCTCTGAGCTGTAGTTAAGTCCCTTAAGTTATTAAGGTATATTTTAAGGTGAGTCTGAATCTTGAACAAAGCAGCTCAAAATGATGATTACCACTTCTGCAATATTTTGTATCACTAAACCGAGCACCCTTTAATATTGAAGACAATACCCCAGTGTTGTCTAGTGTGGCTAAAAGCTTACTCTTCAACTGGAACCCATACTTCCCTCTTATTAAAGTAATTATATAAGAAACTTAAAGTCAGTTCATTGGCGGACATTTCTTATCCCTGAACATTCAGTTCACTCTTAAATGTTTCATCAAAACATCTCTTGCATAACAGTAGAAATTTATGTGTCATTCTAAGTCTGTAGTGACTTTGTAAAACATTGGCTGCAGCCAGGCATACCAAGCAGCATTTGCCTATTTTTACAGCTTTATTATATGGAAACAAGGAGGATGAAGACATACTAACTCTGAAAAAGTAGGAACTTTTTGATGGAAAATAATATTGCACCCAAGTATTCTGAAGAAAATTACTGTGCTTTTTCGAATTTGATCACAAGGGCTCTTATTTTTTATTAAATTGGTAGTGTTTACAACTATAACTAATAGTACTTCTGGGTAAACCCTGGCAATGCATGCCTGGCTGATGAAAATCTGACTCATACTGGCATTTTGATTTAAAAATGTTCTTGATGCACATTCTTGGGCTCAAAGCAGAGGAGGTTTCCTGCTTTATTAATGTCCTCCTCAGCTCATACTAATGCTGGTGAATTCGTAAGGTGAGAATGTGACCAAACTGAGGCCACTCCTTGCCAAACACACTCTCTTTCTTGAGGCTAATTTATAATTAATATCCCAACTAATGAGGGCTGTATGTACCTGACACTTTAGTCACTCTTCTGCTTTGAAGCACATGACATTTGACAAAACAATTTATATACAAGAGAATTAAGAAGTTTGTCCTTATCTGCTTTTACAAATAAATATACCATTGCATTAACTCATGAACAACCATCAACTACAGAAAACTTCACAAAGTTTCTGCTGCTGGGGCAGCTGGTTTCAGCAACTCTGAACATAATCTATTACCTTATCCCACTCACAACCTTCCTCTCATAGTTTTATTGTCACAGGATTTTGCAGAGCCAGAAGCTGGCATGGAGATCACCTCAAGTTTGTCAAACTGCCTCACTGGAGTAAGGCAGTTCTCTCCCCAGACGATGAACGGGAGACTACGACACATGACAATAAGTTGCTTGATAGAATTATAACAACATAAACCAAAAAACAAACAACAACAACTTAAAGTCATTCATTCACAAAGAAAAAACCAACCCAAAGAAGTCAAAAAAATAAAAACAAAAAAAAAAAATCAAAACAGCTCCCCAAAGAAAGAAAGAAAGAAAAAGACAAGAGAAGAGAAAAAAAGAAAAAATGGCAGCAAACCTGTATTCTGTTATACAAAGCACAGGTTAGAGACTGGGAAGGCTTGGAACTTTCTTTCTGGGCCCCAGTCCCAGCCCCTCCCTCCCTTCCCAGTACATTGCACCTACACTGCATATTCAACCTCTTCACACTCTGAAAGTAAGCATGGGGTGCTGTGGGGACAGACAGCACACCCATTCTCCAGGAGGGAAAGTTGAAAGGCCCCACGGCACTGGCATCCCAGGCAGTGGGGTAGCCCCATCCAGGAGGGGAAATGTGACATTCATGTCAAATGCTGTCTGTATGGGACTAGGAAAGTTCTGCTGTCATCTACCATTGCTACAGTGAGGTTTCACTGACCTGCCTCACCTCTCCTCTCCAAACCTCTCTGTAATACATTCCCTGAGGGGTCTGGGCATTTCTCTAATATTAAGAGGTAAATGCAAAGACCTCTCCAATGCTCTGCTGTTAAGCCAATCACTCAGACCCCTCTTCCTATCTACATTGTGGGCCTCTCTGGACACTCTTGATTTTCTCATACTCTATGCTCCGTGCCGTGGAAGAAGACAAATACTGTGGTCATTTGTCTTACCCACCACACAATATCATGCCATTCTCCTATTTTAGGAAGCTCCTTTTATCTCTCCTGGCTTTCAGTTTTTTAAGATGGGGGGAAAGGGGTCATCTACATTGCTCATATTAGACATGGAACGGTCTCCTTGTTTGTTTATGTTCACTGTAGCTCCATTAGCACTGCATGCATTTGCTTTTCAACCAATTTCCCTGCCTTTGCCACTGTCCTGACATGGGCAAACCCACATATCTCACTAATACTTTCTCTTGCAGTTCCTATTCCCAAGCCTCTCTTCAGTTTTCTAGTCTAGTCAGTCTCTATGGCTAAACACAAAGTGTTTGGGAGCTGCATCTTTACACAGAACACATTCTGTTTTACAATCAGACCAAACTTTTAGTTTCTGACTCACAGCTCTTAGCAGAAACCAATGCAACCCAGAGCAGACCACTACCTTTTAGGTCCTGCTGCCCTCACTCATGGCACTTGCAAAAACGGAGGCTTGAGTTCCCATGCCCCCCCAAGCAGGGCAGATATCCACTCATCAAGGACTCAGCCTCTGGCCAGAAAAAAATCTATGGCATCCCAGTTTCACTGCAACTGGTCCTTCCCTTCAGTGAACCAGAAGCTAAGAATTCTTTCCCCTACCTGGGGCAGGATTCAGCTTCATTTGTCAGTAAATCTGTGTGCACACAAGATCCTGTGATACCCTGACAGCAAGGATTGCACTGCTTCAAGGATGACTCACACACATTGACACAGCCAGAGAGGAGCTCTGGTCACACAGGTTTGGTCCAAGCATGAACCTTTACCTAGTTTCAATCCTGTCTTCTGAAAGTGACTAAGAAAAACTGTGCACTAACAGGTCTTCTCCAACCCATCCCAGAACACGGCACTCCTATGGAAAGCATTAACACTAATCTGGAAAACTCAACACAGCCTAGTGAGGATTTGTGTCACTGGCATTGAAAGAGGGCTACACCTGACCTAAAGAGTAGCACATCTTTCAGTTAAAGAAAAAAAGTGGGGAGGAAAACATCAATTTGCTGACTGGCAGCAGCAAGCAGGCTTGAACCCACAGCCTAGTGAGAGCAGAGACAGCAGTTTCTGATGTGCACACATTAATGTGATTTTGTTTATGGCCCCAGGAACACAGAAAGTGCAGCAGTGTCAGAAGCTGCTGTACAAGGGCCCCAGGTTTGCCTGTCCCCACTGGATTAGACAGGGTGCGGTGTGCTACAAACACAGCTAATGCAACTCCTGATGGGGAGCACCACCCAACCAACCTCTACCACTCAGAGGCCTGGGGCTCTGCAGAGCTACCTTGCTCAACCAGACAGAGCAATCGCTGAGCAGGACTTTCAGATTCATGGAAAAGTACTTGGAGCAACTGAAGGAAGGACATGCTGAGCTGCTGAAGGGAATGTATGTATGACTCTGGAGAAAAAAAGGGAATTCCCAGATATGTAGAGTCATTCATTCCTAAAACAGCTATTGCTGGCATTGAGTCAAAGTTGGCTAAATGGTCTGTAATGGTAATTAATGATAAGTCATTTCTAATGTTTGAGGGCAAAATATATTTATGTGGTTGTATTCAGATAATGTTGTCATTTATGTAATTGACATAGTCTGAGCTTTACCAAATATATGCATGCAAGCTACCATCCCCACCACCAGTTTTTCCCCCTTTTTCTCTTCCACTTCTCCAGGGCATATAGACCCACCGTGACAGCACCTCAGAGTATGTGTTCCCCCGCTCCTCACAACAGCTTGTGCTACCCTTCCTTCCTCCTGTGCTCTAACTATGACTGCCAGCAGAGCCCCAGGGCTGCAGCCTGAAGCATTCCTGCAGAGCAGAGGTGTAAGCTACCACACACTGGAGGCAAAGGGCATTCATGAGAGCTCTGCTGGATGTGAGCCATGGAGGCAGTGCAGCAGCACAGCAGGATTCTTGAGGGTCAGGGGAGTGCCCATAACCACTTTCCTCCATCTTTCTTCTGCCTGGTTGCAGGCACCACCTCACCAAATGCACACACACTGACTGCACACACACGCGCACACATATTAGGAACACAAAAGCCAGCATTGATAGTCACACTGCACCAGGGTGACACATGAGAAGAGGGAAGGGACAAAACTTGTAGGCCCACAAACTGAAATGCAGTCAACACACTTGGTCACCAGGCCTGCTGCAAACAGCAGGATGATCAGTAGCAGATCCAAACTGCCCAAGCCAGAGTTTGTGTCTTTTCTTCTGCACCCCACAGTTCATGCAGTAGTGAACAGTTTCTCACAGTTGTGCTTAAGCTTCTGCAGGGAAAAAAATATGAGAAGAAGCAAAAAACATCGCAGCAGGTTTGGGAAAATGGGCACAAAAGTTTTTTCTTCTGACAAAAACCAGCAAGGGGAGAAATTTTATTCCAAGCATTGTGTAAGTAGTTTTTTTGTTTTGTTTTGTGGTTTATTTTTTGTTGGTTTGTTGGGTTGTTTTTTTTTTTACCCTGGATTCTGGAGAGATGAGGGAAAAATTTCAGAAAGAAAACACTTAATTTTTATGCTTAAAAAGACATGGTCAATATTTCCCTTTTAGAAAGTTTTGAAATTGACCTGGGGTGGAATGAGGGAAGAGATCAGGATATGCACATGTGCATGTATTTATTAGGTCATGCACTTATGGAAAATGAAGTCAGAAAATCCTAGGCAAAAGCCTGGCAGTACCCAGGCAGGGGGTTGTGTCTTCCCACACGAAGTCCTTTTAGCCCATGTCAAGTGTTCGGGCTCACCCAAGGAGTCATATTTAACTCAGGACAGAGTAAGGATTTTCCAGCAGCGGTATGCAGAGCCAACTGAGTTGTCTGACACAGCACACACAGTCCACCTGAGGCCTCATCTTCTTCAACTCACAAGAGTGAGGATCTCCATGCCTTTCAGAGGGTGCAGAGAATGTCAGCCACAACATTTCCCTTTCCAAGCATGAGGGAGTGATGAGAAACAGTTGTTTGGTATTTCCCAGTACATTTGGTCCACATTTGAAAGCTGGGGATTAAACGCTTTTTCCCTTATCACAACTGTAAACTTCTTTTTTCTTGCTTGCTCTTTTCTTCCTTCCTTATTCAAAAACTTAGCAGTGCAGCCCACTGGTGTGTCCCACATATAACATTTTAGGTATGTAAAAGTCAACACAAATTTTTAACAAAGACACAGATTTTCCTAAAGGTTGTAGTAAATACAGCTGAGGGAAAGCTTATTTGAGTCACAATTAGAATTCTGTCACCAAAGACAATTTTTTTTAAATCAGATCATAGAGCCATCACATTACCTTGCTGTAATCCAGTAGGCTGAGGACATGATACTACTGCACAATAGATACAGGATGACAGGTCTTATTTTCACAGTGCCATAAAACACATAAACTGGTGTTATGTGATCCAGAAGTAGAAAATTCAGTATTGACTATGGGGTGCTTAGTATTGACTACGGGGGTGCTTTTCCTTTTTTTCCCCTTCAGGTTCATAGAGTAACTGTGGGGTTTCTTGCGGGGAAACTCACAGAAACCTCAATGCATGCCTCACCCGAGATGATGTATCACTTCCGTGCACGGTAGCTCTGCATATGTTATAACTGGCATCTGGTTTTTACAGGATGAGCACTGGGTTTTCTCGTTGAGAGATCTTTTTCCTTTATCCATGACTGAGTAGAGGTGGTAGTTGTATCCGCAGCAAGTTCAAACAGGTATCATAGGCATAAAGATGCTTATCATAGTTACAACAGTTTGTTAGATAGTTTCCACTGAAACTGAGTCATCAGAGCTCCTACAGAGTCACTGAAAAAGTATTACGGACAGTGGGTGTTCAAAGCACAGAACATGGTCCTGCACAGTCAGAAGTACTTGAGTAAGTGTGCAGTTTACACTGCAGCAGACAGGCACAGAACCAGGTCTGTCCTGGGCCGTCCCTCGGTCTGTGCCTTCTGCTGCCCTGGGAACCAAGTCTTGGTGAGCAGCATTGTGCCCTCCAGGCTGGTTTGCTTTGGTCGCAGAGCAAGTTCTGGCTTTTGGACAGAAAGAAGCTACCAGTGTGAAAATGCACAGTGGCATTTGATGTCAGATAACATGTATGTTCTCAGCATCCAGTAGGATCAGCATGAGTGAAATGTGCTCACCTCGTCCCAGGGTCCCCACTCACCTTCCCACACAAGAATAGAAGAATGGGAAGGAACCTGCACTCTTTCCTCTTTGTGCTGGGAAATGTAGCATCAGTCTAAATTTGCAGTAAGATTGGTATTTTCTGTTTAGCACAGTTTGTTTTGAACATTCACTGCTCTCTTGTCCTGAGGACAACCACTGCTGTACAATATGCTATCCCAAACATGCACAAATCCATCTGGAAAACAGAACAATTTTCACTGCCAAAAACACACACGTTTCAACTTGTTTTCCTCCTTTCAGACTTTTTGTGTTATCCTCAAGCTGAAAAGAACAAAGGTACCGTGCAAGGAGCTTCACAGATGTGGCCATTGTAATCACCCACACAGTACCAGGCAAAGTCCACATGATGATGCACTCTTTCACATTATGTGACATGTATTAAGGGGAAAAAAGCCAGGGAAGACCACACATTAAGCAATTCTCACTGCCTTGGCAGCCACCACTGAAGGTTATAGTGTCTCTGTCCCTAGCCCTAACAAATGCTCAATCCACAGCTGCAAACATTTGCAAGTATGAGTAATGTGAGACACTGAGACACCCCTGAAAGGTCTCTACATGAGTGTGCAACTCTTTTCCACAGCTCTTCAGAGCTTGTAGCTAAGATGTAGGTGAATTCTCTTTGGGCAATGCTTGCCCAAATCAGCAGGACAAACAAGTGCATTGCTCCTCAGCTCAGAGGGTTGTGCCTCCCAGAAGAGCAGCCTGGAGATTGAGCAGATTGAGCCAGCTGATATTCACCTGCTTCCCAAACGAGACAGCAAGAGACAGAGAGGAAAACAAATGGGACTCCATCGCTGCTGAGCTGATGTTATCTGCTGGCAGCTGTGCCTTTTGTGCAAAGAGCACACAGTGCCACAATTTGCAAATGTCTCTGATGAATTGCTGCTGTCTCTGCAGTGCATTGTAAAGAACTGTCTGCTCTTAATTTCCAGGACTGCTTTTGAGGCAGTAATGCAGTAATGTCGTCTACTAATGAGTTAACCTAGTCCACAGGAAAATTAACTTCATGTTAAACAAAGTCTTCTCTACATTTTTCATGTGGTAGCATATGGAGAAAATATTGCATGGTGATTGCAGTTTTTACCTCAGGTTCCTTAAATCTGAAGCTGGTATGTGTGGTGTGTGAGTATCATTAGAAGGGGGAAAGTAAAAGTATGGACATACAGTATGTTTGAACACATCAGAACACGGGTTCTGTTGCAGATCATCATCAATTAATGGTTAGCCCAGGGAACAAAGCAAAGAAGTGATCTAGGGACTTGAGACTCGTATTTCAAAGAGAGCTGAGTAGCTGAAAACACTTCTGGAGACAAGACACAAAACCTAGCTGTGTACAATGTGTACATCAGTTCCAGTCCCCAATTGGAATGCTCTCATCCTGGCACAGTTCTTCTAAAAAGAACACCTAATAGTAATTTTAAAGCATTAATGAATTCGTTACCATTTTTCACTTCTCGCTTTCTTTTCTGGATGAACATGGACTGCTGGTACTGAGGGTTTAACTTGATCTGTGGTATAGAGACAGCATTAAGCACAGTGAGACCCCTCATTCCTTTTCTAAAACTAATTGCTCCAAAGGTTTCAGCTTTGACCTTGCATTTTATGCCCCTTCACACTGTACAAGGTGAACAGTTTCAAGTTGTGCATTATGAATGATACGCTGTCATAAAATCCAGTAAGCAAACAATTAAAAGATGCTGCCTTATGTACTGTCATTATCACTGACTTTTGTTTAGAAACAGTTGTATTGCCACTTTTTTCCTCTAAATGGAAAAAGAGAGTTCTCATAAATCTCAGCAATGTTTTTTGTTCTCCATATTTTTCTCAATGAACTCTTCATTTAGGTTGGTTTTGGGTTGGGTTTTTCAGGGGTTTTCTTTCTGAGGGGGTGTGGGTGGTTATTGTAGTAACCAAATAAAAGCAACGTAACTGGTGCACAAGGTGCCAGGAGTCCCTTGCTAGATCAGAGCTAGACATTAGGCCAACTGCATTTTGCACTTTTACTGCTAACCCAGATCATTTTTGCAAGGCACCATATTCTAAATTCCCTGTCCTTTCTGAAGCTTGTGTTATTTAAGCAGGTCTTTTTCTCTTCCTAATGTTTTGCAAAAGACTGGCCTGTGCTTTAACTTTTGAGAAGTTTCCTGTGTGTACTTTGAGCAGGTTAGCACACAAACACTGTGCAAGCACCCCGGATGGCAGAGTACGGTCGCAGCCCTTGTTAGCTAGACAGGACGATAGGACAACTAGTATTTCTCCAGGTTAACATCATAAAGATTAACCTCTTAATTCTTGAAATATTTTCTTTGCTTGTTTGAAACTATGGATTATGTCCCCTGTGACAAAAATCTGATATAGCTGTGTTTCTGGCAAGCTGCCAAGGATTACCTTGACACCTGTGTTGGGTGCCCAAGAGTGATTCAAATTTTACTACACAGTGACTATGGCCCAGACTATCATCTTACACCTGTTTTACGCTAGGTTGTTTCCACTGCCATCACTGCTGTCTTACCAGCTGTAATTTTTTGGCTGAAGAGAAGCCTGTGCTATATAATTATCAAAGGACATTCTTGCATTTCTAGTTCAAACAAGATCAAAATGTATATCCACCCATTACAGTGTTTCCCTGTGGATTCTTTTCATCCTTACCACATTGTTTCTGTATTTTATATTCCATTTTTTCAGACATGATCCTGTATTGTTTTATCATCTAAACTTCTCTCCCTCTTTTCTGGGGAGGAGAGTATAATGAATAGGTAGAATATGGTTTCTCTGATATTTTAGCACCAGTCCCACTTTTTAAACTTTGAACAAGCTGAAAATCACTCAGAAAAAAAAAATCCAACTAAAAAAATGCACGTGTTTTTATTGGGTTAGCCTACATTGAATCTTTTTACAGAAAACTGGGAAAAGTCTAAAGTGCAGCTGGAGGCCTTGAATATATGCTGTAAATAAAACAATTGCTTCTGTTTATTAACAAAAAGGTAACACCATTAAACAAAAATAAAATCTTTTCCTGACATATTCATGATATACAGAATTCTTACACTTATGCCAGTACTTTCTACACATTCCAGGCAGGGCTGTAATCCTGTTGTACACACGGTGACTACAAAAATGTCTGCCCTGAAGGTGTCACACTATATCACACTGATGACAATCCAACACCTGCTGTTAAAAGGGGCCTTTTATATCACTGTGATCTAACCAGTTCAAACCAGTCTATATCCTTCCCAGTGTTCTCCCCTGCCCCCCAAAAAGACAGAAAATTAATTTTGGGGAAGAGTGGGCTGTCCGATGAGCCACATCTTTCTCTGTGCATGGAATAAAACGGAGCCAAGGAGCTGTCTCAGCAACCAGACTATGAACAATGCACCAAATACTGGCATCCCATTCTGTTTCATCCACTCTTTTGTATTCAAAGCACCACAGATTTCAAGTAAATTACCTTAGCTACCTGGAGGTGCATTAATGACTAAAGGGCCATCATCAGCCAGCTGTCTTTTTTCCTTTTGCTTTTGTCAATTGCAAAGTCATCTTTAAAGTATAAAAGCACTCACAAATTCCCTACCATTTCTGTTCTTTTGCTGCCTGGCCCATATTCTTCAAATTGCCATCTCTAATGCATAGCATAATCTCCGTCAGCTACTTCCTTCTTTGACCACAACATGATCCATCACAAAGTCAACCACATAACAACTTGCCACTGAACTCCAGAAAGGCTGTTGACTGTTGCAGAAAGCTTTAGTGCCACTGCAGAGGCTGACCTTAAAACTCCGCACCACTGTCCCCATGAGTTCAGTAAACACATACTCACAGATTTCGAAGTGATTTCAAAGCACCACAGTGCCAAAAAGAAAAGTCGAGAAGGAGGGAAATGGTAAACCTCACTGCATGTGTACCTGCCAAATCTACTGACTAGCTGGAACTCTCTGGAAAAGAACTACACTAATATTTATTTGTCATTTATTAAAGCTAATATCTAGCATAGAGAGCCCATACCCTGACCTTGGGCAGCAATAAGGATGATGGTCTAAGAGACTTTTCTTGTGTGAGTTCATTTCTTCTCCCTATGCGAGGCTTTGTTTTGTTTTCTTCCAACACAGAAATATTTAAAAAGTTATGAATTGCCCCTCCTGGCAGGAATTTTCACAAGTAGTATCTGGGGCAGTGATCAGAGAGGGAGAGGAAATCACCACCACCCTAAGTGCAGCTCTGCTGTCTTCTGATGTGAGTGATCCTGTCATTTCTCAAGCAGGTGCAGGTCATAGTAATTTCAAACAAACTGCTCCAACCGTACCAACAAACTAGATTCCAGCTCAAGGCCAGCAGCCTGGCAAAATGCCACGGTTGATGCATACATAGTCATATACCTACGTGGATGCTTTCCTCCGTAATGCCTATTGTGGAACATAGCTGTTGCATAAACTTTTAATAGTAGGGCAGGGATTTACTTCCCCCTCTGGTCTGCGGCACACTTTTCTGCTGTTCTGTGATGTACTTTGACTAATCATTTCTTAGTCGTCTAGATGCAGACCTTTAAAAACACTAGGAGCTCTCAGTCCCCCTTTTCAGTTCCAAACGATTCATTTTTGGTGAAGTGTGGCCTCCCTATTCTTGTGCCAGCCGTTGTGTTTGTGAAAGGACCGTCTCAAATTTCTTGTGTGGGAGCAGCTGTTGCTGGACGAAGGCAGCCTTTTCAGAGCCCTGCCGCAGCCGCTTTTCACTTCTCCTCCTCCTCCTCCTCTCCTTCCTCCCTCCTTTTGTCTCCCGCAAAGCAAGAGCCCCTCTGACCCTTCGCCTCCCTCCAGCCTCCCTCCTTTGTCGGCCGTTGCAGACAAGTTCCACCCTAAATCAAGCATTGTCTCCATCTCCAGAAGCCAGCACGTGCCCACATCCCCCTAATCTTTTAATTTCCCCCCAGGAAAAGGCAGCTGTTAGCAATACATGCAATGCACAGCTGTCAGCTGGGGCCTGCCGCCTGCCCGCACTGAACAATGAGGAAGGCAGCGCCGGGGCCGAGGAGAAGTAATATCCACATCTATGTGCCTTTGGCAACAGTTGGCAGCACGTGCTCTGAAATGCGGCATTGTCAGAAAACCCTCCCCTGCCTCCCCCCACCGCGGCTCCGCACACGTATGAGCTTGAACTTTGCCTGATTTCGGAACAAAACACCCGGCTTCAAAGGGCAGGACTCCCCGGATAGCTGCATTATACCTTCGCTGCTGAAACAATCCCCTGCAAAATTACAGGGTATGAAAAGGACAGGCCTCCAGTAGCCTGGCACGTGGTTCACCCATTCTCCTCTTTCATACACCAGTCGTTTGAGAGTTTTGTCTTGGAGAGAGAGCAGCGTAAACAATCTGGAGGGGCAGAAAAGACCTATACATCATGATTTTACCTTTTTCCCCGGGTGGTGAAGAAGGCCTACATTTCTAAGTAAAGCAGGGGCAAAAGTGTATAAAGTGTGCTACAGTGCTTGTGGCTGAACTGGTGGTCTTGCCACCTTAATGTGCAAGGGACAGTCACTTCAGATCAAAATGAAAAAAAAGATGGTGCTTTAGTACCATAAAAAGGCAAGGCACAATTGTGTCTGCACAAACATAAGCACAGTTGCTCAGGACGCCTCTATACACGGTTGCATGCCAAATTTCTGGCTGCAGTGACAGCAAGTATGCACGCAAATGATAAACTGCACACTGCAGTCATTTGCCAGTGCAGTTGCCATAAGTGAGCTTGCAAGCATAGTAGTTACACATCCCAATTGGTCCTGTAAATATGCTTGCCTCTTCTCATGTGCCATGGCGCATGTAACTTTATAAAAATCATATCTCTGTGCTTCACATTAGCTCCTGTCAAAACACAGCGTTTCTTAAGGAAATTAATTTTGCAAACGCATGTGTTGTGGAGAGGATATATAAAAACCTCAAACCCTTAAAACTGTTTCATTTCTTTTTCCCATGTAGATTGCTTTAAAGTGTGCATGTATTCCTGTCACCAGCCTTCTGGCTAATCATTAAATGGGAATTTGATTGATTTCTACACGCTACTTTGGGTGGCTCCCAAAGGCTAAGCGTTTGAAAAGGAACTGTCTCATCTGTTGCTTTTGCAGAGATCTCTTGCATAGTTTTCTCTCTAAGCAAAGGAACAAACAAGCCTCACTCCAAAACCTTTCATCACCATAACCTTTTTGAAGTCAAATGGACAATTCTGGGTCTACTTCACCACTCTCAGTCATTTCACATGATAAGGAATAACTTCTGTGTTACTGGTGCATGTTCCCCAGCCTGCTCTGTACACGCGTTTTTACTTGCTTTATCTTACCTGGCCTGTAATTTAAAGAACTTAAAAGATACACTGTGCTAAGCAGCCATATGGCATATGGTACACCTGACCCACGCTTAGCACCTGCTGAGCACACTGTGAGCGTCACAGGTTGTTTGATACAGCACTCCTGGCCAGAGGGCAAAAACGTATCCATGCATTTGCATGCTAGACAGAGGCCACTGTGATCTGACACAGTATCCTGACAGTTCTTCCAAGATCAACAAATCTGTAGAAAGCAATGGGTTTAACTAACAAAGGAGATGCCACATCAGGGAGACCTACACATATACAGACATCTCGGGATCCTAATAGCCTTGCCCAGGTGAACAGTGATCTTCAACAAATGCAAACGTGCTTTGAGTCTTTGAGTGGGGAATGTCAGCATTAATCATTGGGATACAGTCAGGGTTTTCCTAAAGTACTCAGAGAAAGCACAAAGAGATGTGTTTTGATATCTCTTGGGCAAATATAAGTGCCATTCCGACTTACCCCTATGTAGACTAATAAGGGCAGGAAGTAACATGCAGTCAAAAATAGATGTCTCGAAAAAAAAATAGTAGACATCAAGTAGAAAGAGAATGCATGAAACATTAATGCTCATAAGGGTTTACCAAGCATAGCCTGAAGAGTGGCCTGCAAGATCCAGCCTTTCATTCATTGCTGATTCTGCTAGGACATGACTCACTTTCTCTATATGCAAACTGGTCCATTAAGCCTGTGTTTTCAGTGAAAGGTTCTGTGAGATCTATATAGCAGGAATAGCATGCAGAAGTATCAGGAGATGCTACCACTAGGTAATTTGCATAGCAAATTCCCATAGCAGCAAGAGCATCCTTTTGCAGTCCAGGTATTCAGCAAAGGCAGAAGTCATCTCGTTGGTCCATGTGGGAGTTGTAACAAACAAAGAATGGAGCAGCCAAAAGGATTGGTCTCTTACACTGCTCAGGGAGAAAAATTTATGCATGTGATCAGCAAGGGGACATTTGTTGCTGACAGGGTGTCAGAGCCCTGGCAGTGTCCTCAGCAGTGGCTGGCAGGCTATAGAGGAGCTTAGTCTTACATCAAGGGCAGAACTAAATCTTATGCAGAGTTAGTGCTAGCTGCAATGACATGGACATCAGCGGGGACATTGAAGAGTTTGTGTTTTCCAGGAATTCTCTAGGCACAGAATTTGGAATTGCACAGTTTAGAAGATTTCCGTTTTACACTGTGATCCTTCTCAACAATATGCCTTGATTAATCTATTTAAAATAAATTTGGCAGTAATCTTTCTGTCTTCACGTTGGAATGTTATCAAACAAAAAAAAATAGAGCTGTTATCTTCTTTCATTTGTAGCTCTCTCTCTCCTGTAACTGCAATAAAAATTCTCTGGCTCGAAAGTGGTTGTCAGGCTGGGACTGCCTTTATGTTCAAGGCCAGAAGAATCTTATGATTGCATAGGCCTGATGCCGACGACCCTCTAACGGGGTCATGTTTTTCCTTACATATCTGCAAACCTACCCCTCACAGCAGAGAAAAACTTTACTCTCACAGGACAGGCTCTTTCTTCACTCACGGCACCACTGAGTCTCACTGTCAGGGGTTTCTAATCAGGCCTCAGATCAGATTCTGTCAGGATCTGCCCGTGCGTGGGGCTGGGATACAGGTGGGCTCCCCTGCCCAGTGCACCCAGCTGGGAGGTGCTTCTTCTGCCTTGCTGCTCCGTATGGTAAATCTGTGGCGAATTGAGCCATGAGTGAGTGCTCAAGGCTCCAGTCTAGCCTCGAACTACCCCGGCTCCATCTGTCACCCTATCTGGGGCATCTTTGCTGCATGATTGGCACAGGGCTTGAAAAGGCAGCACAAGACAGGCCATGTGGCAACCCTGCCGACGGGGAGGGGGCGGCGGGGGAGCAGGATGAAATATTGTGACAGGACACTTCAAGCCCCAGCTAATCACAGCTGCTGAGGGCTGAAGAGTGCTATACATCCCCTCGTATCAGGCAGTGCATTCCTGGCAACATTATTAATTCAGAGGAGTCCCTTTAATTTGAAGCAAGAGATTAAACTTTCCCCGGTTGGCCTCACTGCGGCTGTAAAGGCAACAGGCAGGGCTATTGTAAGGCCATTAGGGAAGAACAATAGGACGCTGAAAGGGGGATGCGGGTGAATAGGGGAGCGAGGGCTGGCTTGTGCCAGAGGCCGGCTCGCCTCATTACGGGAGCGGCAGATGGAGCGTGGCCGGGTTGCTGGGCAGAGTGGAGGCTGGCAGCTGGCGGCGGCTCCCCCGCACCGCAGCGCATCCCCACCGCACCCTGCGCTCAGACACGGCACAACAGGTGGATGGAGACTGCTGCCCTTAACAGCAAATCCCAAAATTTAAAAAAAATAAAAAAAGCTTCCATTTTTTTTTTTTTCGTTTCTGCCTCTTCCTGCTGCGTTTGCTCGGACATTCCCGAACTCTGCTGAACAGACATCAGGATGGTATGGAAACACACTCTCTTGTCCTATTCATGGTCATGCCAGTCTATGCAGGCATGGCTTCCTTCTCAACAGGGATAAATGACAGCAGAAACCTGGTGGCTGTGCAGGCGATGGTGTTATGCATCCAGGTCATCAGACAGGGTCAGGCACCTAACTGAATCATCCAACCCCACAGTGGATTTTTAAACGTGCCCATTGGCTTTATTGGCTTCAGAGGAAATTCCCTACCTTATGCTAACCAAGGTTTTTCTTTACCTCGTTGTGCCTGAATTCATAATCATGTCATACCTGAGAGGAGTGGACAGGATGCTGATGAAAGTCCAGCCTTGCAGTCTACCAGGGGCTGTGGCATGTGCCAACCCCCAGGAAACAGACCAGTGCAGCTCCCTGACAGCCCCCACCACCAAACCCATCCAGCTCTCTCCAACTGGGGAGCAAGGACAAAAGTCCTGCTAGAAAGAAGCCCTAGAAAGTATCACAGAGGCAGTGGGGTTTTTTTTCTTTCCTAAATTGGTGAAAAAAAATTCTCATTTTTCTTCCAGTTTTGCCATCCTTCAATCTCCAGAGCTTGTGAAGTAATGATTCTGGCAATCAGGGCTCCTGACTGGGGGCTTAACAACTACCAGGAGAGGCAACACTTTCCCCTCTCCCCAGATTTGGCCCAGGGGCAAGTATAGGGAGAAACCTGTTTGAATTTGACAGTCCCCTGACACTCTGGGGAAGATCATCCTAAACATACTGCTGAACATCACAACAAAAGTAATTTTATAAGCATCTGTTGTTTTATGGCTGGATCTCTCACAATTGTTTACAATGCTTTCCTGCAGTTTTAAGTTCTTCCCTCTATGGAGGAGAAACTCCCACTGATGCCTTGGAAGGCTGACCTGAAACAGAGACTGGACAGAGCTAGAGAATAAAGTAGGTATTTATTGAAAGACCTTCAGGATCTACCTTGGGCAAGACAGGAGCCTGACCAAGGCTGCACCCAGGGTCCCCTACCAAAAGTCACAAAAATGGCCGACCGGTCACGAGGTCTTACGTTTTTATAAGTTTTGGTCTGTTTTCATATTGGGGTTTAATTATCCAATTACAGTTCCAGGTTGTGAGATCTCATCCTTCTTGTTCCTCCCTTCAGTCCACTGTTGTTATCTTGTTGGGCAGAAAGTTGGCCTTGGTTCTCAGAAGGAAAAGGATTAGTTTTGTCTACCTACTCTGTGAAGAGAGCTTACTGGCACTCAATATGAGACTCAGAACTACATCCCTAGGCAGCACAAAATCTGCAAATATGAAAGCTAAACCTTAAGACATCACCAGAAACTGAGCTAAGCTTATGGCTGAGCAACCTGGCATGGTCCTAGGTTACTCAAGGACACACAGGCCAGGCACTCTGCCTTTAGCAAACTGATGTCCTCTGGTCTTTATGGTCTATGTTCCTTTCTGTTCATGACCATGTATGTAATTTTTGATCAAAGAGCAACTGCAATTTCTTCCATGGAAAAATAATTTTAGGAATCTGTGGAGAGTATTTTTAGTTACAGGGGTAGAAACAAGGAGAAGGAAAACCAGCACCCTGTTAGCAAGTCACTTTGTACAGACCATCATCAGCCACACTTTGGACCACCCACTCTACACAAAATGCTCTTTGACAGCAGTAAGGTTATTAAAGGTGACACCTGCAATGCAGCATGAAGAAAGAGGCCACAATATTCAAAGCAATACTGTTTAGGCCTTCTACAATCTTTTCCTTCTCTACGCCATAGAACGCTCACTTTAGTTTCTTCTATCCTATCTGAATTGTTTACTCATTTCACACTATATGGCCTTCGGTTTATCCAGGGTGCAACTCTGTTTTCATTTTAAAAAAATGCATCAGAAGTGATTATGAAAATTTGATTACTTTTATTTTTACCACTGCTGAGTTATGGTCTTTGTCTTGATTTCTTATAGATTCAATGAAGACTAATCCAATCCTGCAACAAAGTGTTCACTCCCATGTAGCTGCTGCTGCTAGTAGGGAGCTGCTAAGTGTGGTAAAAGGTGTTCAGTGGCAAAAACGGAGGGCAGGGACTGGTGTCTGCTTACACCGGTTTTGTCATTGATGAGACCACAGCTGAATGAGGCTTACTGGCAGGGTAAGTTGTGAACACGGTCCTGAGTTTGAACTCAGACCCAGCCATGAAGCACATTTCTGAGTCAGATTAATTTGTACAAATATAGAGATGGTCAGTTCTAACTTTTCAATTGCAAACACAGCTATTCTACACCCACAGAAACAGACAGAAGAAGAACCCAATGCTCAATATAACCTGAGAGCTGAGTCACCTGATCTGTATGACAGCCATGGTATCTTCTCAAAGGAAAGACAAAAAATCTTTTCTAGTTATTTAGGTAGAAGCAGAGGATTATACAACCCATCCTCAGGTATCACAGTAATCAAAAAGAATAGTTAAACAATTGAACAAACAGGTCGATTTTGTTCCAGAAACGGATTCAAAGTGGGAAAGCAAAGCTTTCCTATGTACATCTGCAAAGGCTTTGTCCTGTGCCAAGATCAGTGTTATTTGCCCATCTTAGTTTTGAAATGTGCTGCTTATCATTTGCAAAACCTGTCAGAAAACTGAAAGAAAAATAGGAGCTGTAAGAAGCCATGTTCTGCAAACAGCTGATGCTCTAGACATGTGGACTACCATTTCCTGCATAGAAACAAAGTTTGTGCAAGGAAGGATCTAGCTGTCAAAGGGTGTTAAACCTGCTGCAGAAAGCTGGATAATTCAACAAGTGGAGAATCAGAAATTGTTGTGGTCCTTTCACAGAAGACGTTTTAACTGCATGTTTCCAGCAATCCACTTGCTCGATTTCAAGCACATTTGAGACAGGCCCCTGAAGGTCTCTCTATCTCTCTGTTGTGAAACCAGAATGTTTATTACTATTCATAACAACTCAGGGATTCAAACCATCACTGCCAGGAGCTCTAGGCTGCTTAAACTGGCCATTTAGTAACAGCCTTGTACCTACATTCCCCATCTTATAATTTCATGTCAACATCAATTCCCTAAATGGTAAGATTGGAGGGCTTGAAGAGCAAACACTTTGATTGCCACTGGAAACTCTTGGGATATGGGGAATAGTGAAAAATAACCATCTGGCTCTGACACTGTGTTCCCAGCACAGGGCTCTCTGTCCGTCACTGTGGGTGAGGTCATGCCTCCAACGACAGCAGCTTTGCTCTCTGACCCTGCAGCAGATTCCCAAATGCCAGCAAACACAAGAGGCAAGGCAAAGTCAACAGACACACTAGCAGTGCCAACAGAGAGCTTCTTTCTGAGGAGGAGGCACGGGCCATAGGGTTTTGCTGCTCTTTTGCTGATGTATTTTGGCCTGGGAGCTCTGACAGAAGTGGTAGCTGCCAGGGGATGGACACTGTGACTGGGTGTACACAATGTGCAGCACCTCTCTGGAGAGCAAAGGGCAAAAGTGCTGAAGACAGAGGAGATGAGCCACATCTCACAACTCCGCAGTCTCTTTAAAAACATGGAGGAAGGCCAAGAACTGCATGTGAATGCGTTTGTTCAAAGCTGCACAGCCCACCTTAAAAATCCTGAGAAGTGTTTAGGTCATTCTGTTGTTCTTGCAATCTGAAAAGCTTAAATCAAGCATTTACGGTTTGATTCACAAAAAATAAGATATACAGAGAACTTGTGACCAAAGTAGCCACAGTCCCATGTGCCGTTTAAGTGTTTCTACAGACAAATCCCTGTTTGCAGCCTTCATTTGTGCACAAAAATGGTTCACACTTTTAGCTCTGGAAGCAGCGACTGCAAACCAAGGCATGCCTTTCACATGTGCTCTTGTTTATGGGACGTGGTGTTCACTTTTTTAGAATACATTCCTAGGTCAGTGGACTGAAGGAGATCAGTCACTGCCAAGGGCTTTAAAATGTGTTTTGTCAATAAAGGTTACCTTGACCCAGTGTGTCCTCTAACATGGCAATAAGATCAACATAACTGTCCATCCTGTAATGATTTTTCATGAGGCTGCTCAGGGTGAAATAAGGTGCAATTAATTTCTACCTGTGGTAAGTAGACTGTAAAGCCAGAAAAACAATCTTATTATGTAAAACCCCATTTGAGAGAGTGTTTGTCAAGTTCTTGTGTTTCAGCCTAATTACGTGAGACTAAAGGAGATACATTTATTCTGGCTCTAGTTTCCAAATGTCAAACTGTGCTCCTACCATTGTTTTGAAGCAAAAGTTGTTAGTCCCTTCAATCCATTTCCAGTAGGAGTAGACTACTCATCTTCAAGAAGAGAATTTCCTAAGAATCACAGTTTGCAGGGGAAAAAAGCCATTTTCTAAAGGATATCTATTTAGCGACCCAGACAAAAATAAGAAGTGGGCCCACAAGAACCTCACAAAGTTCAGCAGGTCCAGGTACAAGGTGCTGCACAATCTTAAACATTAATACAGATCAGGAGAAAAACCCATTGATGGCAGTTCTGCAGACCAGGACTTGGGGTTTGTCATGGATAAAAAGCTGGACATAAGCCAACACTGTGAGGTCACAGCCCAGAAAGCCAAACGTGTCCTGGGCTGCATCCAAAGCAGCGTGGGCAGCAGGGCAAGGGAGGGGATTCTGCCCCTCTGCTCTGCTCTGGTGAGACCCCAGCTGGAACACTGCATCCATCTCAACATAAGAAGGACTTGGACTTACTGGAGTGGATCCAAAGGACACCACAAAGATGATCAGAGGGGTGGAGCAGCTCTCCTGCTAAGGCAAGCTGAGGGAAATGGGACCGTTCACTCTGAAGAAAGAGAAGGCTTCAAGGAAACCTAACTATGGCCTTCTAGCACCTTAAAGGGGGCTTATAAAATAGAAAAAGAGGGACTTTTTATAAGGCCAGATAGTGAGAAGGCAAGGGCTAATGTTTTTAAACTAAAAAAGAGCAGGTTTAGATTAGCTGTTAGTTTTTACTAGAGGGTAGTGAAGAACAAGAACAGGCTGCCCAGAACAAGAACAGTGGATGCCCCATCCCTGGAAGTGTTTAAGACCAGGTTGAATGGGGCTCTGGGGAACCTGGTCTAGTGATGAGTGGCCCTACCCATGGCAGGGAGATTGGAACTAGGTGATTTTTAAGATAGCTTTCAACCCAAATCATTTAGTGTTGGTTCTATAATTTTAGACAATAGTTCTATAATTCTACTTGCACTTGGTCTGCAGGACAATCCATGGATCTCAACAAGAAGTACCATGCATTTATTCTTCCATTCCATTCTAAGAACAGATTCACCTATAATGCAGGTGAAATTTGCATGTAACAGTACATTTCCACAGGTTTCCACACACTGTTTTAAAGAAATCACTGAAAGCCTTTTTACAAAATGTGCACATACCTGCAGATGATCTTTCAATTATCTACATCTGTAAATAAGTGGATCTGTGTGTCCATAAAATCAGCTCGTGCACCTGTACTCTAGTGAAAGTCACGGCAGAGCTAATGAAGATTCCTTGCAAAAACCATCTTGTGAAGATGAAAAATTCATACTGGAAAGGCCCTGAGAAGTTGACTGATCACCTACTGTGATTTTTTAGACAACACTGGCTAAACTGAGTGCAGACTACAATTCACATCCCTACTTTTTTTTAGTATATTTGGTTATTTCAAGATCTGTATGAGTATACTCAAGCAGACAAGATTTTTGCCTGACCAAAGCTCCTTGAAAATAATTTTGCTTTCCTCCCTGGCTGCTGTCTCCAAGCCGGGGTGAGCCATGGGTGCCTCCTCTCTCCATTTGATAAGCCTTGAGTGGGCATGAGGACCGTGTCCAGACTCGTGCACTTCAACAGGAAGTTAGACAGACCTTCACAGTGGGCAGAGTGGCAGCTTTCACAGTTAATGCTGCAGAACTTCAAAAGGTGTTAGTGTGGCTACTGAGAGATTGACCTCCAAATTCACATTTACAAAAAGCTTCCAAACACACGGCAATCATGCAGCTTACACGGTAGTTCAGAACCTACTGCCCAATGCCAGGGTGCTACACTGAGAAGACTTTAATGAAGAAAACAAGGAAAGAGTCATTTGTATTTTGGATTCCAGATTTTGCAGTGTATTTTGTGCCTGAAAAGTCAGAACTGGAAACAATTATTGGGACAAGAATGATAATGGCCCCACTGCCCCAGTACCCTGAGCAGCACACTGTCTGCGGCCAGTACCTTCTGTAATTGCAGAGGGTTATTTTGCAGCATGTTACTAATTAAGTGCCAGCCTCCTTGTATGCTTGCAGAAAAGGAAACCAGGATTTGTTTTCTTCCTCTCATGATCATCAGCAGGCGTTGTTTTCACAGGGATCTCGAGGAAAGGAATAAACAACTGTGTAAATTGTGCAATTTTCACAGTATTACTTGTGTCATTTCCCACAGCTGCCCGAGACCTCTTTTGCTCTAAAGAGAAAGCAATAATGCAGGACAGTTTGTACATAAACAAGACTGTGCAGCGTTAGATGAGCAAAAGCCAAGCTGAATATCATAACTAGAGGCTGTCCTAGTCATCAGTTACTGTGGGAGGCAGGAAGCTGTTTTCTCTCTGCAAGCGTTGCTGCTGTTGGGGGTTTATTTATCAGCACTTTGTATCCGGGAATAAGAAGCTGCTCATTGAAAGAGATGTTACTGTTTTCTAGCTATCGGGATACTGCCCTAACTTATTTCCATCCCCCTTCCTGCCCTTTTTTCCCCACCATGCCCCTCCCACAAGCACACCACCCTCTTCTCTTGCACACAGCATTTTGCCTGGATAAAGTTTTGTCATTGACAGAGAGAGAGACTAAGACTTCACCAGAGTATGAGAGTAGAAGGGAATGGTATCATTCTCTCACGTCAATAAGTAAAGTCAGGCTCAAGTTTTCAAATTAGTGGAAACTAATAAATATAAATATGATGTCTTAGGGCCTTTCACAAATGCTGAACGCATCCAGTATGATTAAATGATAAACAACAATGCTGGCAAGTTTGCATTTGGTCTGCTGTAGCAATAACATGGTGTCCTGCCAGCAACAGCACAGAATGCAATGCTGGGAGAGCAGGAAACCAGTGGGAAAGAAAAAAAATATGCAAGCCTTGCCCTTTATGCTTTGCTGATGGGGAAAAATAAATAAAGAGCAC
Source organism: Cyanoderma ruficeps (assembly GCA_008694505.1). Lineage (NCBI taxonomy): Eukaryota > Metazoa > Chordata > Aves > Passeriformes > Timaliidae > Cyanoderma > Cyanoderma ruficeps. The sequence goes on along the minus strand of VZDJ01000187.1, from coordinate 248,574 downwards.
AACCTTTCACAAAGGGCTCACTCTGGGATCACACTGAAGGGCTGGACCGTGCATGAACCAGTAGAGCAAGAGGTGAAGGCTCAACTGCTGCACAGAAAATAGTCCTTCAGTAAAATGGGCACTGCTGCTTGATCTCTTCATTAGTAATCCTACCACATAGATCTGATATCATAATCCCTTTCCTTCTTTTATGTCTTAATCTCTTCCCCAGCTTCCAGTCTATAGAAAAAGTACATTGGCCAAAAGAATGGGAAACTGGATTTGGCCTAAAGAGACCAGTAGCTAAATAAGCAGGGTCTGATTTCCTGGAAGGTGTGGCAGCCTTCTCCTCTGTAAAGTTGTTTCTGCGTTAAATCAGTAAAAGCAAGAGTGGAAGCATGACAATCAGTGTTGAGTATGGGCTTTCTATTTTAAACAATGGTTCTCAAGAGACTGACCAGTTTGTGGCTAACTCTTTGCTCCCAGAGGTCAAGGACAAGTGAAAAATATCACTACACATCTTGAATGAGTCTATGGGCTGTAGGACAAGGAGGCAGAGAAGTAGGAAAGGTGGAGAATGTATGGTAGGAGAGCATCAACACCACTGAGCTGCCAGTGTGCAAAGCACTTCTCAGTCCTACTCCTGCAGGCCTGTGGCACCCCAGGCAGCCTCAGAGGGAACATAAGGATCCTGGGGAGGAGACCTGCCAGCATTAGTTTCCCACTTCCCTGCAGGCCAGCAGTGCAATGGTTGAATCAGTACTTTTTAAAGTTGTGGCAGGAGGAAGGGTTCTCTCTGGGGTCACATCAAAGCAGTGATGCTTTTTCTCAGTACAGCTCTCAAGACATTGGGAAATTCATCCTGTGAACTTGCATAGTCATGCACTCACTGCATTTGAATAAACATTGTTCTTTTCTTACTTGGATTAGCTCTGCTGACTGAAACCACATCCACTTTTTATGCTGGCTGCCTGTCCTGTAAACACAGAGATGTCTAAAAAAAACCTCAGGGGCCCTTTAGTGAGTAGCCTGCTAGTTACTTTCTTCTTCCCCATTCCCATATGAGTAGACGATAATATCCTGTGAGGAACTACTACAGAACTCTCATTTTCATTTTTGCCTTTCTTGTCTTTCTTCAGTTCACAGCATCTCTCTGTTTATACTTCCTAACATGTCACTGTGGCATTCAGCTATCTCCCACTCTCAAAATAGCCATAACATCTTTCCCTCTCTTTCCTACTAACAGCTGCACTCATGCTTCACTCTAACATCACTGCTGTAGTGTGTACCTCTCAGTGTGTGGTGAGCCATCTGAGCACACACACACTACCATCACTTCTCCTACTTGTGGAGTTGTGACTGCTGAGGTTTGCCATGGCAGCAGCATCCACAGGAACACTAATGCTTCCTTGTAAGCTGACAGACAGGGTCTCTGTCTCCATACTCCATCAGCTGCCCCTCACACTCATTGGAAGTGAGTTATACATCACAGCCACCTCCTAATAAAGTCCCAGATTTGCACCCCATAAGCAACATACAAGGGAGAAATCCAGCATTCAGAGATGGTAGACAGACGGGAACAGTCAGTGAGATTTTCTTTCCAGAAATGCCATCAGATTTGTGGTCTTCCTTGCAAAGAAATATCTCTCTAACTTTGCTACCCACCAGGGCTTTCATGACCTATAAGAAGAGTTCTGTGTTTGCGGCAGATATTCTTGCCCCTCCAGACGGGCATGGCTAAGTGAGTCTTTCTTGGCCCAGAGAGCAGACGAGCTGGCCTACTATTCTGTCCCTTAAAAACACACCTGAAGTGTACAAGATTTAAGTCGTAATAATGATCTCTTCATCAGCAACAATCAAAAAGGTCTTAAAAGAAAAATACTGTCAGCAGAAGTCATCATATTGCTATTCACCAGACTTACCAAAGGACAAGCTGTACACAAATGCAATACTGCCTCATGAATACTCAGGTAACAGCCATGGAGACCACAGGAACAGTTGCAAGAGGGAGAAATGAGCCTTTGTCCCAAGCCTTGAGGAGAAGAACTTAATGTCTTTTAGCATGTACCCATGGAATTCATATGCAGACAAGATGGGTAAGGCATCTGTGTAGCTGGATATGTGGCAAAGACATTTTTAATAAACCTTGCCCTAGGTCATTTGTAAAGGCAGATATTTGAGGTAGTAGAAGCCGAGAGTAGGTGTCACGGTGTATGTTGGTACTTTTTCTCTAATTAACGGACTTATACATACAGGTTGAAAGAAGAATTGCTCTTGGAAACAACTCACTATGAGATGGAGGCTGGCTTGAATGAGACAGCAGTGCGTCTTGTTGCCTACCCTGCAAATATTGCCACTCAGTCTACACCAGAAAATCATGCACCAGGCTCCAGTGCCTTGATATTCTCCTTGCTCCCGCAGTTTTCTGTTTCCCGTGCAGTAATGGGATTTAAGAAAAATCACTACCTCCCATGGCAGTTGTAAGACCCCTTTCCAAAGGCCCTTCGCTTTCTCTTCAAAGTGCTTTTACAGGCTTTCATATTGCTCAAAGCTTGCACAACATTGTCAAGGTGTCACAGGTAGTGTGGGAGCTTCAGACAAAGTTCTTTAGAGAAACATTGCTGCTGAGCCACACGGACCCCCTTGCATTCTAAACTCCTGCTCAGAGAGGAGCCTGGGTGCAGTCAGACCCAGTCTTACCCCTAGACTTTGTTGCAGTTTAAGAAACTTTGTTCAGCAGGATTTAAAGATGGCAAATCAGATGTATTTATATAATATGAATTATTTATGATTAGACAAAAGATCTTCATCAGAATTATTTACTACACAGTACAAAAGCTGAAACTGCTAGAAAGATAGGATAGAATTGTGAATTATATCAATGCAGTTGTATTAAAGTAATTATATTAAAGCTGACAAAAAGAACCAATTATTAAATAGAGATTGATTTAACTAACCTCTATCAATACTTGTGGGCAAGTCTTTCTCCTAGTCTTGAGGAGTATCTTTGGTTGGCGTCTCCTTATCCAAGGGAGGAAACTTCATAAACATACTCCAAGATGGAATACATTAGAGGAACCTAAAAATGTATGAAAGTGGACTAGACTTTTATAGTGTAAAGTAATATGACTCCCAGTCATACGTCTTTAAGTCATTTTAGCAGATTATCTGCCAAATCTTTGTCTCACTATCAGCATGTTAATTCAGAGTTAGTGAGTCAGACTGCTTTTAGTATAATTCACCAAAATAACACATGGCAAAGGCACCCCATCAACAGAGTTCCACACTCCACCTGCAACACTATGTAAAACAACCAGAAATCCTGAAGATGCAATCTGGGAAACAGACATTGTTTCCACACAAAATATGGCTTCTGTCACATATATACAAAAATGTACATCTTCTACAAGATTTTTGGCTTGCCATGATATTTAGGGAGCATCAACAGTTGCCCCAAAACACAGTCAAACAATCTTAAGGTCAGCATGGCCATCGCAGTACCATGGCCTCTTTGGGACTGACAGACTCCTGCTGAAATATGCTGTGAATTTCCAGTGAGACTAGATACTAAGATAGTTGTGAGATGTTTTCTTTAGTACTCATAACTATTTTAGTTAGCCTTTACCCCCCTTTGCTTCAGAAAATAAAATTGCAAAAGCAACGAATACAGTGCTAAGAAGAAGGAAGGAAAATAAAGCAAATAAATTATACCCATTCTGAATAATCAGACAATTATCAGACGTGTACAAATGAACCCACTCCATGTTAGACTTGGACAAGTATTGTTACTAGAAAATTAGAGCTATCAGGTTACTGTATTTAGGCTGGTTCACAAAAGGATGCTTATTGTGGAACACTAGTTCCATGTATTTGGGTATTCTTCTCAGTGAAATATATTTGGGAAAATACCCTTGTATAGTAGTGAACTTTATCAAATGGGATGTGTGCTGCCCTGGGAGTGTCTCAGAATAACCAGCCTAACTTCCATATATGTGTGACAAAGGCCGTATACTTACTGAAAGCATTGCCTGCTTCCGGTGGGTGAGATGTGAGAGAAAAGAAGGATCTGATCATTTTAATTAAAGATATTTATGAGGAAATTAATTAATGTTAATGTGCATAATCTGGCTGACCTGCAGGGATCTTTTTGTGCTGGCACTAGGTAAAATTTAAAATATCTTAGTTAACTGCTAAAATGAAGGGATTGTCCAGTTTTGGCAGCAGATGATTGCCCCAACATATTCATCTACCTCTAAAGTGAACAGAAAATGTTAGGCAGCTTGTGACGGGTATTGAACTAAGACCTCAGATGCACTGAGGAAATGTGTTTCTCTTCAGCTGGCAGCTAAAGAAGGAGCTGAGATAAAACACCCTTCCTGGCCCTGTCAGGTGAGCTGGAGGGTGTCAAGCTGTGGTGGCATATAGTGAGCCAAACAAACTTTGCAGCAAGGCCAGAGTGGAAAATACTTAATGATCCAGCCCTTGTTTTGTCTCTGAAGAGACTAGAAAACATGAACTGGGATGCTGATACCAGTTTGTGGCAGAAGCTGGGCAGCAACTCTCAACAGTGCCAACACCACCCACTCAAGCAAGGGAATGAACTCCCTCTTCTTTTCACCTTGTTTCTCAGGACCATGCCAGCAAAGTACTTGGCTGAGAGAGACAATTTGGAGATTTTCAGAATCTGTGCATTTTATGAAGTACATATTAGCAAAACACACATTGAGAAATTGTAAAGATAACCATTTAGACTGAAAACCACATCATAAGTTACAGCAGCTCTCTTGATAGAAAGAGGTGACAACATTATCTCAATCAAAACCAGACAACACTGCTAGTGTTTCAAAAGACATCAGCTCTTTATGAAATACAGAATACAACACACATCTCACCTCAAACAGTTTACCAAGAAAGGCTTTGAGCTGTCAGTGAGTGGACATTTAACCTCTCTCACTTCGAGCAATGAGAGGCATTGGGGTTTGTGACACCGCCTGATATACACATGTATTGTGTTAAGACTAGTGTTCAAAATCCTAGTCTGGCATGTGAAAACATCATGAAACCAGTGACACCCCTGCCATGCTCCCCAAGCTGAACAGAAAAATAAAAAATATGCTTTTGCTGCATTCCAGAGAAAGGTAAGTGCTCTCTAGGTTGATCACGTGTAGCTGCTGACAGACTTTTGCTGTGCTGATTGAGCTCACTTACTGAAAATTTGGGCACCTGCACCTCACATATTTCATGGCTTTACAGACTGCAAGTGGCTGCAATAACATTGTATTTCATTATACTGTCTTCCTAAAACCTTTCAATAATCACTGGATGAAATGGATAACCGAAGTACACATGTGGAGACTGCTGATTTTTAACCAGCTCTGTATTGTGTTCATGAAACACACTGTACCTTGGAAACTAGGGCTTTGAATGTCCAGCAGGCAAAACACAGGTAAGAGCTGCATGCAGGAGAAATTAAGTTTGACAGAAGAGACTGAGACAGCCTGATGAAAGCAGTGAATAATAACACTGAATAGAGTATTCACTGAGGACATGAGAAACATAAGTCCATGCTCTTTCGTGAATAATTTCTAGACATTCATGTGGTGTCATTAGAAACACCCCAGGTGGGGATGATACATATATCTTATGTCAGAAATTGGTGTTTGCATGACCTAGAAGAGACATTTCTTGGATTATAATTTCTGCAAGGAAAGTAAAATCAGTCTTGAATTTCTCTGACAGTTTTATAGCCAAATTAAAAAACCAAATGTTCAGGCACAACCTTCTACTAGAATACTACTGGTCTCCAGCAGACAGAAGATAAGTGATGAATATAACTGCTTTAAGAAAGTTTACTGAATGTCTACTTAGATGCCATTATGTTCCCATAAAATATGTGATTCATCTCCTTTTTATGTTCCCGCAGAATATGTAAAATTGGGATGCTTGCTGTTCCGACCAGCACAAAGTTTCAAGACCAGGGTGCAAACAGTTAAGCTTCTGCAAGATAAAATCTGAACAGCCGCATAGGTATCATATTGACTTATGAACTCTCTCACTCATTGGGCTTCTTCTTCATACTCTAATGAAAATAGGACCCATTGCATCCACCCTTTTCTTTCCCCCTGCCCTCTGTCTTTGTTCCCTTTACTTCTACCAAAACCTGACTTTCAAAGATCACCTTGGCTGAGCTGATTTTCTGTAAATAGACTGATTCGCACACTACTGGAGTTGCACCCACTCTCTGCTCTCCCCAATAGACAAAATGCAGGAAAGGAAGCCTGGACTACTAACACACTCCTAGCTCCATTGGTTATCCAGGGTTTTGTCCCTGGTACTTGGTTTTGTGGGACACTCAAACAGATTATGAAGGTTCCCTTCAGCAGACTTTCATCATGGCCAGGATGTCTGGAAAAGGAGATGACTTGTTGGTATGACTCAATGCCTGCTAAGAGTCATCAGGAGCTTTTCCAAGTTGGCTTCTATGGGGATTATGCTTTAAGACAATTGTCCAGACAGTATATCCTCAGTAAGCCACCACAAGTGAATCTAGATGGGTCCACAGGCTCCAAAACTAAGTGGTGGGCAAGTTTCCATTGACTCAGAAGGTGAAAACCCACAAATAGGTAGCAAGCATGGGCTCCTCTTCACACCTCACCAGACCTCCTCTAGGCAGTATTCCTGGAGGTTTTGTCTGTGTCCCCTGGGCCTGCTGATGTGCCAGCAATGCAGAGATGATGGTTCTGAATTCTCCAAAAGAGCAGCCAGGCAAGCAACAGTCAGTCCTGCTGCCCGTGGCGTGGGCATGCAGCAGCAGGGCTGGCTGGTGGAAAGGACAGCCTTCCCCCCTCCTCCAGCAGGGCGCCCCAGCCACTCTGCTGGGGTTATGAAGAGCTGGAAAGAGGTCAGGTGTGTCATGCTCTGTGGTTGCCAATAAAATAGTGTTTGGGATATGTGCAACATCTTGAATTTAGCAGAAGGCACACTTATAGTAGAACAGGAGAGTCTGTGCCCTGGCAGACAGACTCTAAAGAAAAGCAAGAGTGTGCCTGTTGGTGAAGTCCTTGGTGGACATCTCGTAGGCTTCATCCCCGAGATACTTGTGTAGCACCACGATGCCGTTTGCACAGTGGAGAAGCCCTGCCCTTGCACGTGCTGGGAAGGAGAGTACTGAGCATTCATGGAGGATGCTGAGGGGCTTTCTAAGTTACCTGGAGATAGTCACAGCATGAGGAGCTGACAGGAGAAAAGAGAAATGCATGAAAGGGTCTGAAGCTTGCCTGACACTGCCTCCCACACGGTTGTGGTATCCCTACAACTTCATGTTGGTGCAGCCATGGCTCAGGGACAGAGCAGAGGACACTCAGGGTGCCCTGACACCAGCAGCTGCAGAGGGACCTAGGACCTTGTGCACATAGGGCAGTACTCCCATCACACTGACCCTTTGCTTGCCTTGTTTTGTGTCCTCACTCAATAGAAACCTTTTGCAACCCCTTTCCAAAATATGCTGAATAGACATTCTTAGAAAAGAGCAAACTTGGGGCTCTTTAAGGAGTGTGCAGTGCCAAGCCTGAGAGCCCTGAAGTGGCTGCCAGCAACCAGGGATCCTGGGCAAGCCTTGGTGGGAGGGCCAGTGGTGTGTGGCAGCCAGCTCTCTTTACTGGGACTAGCTTTGACCCCACATGGGTGACCATGGCTTGGCTCCATGTCACCCACAGCCTTTGGTCCAGCTGGTACACCAGCATGCCTGGGTCCCTGGGCCAGACCATCCCCAGAATTGCCATCTACCTGCACAATGCTTCCAAAATCTGTTTGCTCCACTGTCCCATTGAGTAATGTTTCACAGCCACAAGCCTGACTGCAGTGCACACACTGATTGCGTGCACACAGTGACGCAGTGCTCTGGATAAATTTCAAAGGGCAAGAAAAGGATTTGGGACATTAAAAAAAAAAAAAGCAACTCCTTTTTGCAAAATAAGATGATTCCGTGAAACCTAAACAACAAGTGTCTCTCTTCTGGAAATACCAGGTTACACTCTGGTTTCTGGTGAATGCTTTTTGAAACATAAATTTTTGAAATTCAAGCTATGGGAGGTGTCGCTTACAAACAAGGCCAAGGAAATCACAAAACAAGATAAAACAGATAGAACATATGGTTACCTTCATGAAAGCAAATTTATCAATGAGAAGAGAAAAAATTATGTCCTGACAATTCTAATACAAGCCCCAAATTGTTGTGAAACAATTATTGCACATCTCTGACTCAAATACTACACATGTATATGTGCTTTATTGTTGATAAATTTAGCCATCACATCTCAGACACTCATTTGAAGGGGAAGATCCTTAGGAAAAGTAGCTGGGGCTGAAATAACAACAGCAAGGAAGAGAAACTGGCAGCTCTCCATAAAGCTTGCTTCAGCTTACCACTTGTATCAAGACACTGTCCTGATGACTGAGCACAGGAATGCTGAGGGTGCATGATCCAAATGGAGCCACCACAGACTCTTTGGCCAGTCTGGCTTTGCTCTAATATGTATTTATGCTCAGCTTTGGGGAAGGGAGTCAGCTAAGTAATTGCAGACCTTGTTTATGCATTGTCCTGTTCATGTGACTGCCTGGATCCAGCCTTTTTACTCCTGAACTACTGTGCTCTCACTTTGTGGTGGCTGCTGAGATGNTGCTGCTGCTGCTGCTGCGTGGAGAGAGGCCCTTGGCTGGGCTGCCTTTGGGGCAGCTCCCCTTGGGCAATGGAGCAGTTCTGCATGCTCAGAGAAGTCAGCCTGAATTTGGAAATATGCACCTACTTTTCCCATAGAAAATCCCAGCATGAAAATGGAGCCTATTCCAGAGTATCACTTTCCACATCCCACATTTTTTCACCTTTTGCCCAAAGATGAGCCAGCAATGCCACAACAACAAGACAGAAAAGCCAGTTCAACATTATGTCGGAAGTCTTTCCTTTGCCCCTCCCCTTCTTCATACTTAAAACTTTCAGAGGATCAGCTTTATGTCTGTGCACCACTTTAATGGCAATTAGAAAAAATTTTAAGTGTTTAAGCAGAATGCATATCACAAAGAGGTTTCTACTGGCAACCTGAACAGAGTAAATCTCACTTTTAAGATGCAATCCTTTATTAAATTATAAGCCTCCCAGCCTCAGCAGTGCAACATTACTGATATTCCTGCATAGGTCCAAGCTGTATAAATGGAATGAAGAGAGCATAGGCCAGAAATGCAAACAGATCTGTTTTCTTGATCCTCCTGCCAGCAGGGAATTTTTCACTTGTAGCATGTAAGCACTGTCACATTGTATTTCTCTGTGTCATTCTGACTCAGAGGTCTATGAGCAGGGACAGATAAAAAGACCCCAAACAGCGCTGTAGAACCAAAGATCGAATATGCAGAGTTTCCAGCATGACACGCTACTCTAGAAACCTGAAAGATTTTTTGATAACAAGGAAATGGGATCATATTTGAAAATGTGGGAAAGCGGATTACAGGAGGGTATAACTTGAACTTCCTTAAACTTAAATCAGTTATTGTAAAGGAAAAGGCAAATGAATCCATAGACACACAGTAGCAGTGAGCAAAATTCAGTGATCTGCCACATAGGAAAAACATTGAATCCATGATTTTGCTGTGGTTTTTTTCTCCCCTACAGATATCTTCTTCACCAAGCTTACATTTTACCCTCAATAAAACACATTGCAAGCTTAGCAGTGTGTCCTGCTTATGAATTGAACTTATCTCCTGGCTACACCTTAGCAATTCACAAGTATATGGTAAATTGTTCATGTGACAAAGCCCTAGCATTTAATTGATTCACAGACTATTTACCTCAACAATTTACTATAGCAGACACTCACCTTAAACATGTGGGCTTTGTTCTGTGATTACACGATTGCAAATTTTTAAAGAAGAGGAACACAGCCATAGAGAGTGATCCAGCATCTGACCAAGGAATCACTGGCTCAGGGAGAACAGTGCAAGAAACTTCTGCATCTGGCTGACATTTGAGAACTACAGAGTTTTTTTAAACTATGACAAAATGTTGAATTTGTGAGTTTATTCCAAAAAAAAAAAATTACGAATAACTTTTTGTGATTTGTCCCAGGGACGCTCTGCTGCTGAAAAAGTCAACAATCTGAGCTAATTTGCTACCTATAATTAAGTGTAGATCAGTGCAATTTGTCTAGCATTGTAATGAGTCAAATAAAAACTGGTATAATGGACCAGTATTGCTCAAGAAAGGCAACATGTGTTTTCCTACAGAAGACAGTACACAGAGCAGCTTTTTGAGCATATTTGGGGAACCCTAGAACATCATTGCACTGTTTGGGACTGACAGCATCCATGGGAATGTAAAATGATTTAAGAGTAAGGCAGGCAAGAGGTGAAAGAGAAAGAAGGGTGGGGTAAAAGCTTTGCCAAAGCTCCATGTCTGCATTTGTAGGGGCTCTGCCAAATGAAGTAGTCCTGGAGCCAGACAAGCATTGGCAGGAGCCAGCATCAGGGAATGAGGTCAAGCAAGGGAGAAGCAAGCACTGATCAAAACAGAGTACAGTGCATATGGGTTTCATGTGACGCCAAGAAGTCTTTAACCAGGCAGGAATGCTTAGGGCACAAAAGACTTTTAATGTTTTTTGCACATGCAGACCCACACACTGGCTGCAGCAGAAGACAAGCACAGTGTGGAATGCTCTCTGAACATCTGCGGAACAGTCACTGCTCTTCTCCAGAAACACTCTCCAGTCACCCAGTGGGTGGGAGCAGCATAAGCCAAGAGAAGTGAATCCTTCATGGGTACACACCTGAAATAAATTTTCAAATGCTTGGCCAGCTCCTTCTATTAGCAAGCTCTGTTACCTGATCCTCAATGACACTGACAGGTGATTTGTGTTTCTCTGGCCTTAAATCTGTCTTTACAAGCCATTTGGGAGCAAAGATGAAAGGGCTAATTAACTCATGGCAGCTCCAGGAGATTGGTAAAGGAGGATGTCATCTAACAAGGTTTTCCTCTTCTGTCCATTCTGAGCAGTGATCAAGCAGCTGAATTTCCCCTGGGTATCAAGGTCCAGAGACAAGTATGTCCTGAGAGCACCTGCAAAATCAGAAGGCTAATAGGTAATTCATGGGTAAAGAGATGAGGTAAAATTTAGATTTGAAAAGTCTACTGGAAGGCATCCAGTTGACCATCCTTCTCAAAGCAGGGCTAATAAACTCTGAAGTGAGACCAAGACCATTTTTTGTCGAACTCTTAATATCTCCTGGGATGGGGACACCCAGCCTGCCCAATGTTCAACACCCACCAGGAAAAAAAACTGGTTCTCTTTATAGCTTCCTCCAATTTCCTTTTGCTGAAATTTGTGGCAGTTTGCTTCTCATCCTCCTGCTGTGCAAGGCCCAGCAGAGCTTGGCTCCCATCTTCTTGGCACCCATGAGGGAGTTGACAGAAGCAATTGATCAAGCACTGCAGTCCTCTCATTGCCTGGACTTGCTCCAAGTTATCGGTATCTTTCATGTGCAGGGCACACGACTCCAGATGCAGCCTCACCAGTGCTGAGAAGAGAGGAAAAAACCACATCCCCCAAGGCAGGGCAGGGTGCAATTTACTTGCTGGACGGCCCACTCAATGTGCCAGCCAGCAGGACTCTCTCCGCCCTTTCTGCACAGGAACTACTCAGGACTATCAGCCCCGTGCTCACAATGTGGAATGGGGTCATACCATTCCCAATGGCATGTTTTATGTTTATTCCCGTCGGGGGCTGCCATGAGCTCCAGCTTGCTGAGGTGACTCTGCATGGCAGTACTGACCTCCTTGCCTTGACACTGTATCCCCAGACTACGAGTGCCCTCATTCCAGGACGCTGCACATGGCCAAGGCTGGGACAAATGTCCAAAGCTTTGGATGCTGGAAATGAGACCCACCACAATTTTCCCATTGGCTTCATATGTCCCTTGAACACATGGTATCTGTGGACCAGCCCCTCCTCCAAAGGAAAAGGACAGGGAAATTTTTTGCACAATAATGCTACTTTTCCTACAAGAAATGTTTGATGGAGTCTTTTCCTAAGCAGGACAGGGGCAATAGGGAAGTGGGGGAGCAGGGACATGTCCCAGGTGAACATTTTCAGTCCCATAACAGCTAAGTTCACAGTGCTTTCAACTGTCAATTTAAGTGGTGTTTTTTTAATTATTATTTCTGTATTCGTACAAGTAAAAGATTCCTACAAAATATTTGTTGTCAGTTTTAGAAATTTACTTCATACTCCCTGAGGACTTTTGCTATACACAGAATTTAAATTTTCCTTTTCAAAAACTCGTCCTGAGTAAAATGCATATTAATTGTCCATTGTTCTTCTTTCCTTGGAGGCACAGCATGCCTAGAGCAGAAGTTGTTTTCTGCTGGCTGATTTCCGTCAGTGTTGCACAGTTAGATTTATAATTTATTTTTTTTTAGCAATTAGGGTTTTTTAGCAATTAGTTTCACTTTAGCAGTCCCTCACACTTCCTATATATTTTTACAATTAAAATTTAAAGAAAAATTATAGAAACTGGAGCCCTGTGATATTTGAAAGAAGTGTTCTGTTGGCTTTCTTTCTAAGGTGAAATAATACATAGGCAAAAACTAATTTCTAAACTTAATCAGTAGAGATATTTTCCCTTCACAAACTACCTTAAAAACATAAGATGACATGCATCTCACTGCATGACAGAATACATAGAAGTTACTTTCTTCATTTCTCCTTTCTTAAGTTGAAATAATGAACCAGGACCATAGTAAAAATACCTGTGGACCCACTACTCTCTTCTTTAGTTCAAGCGTTTAATTCCTTTTCACAGAATGTAGTTGCAGAAGGATATCAGAATCTGCAAGTATGCTTTTGCTCTGAAATGCTGTCTCCAGTTTACCTGATGGGAGGCTTCAAAGTCAGAGATGAAAAAATTATCATGAACTCCAGACCTTGACCTGGAGGCATCATCCACTGAGCAGTTGATTTTTTGAAGAAAGGTCATTTTGTCTTTGCCTTCAGCTTACTCTAAAGACAATATTGCTGGTGGTTTTGTCTCACAGAACTCTTTTTCTGCAGAAAGATTATAGTGACCCACAGTTTTCTTTAGGATTTTCAAAAAGTCAAAGTCGACCTGGACACAGTTCTCTTCACAGCATCCACGTTCTTAGGGCAAGCTATATACAAGCTCCATCCAATACAGTTCTCTTCCAAGGCACTAGAGAAAGATATGTCCAATACTTCACAGGAAAAAAAAAAAGTACAGCAATATCCTTAGGAAAGCACAATGGTGAAAATAAAATTATTTATATTTTACCAAGACTCACCAGGACATTGTTCCCTTGCTAGGTCCTCTAAAACCTTTGTGGAAAAATACCCTTTCACTGTGGGCAAAATATCTCTCTATACACAGCTAGTAAGTAACACAAGGGTCAGATTCTGGGCAGGGATATAATAATAATAAAAAAAAAAAAAAACCACAATAACAACAGCAGCAACAACCAGCTCTGCTAAACTTTTGACTATGCTCCAGTTTAAAGAGTTCTAAACAAAGGAGCATCACCTTACAGCCAAGTGGTTTGCCCTGGCTGCTGGTCTCCACTGATCAGCCTTAGCACCCATTGCAATTCTAGACTAGTTCTAGATGGGTGTTCCTGTACATGCAAAATGATAAAATTACCAAAATAACATTGCCTCTTTGTATGATTTGGGTGGGAAGGAAAAAACCCCATCATGTTCCTTTAGTTTTATTTGACATAATTTTGTTAGCTCTTGGCTCCTCAAGGTGGCATTCCTGAATATTCGGGGTTCCCTGCTCACTTACCAACTCACGGCCTCTGCTCATCTTCAGCCCTCTGATGTCTCATTGCATGGTGCACATGGCGCAGGTCTGCCCTACACTTCTCTTTTGTGAAGAGTAAACAGTCCCTAAATTTATAAATAAATAGCTTCCCAACTTCACTGTTTTGTTGGGTTTTTTTTTTCTTGAAGAAAGAAAAAGATCTGTCAAAGACCTTGTAGAAAACTGAAGAAAATTTGAAGAAAATTGTGAATCACAATCACATGCGCAATGGCTACATTTCAGTTTTATGTTTCTTCCCTGTTTCATTTTTAATTTTGACTGCATTACTGCCATGCCAGGAAAACATGCCTTTGTCTTTTTCAGCCTGCATGACTGTGAGTGTGGGTGAGTGTGCATAGTTGGAGTGACAACCCACATGCTTACAAGATAGACTTGTTGGCTAATCATCCTGGCTGGGAAGAGAGAGAGAGAGAGCAAGAGAACAGCAGCTGAGGTAACTGTGCAGGAATGCAGAATACCCAGCACTGATGCCATGCTGAGTTTCAGTCCCCCATGTACACTCGGAAAGCTAAAACTGCATATTAAAATCATCATTAAGGTAGAAAAGGTAGACCAAAAGTCTTGGAAGAGCAGTATTCCCTTTCCTACAAAAAGATGTGTTCAGGTTCAGCTGCAGAATCTGAAACCCACTTCCCTACTTCCTCTTTCACACACTGTAGAAAAATCAGTAGGTGTCTTTGAAGCTGGATTTTCTTGTGTTGCTGTGTTTTCTGAAGGGAGCTGCATACAATGAGCATTCCTCCACAAAGGAATCTAATATTTCAACATGAAGAGCTAGGTGCTGCCTCTAATTAAAAGTACAGACCAAAAGTAAACACAGAAGTATTCTCCAGAAGCTAAGCAAAGCTGATGACAGTTAAACCGTAAGGGAGATGTTTTCATCCTACCCAAAAAAAGAGGGATATATCTTTGGGATATGGGATGCCCACCCCTTCCAAAGGGTATCCAGCATAGGTACTGTGTGTTTCAGATCCTTCAGCCACAGAAGCTGCACTGGCATGATGCTTATAAAGTCTCAAGGTCACAGTTCTCATTATCATGCAAATACCAGGGTAAGTCAAGGGTGGGATAAATCCCAAAGGACTTCAAAGCATTCATGCAGCCTCCCATGGGAGACAGTCACAAAGTGACAAACTTCGTTCTCATCACAATGAATTGGACAGAGCTACCATCACAGCATTTTGGTCCAATGTTTATACTTTCTTAATAAAAATAAGCACAACATCACTCCTTTTCCAGCAGCAGCACAATCTCTGTGAATTATGTAATGGTAGCAGTTTGCAAAACTGCTTCAGTGGCTCTTTCTCTCCGACTTTCTACTCTGTAACAATATCCTACTATATAAACACATTCACAAACAGAGGCCTCATGGTTCCTGAAGCTTCTCAGAAATTGATATTTCTCCAGTGTTATTGCATGTTCCTGATGCAATAACACTGGATGCAGAGGAGAGGTTCTCCTACTCATGCTGGGTTTTCTGATTGTCTCAGGGGGATGCAAAACTCAGGGGTTTCAAATGTCTACACCTGTTCTGCTTATGCCTGAAAAATGATGGTCAAGCAATGAAATGTTCCTAGAGAAAGGACAAGAGTTTTTCTGTTTGAGAGAAACAACAGACTGATACTCCTCACAAAAAGGCCATCTTAGAGTTAACTCTTGTGCACTTTATTCACATCTCTCTTCAAGCCACACAGCAATGAATAATATGACTAGTGCTCCCGTACGTATAAAGTGATAGGGCCAAAACCAATATTGTTTCTGTTGTATGATTTGAGTGGGATGAAAAAACCCTTCAGGTTTACTCAGCTTTATTTGACAGAATTTTTTCAGTTCTTCCTAAGCTTGGGATTCCTGATTGCTCAGGGTTCTCTGCTTACTTACAACACCAAGGGTCTATGAAATAATACTGTCTTAGCCAAACATGAAAAGATGAAAGTGCCTCTTGAAAACCAATACAGGTGACATTTTTCTGTATTAAAACCCTACTTTTGGTTTCAAACAACAGCTGTATTCCTGCATCTTTGCTCATGTCCACAGGTTGAGTTCATAATTCAGGAAACAAGTTGCAGTCTTTGCCTTTAAAGTTTCCTCTGACCTCCGTCCCACCACTACCAGAGAACCTAATGCTTGTCTGGATAGATCCCTATATATTGGGATGGGTCAGTAGGCAAAGGAGGCTGAGAGCAGCTTGCCAAAGTGACTTTTAGGTAGTGTAAAGCCTGCATCTCTGGGGTCTCTTCAGCTTGTATAAGGTAGTGCAATCCCCTAGTTGGTGAAATTAGATGACACTGGAAAACACCTGGACTAGAACTGAATCTCAAGAATTGACATTTGTATTTTTGTTAAACTTCTAAGTTGCAAGTTATTCATGCCTCTTCTTTGAACACACCCACATCCTCATCTTGGATGCATCCAAGCATCCAGCTTTTCACAAAGAGAAGTCCCTGCCCAATCACACCAAAACCAACCTTTTTCTGACACACACATACAACTTCACTTCCCATGTCTCTAAAAGATTTCTGTTTATAGTTTTTTCTTTCATTTCTCCAAATAAAGTTTAATTGTCTCCCTTCTCATAGTCTAAGTGTGCCTGCATCAATCAGATCAACCACTTAATCTTATTACTCAATTTTAGCATTAATAAGATGGTTATGGTTGCTCTTTTTCTTTCATTGCAATAGCAGGCATTGAATAATTATCAAAATACTACTATCAAAAGCATACATTGAACAGCAATAATTTTTCCTTAGTGGCAAAATAGCCCTGCTTGTGTTCTAAAGTATAACTTAATCAGAAAAAAGGCCTTTCTTCCAGACTAAATTAATAGTGAAGGCTGCAATCCTCTTTTGGAAAAGTCATACTAATTAACATGACTACTGGACTCTTCCAATGATACATCTGCCTTTAAGAGCAAACAGAATATGCATCTTCCCCTTTCACTCTACTGAGGAAGAAAGGATCTACAGAAGCAGATTGCAGAGAGCTGAGCAATCAATCTCCTTGTCAAATATCTTTATACACTCCACCTATTTTTCTGTATTTCTGGAACATTTTTACTATGATTTTGACCACACACTTGCTATGTACCTATCTCCAGTACCTCAATTTTAAGTGTTCAACCTCTAAATAAGTTGTGTTGAAAGCATATATTATTACTGCTGCGCTAGACACAGAAGTTCCCAGGGCTACAAGTTTCTTAGGAGCTTAACACTTGGGAAGGATCCCTCTGGGCTTGCCCTCTTCTGATACCCTTCTCTAGACATCTGCTCTTTGTCAGCCACAGAAAAACTATTAGGCATGATAGACCTTTGTTTTGAACCTGTATGGTTATATGTTTTGCTGAACTTTGTCCAAAAATCAAGCTTTATTGCTCACTGTTCAAAATGAATGTAAATGCTGGGAAAGGTATTTATGAATTATTAGGTATTGCTACCTGATTATCTGTAAGAAAGAAAACACAGGTAACATCTAAATGAAAACAGGAAAGTCAGTAGTGACAAAAATATATTACCTCACCCATCCTGCCAATGTCCAGTATACCCTATGACTTTTCTTAGGGATTTTTTTCTGGTTTACTTTTAAAACTTGTAATGCAGCATAGCACAGTCCATCATTGGTACATCTCATCTAATTGGTATCTTACAAAAAAAAATAAATACAAAGAAGTGTTAAAATAAAAATACACCCCAAACAACTGTAAGCAGCTGTAAGGATAATTTATTTTTCAGGAATAGGTCACACCTCAAAATTAACGTTATCATTTTTCTCTTTTGTTTTAATAATTTTTAAATAACAGTTTAAGCACCAACAACTGCAACAAAGAGGGGCATTAGACAATAAAAACCCATATATTCTTAAATATTGTCTGTGCTGTCTAACTTTGTAAAGTCAATCTCTGCTACTTGGAAGCAGAAGGTCAGTAAGGAGTGCAAAAAAGAAGCGCTGGTATTAAGGCACTTCTAGCAGGGATGATTATTACAGGCAATTAGGCTACATAATTGCCCCAGGAGAGGAAATCATCTGCTGCTAAGAAACAAAGAAACCTTGGTTTCTAGTAAGAGCCCCTACCAGCTGATATGCTGCTGCTGTGAAAGGCTTTATGTAGGTTTGGTAACCTCAATTGTGAGTTATATTCAGTCTTCATTTTAGTAAACCATATGCCTGTGGCAGATTAGAATGTTACTGCAGAAGCTGAGTCAGGTGGCTGCTTTCTTCTATACTTATCATTAATGGAAATTTTATCTCCAGCTTGTGGAAGGAACTGCTGCTTCTGAAGTTTTCCACTAGTCTTCTGGTATTCTTCATAGCTTCAGGGAGTAATGGGGAACTTGTCCATGTTACATTTTTAGCAGACAAGCAGTTGGCTCAGTGTAGATAAATCTTCTGGGCACGGGGGAGCTTTGTGAGGCTGGGGCAGAGAGGAAGCCTATTCCCTTCCCTTGGGGCAGAGGGTGGACTGGGTGCTTTGGCCACCTTGGGATCCCTGGGGCTGAAACACTCCTGAGGCCACTACACCTTCTGCTTCTCAGAGAGTGACAGCAGTGACATATTTCCTACCCCGTCCTGCTTTAACTTTGGCCCCTGCCAATGAGGCACTGCAGAAACCTCAAGAGGACAACCAAATCTTACAGGCAGGCCCCTAGAAAGCCTGGAGCAACCTGCTCCTGGACAGGGAAGCTGCATGGATGTGTCTGAAGCTGTGAGCTCTGCAGAGGCAGCAATACGGGATGTGTGCCTAAGGGGGAGAAATGCAGGTTTGGGAGGTGGGGAACCAGTTCTTGCAAAATGTCCTCAACTGGCCAAGGCTTGTGCAGGAACATCAGCACTTCTGGGAGCAGAGCATGCTCCAGCATCTTCACAGGGTCCTCCTGGATCTGGCCTGCATGGGTTTATTATCATAATTACTCTGCAATTTGCTTCAATGACACACTACAGTAAATCATAAGTAATTCAGGTGAAGGTACAGAAAGGCCAGTCAAATATTTACCTCGTAAACAAAGCATCGTGTTATTTTTCAGATCCATGTGGATGCTCTCATGCAGCCTGCATGATGTAGCAGGGCTGTTATCCACGAGCTCTGCACCTGTTTTCTCCTGGATGCCTACCTTTAAGGCTGATTGTGCATATTGCCCGATTCTGTTTCTGAAGCATTCAAAAATCCTTTCTCCAAAGATGATTTTCTGGAGTATGTAATAAGTTATGAGCACATGCAGCAGGTTTAGCACCAGACAGGACACTAAGCAGTTCTCATCTATCTGGACAACAGCTTTTATAGGATCTTGTAGGACTTGGTTATTTTCAGGAGTTCTGGTCCAGCTGCTTCAAATATTCATTGTGAAGCCTCATATAAAGTATTCAGTCCTGCAATCATAAGCATAGGATGTGTCTTTTTGCCACCAAGCTCCAGTGACCATTTCCATACCTGATGTCTCCCACTTAGCCATCTATCTACAGTTGCTCTTCCCTCAAAGGGAGTTCTACTGCTTCTGCATTCAGGCTAGGTAGAACCCCACTAAGCTCCTCTGGTAAGCCAGATACAGAGCAACATGTATTCCTTAGTGGTTAGATATGGAATAATTAGCACACCAAAACTTTATTATACCATTGCTTTGAAAAGCTCCACACCATGTTCCTTTTACCTACTTGGTAAGCTGCTCTTGCACAACTCCTTTCTTTCTTGCTCAAATAAATTCAGTGCTACCTCACTGACTCCTACATGTCAGATGCCAAACTGTGAGCCCTTGACACCAAGTGAACTGACAACTGCTTAAAACACAACATAAGACAAATAGTTATTTGAAAATGCAGTCTAGAAGTACATGTAGAGGAGGTACAAGAATTGAGAAACTCTTTGCATAGTTTTCTGAGGGCTGCTATAATGCTTTCACTAAGTGACCTGCCACATGGGAACTGTGCAACACAGGCAGACCTTCATAGCACAGTATTGAGTTTGTTGGTTTGTTTCTTCTGTTGAAACATGCAGGCTTGCTGAGAGGGGCAAACCAGGGAATTCCATTCTGCAGCAGTGTTCTAGTGGTAAAATTTATTCTGACAAAAGATGGAGCAGAGCACACAGAGACAAAATACAAAATTATTTCTATAGTGTCAGATTTGAATCATTCTCCATCTTCTTCCCATGTATATGAAGCAATGCTTACGGGTGAGAAGCTATTTGCATACACCCTACAAGGATATGTGCACTATGTTTAATTAAATGCAATGTTTCTCTTCTGGAAATACGTCTGAATTATTTTACAAGTACAACTACCATGATTCAGTGCTAGTGTTATTTATCTATTTTTTTATTTAGCCACCCAGCTCTTTCAGTGCTTCTCAGGGCTTAGCTCTAAGTTAGGAATTATTTTACATATTATACATGTCTCGAAGAGAAGAAAAATGTTATAAAATTCAATACATATACCTTAGCATGGGGATAAAAACACAACATAGCTTGCAATTAAACGATATTTTCACATGGTGTGTTATAGGCCATGGAGAATGGCTATATGCCTGAAAGCTGATTTAGATGTTATGAAAGCAAACAAGCAGCACTTTTTAACAGTTATTTAAATAAAAAAAAAAGATTCAGAAATGAAAAATCTCTCTTTCCAGAGAGCCATACAATCTGCCTTTGCTGTAAATTAGATTTGATAGCCAGATGGTTGGAGAGACCTGGAACAATTTCTGTCATCACATTTAATAGGCAGAAAGCATGCTTCTATTGCCCCTGGCCCCATAACACAATCCAAAGCACCTGTTTTTACACTTGTACAATACAGTCTGACTTTGTGAGACAGTAACCTATGCAAGGCTGAACCTGGTATCAGTGAGAGTGAGTAATTCCAATCCCAGACAAGATAGGTTGTGTACAGCCCTTCTATCATTCTTCTGCAGGAAGTGTAGCTTCCAGGTAAGATGGTCATTGAGTATAAATCATGCAGTGCTTGCTATTGCTTTCTTCATCCTCAATTTGCTTGAAGAAGTACAGAACATTTGTTTTTATAGCACTACAGAAACAGAGTAGAATGTGAGACAGAAAGAATCTCTGCATTAGCGAAAAATGCAACCGGTACTTTGGAAAAAGGGAAGTCCTTTACCACCCTTCCATTTTTAACCACATACAGATTCATTCCTCACATACCATAAACATGCCTTCAACAGTACAGAAGCACCTACTGACATTATACAATTTTTTTGTTGCATTAACTTCTATATCCGGAAAAATAGCTTAGAGTAGGCAGGTTGCTTTAAACATAAGCAGACATAAAGCACAGAAATGTTCTACAAGAGCAAAGACAGGACCAGTTGTGGCACTGGTGTATGATCCCATAGTCTCTCACTTGGTAGCTACAATCTCCTACCATGCAATAAGAAGCACCACCTTGCACTTATTGTATTTTAAAAATTGTTTGTGACATTGCTACAACAATGAGATCATAATGTAAGGTTTTTCTCTTGGGGTATGGTCCTATCCATCCTTATCTCATCTGGAAATCATCTGCAAGTATTTTGGTACCATTGCAGATTGTAGAAAGTCCAGCTGGATGATGAGTGGCAATTGGAGTGGATAGGTTCCACGCAGGGGACAGCCCCTGCTTTGGCCAGCACAGGATCCATGCAGTGCCTGTCTGTCCTAGGGGATGGCAGAGCAGCGGGGCGGGAGCACCACGCATGGCTCATGGAGCCACCTGCTCCTCAGGCACAAAGGCATCAGGCCAGGCAAAGCTGTCCTGACGTTGCCAGTTGGGCAGTGCTGGCCTATTACAAAAACTACCTTTGGCAACCACTTCTAGAAATAGTCCCATTCATCGTTCTTGCCTCAGAAACAATTAAATTCAGCAAGCTGCTGCCAAAGCAGATTTTTAACCCTGTTAATTCAAGAGCATGCAATTGTTTAAAACAAATTGGTATGTGTATTACACTAAAATCACTTCTTTTGTGAAAAGTAGGCCAACGTACTTCTCTTTTTTGACTGCCAAGACTCGCCTATTTACTCTTAATCAGCAAATAATTGTGCTGTATGTACCTCAAGTGTGGTCCCGTGAACTGAAAGCGCAATGGCAGCTGGAAAGCATTAGATGGTCCCTTAGAGTATGTCTCCTGGCTTGGCTTCTTCCATGAGAAATCCTATTTGCATGGTCCAGCTCTATTCTGCTGTGTGAACCAAAGCAGGCTAGCAGGAGAAGATCCACAGATTCATTCCAGCCACCTGACTGATCCAAGTTAAACATTTAATGCAGCTGTGCCCTTACAGTACACATTCTTAAGAGAGGAGAAGAGCCTCAATCTGGTGAGGAAGTTTGTGGCTACACAGCTAAGTAAGTTGATTGACTAGAGAGTTTTGGCTGTGGCCTCACAGTTGACCATATTGGTGTCTAAATGCACTTAGTACGTCTTGTTTCTAAAATACAAATTTGAAACTTTAGGCCTTAGCTATTTATGCATTTAAATAGAAGTTACTAAGCACCACTGCTTCGTGCTGGCTTCAAAGCATGTGAAAGCTAGGTTCCTACAACTTAGATACCCCCAAAAAAGGAACAGGAAGCAGAACTCAAATTCCCCACTCTGAAAATCCTTTAATACGAAGTCTAGTGGGACAGAAATTCCTTTTGATATTAAAATTCGTATTACATGTTCTTTGTTAAATTTCATCACTATTCTGCAATGGATTATAATACATGGGATGTCCTATCAGGGTTGTAACAGCTTTTATCAAAATAATAATTAAAAAGGGTAATCATTTTCTTGCCAGTTATAGCACGGAGGCAATATAAAAACAGAAACTAAACTTCATGTTATTTTCTATAGNTGTGTGATCATCATACTCAGGTTAAAAAACAAAACAACAACAACAACAAAAAAAACCACAAAAAACACAACAAACAAGAAAAATAGTTGAATAAAGGAATTTTGATTTAGCAGTGTGTGTTGATACTAACATTGCAAAGTCATGATTTCAAAGTGAAGTCAACTTTACATAGAGGATTATGCACACAGAAGGAAATAACTTTGTATTATTTTCAAGCATAAAAAGAAAATAAGCATAGCAAAATAATCATACACCAGTGCAGTGGAAGACTGGAGGAGATATTATAACGCCTGTAACTTTGATGTGTAGGATCTGATCATACTTTTAAAGATACCGATACATTCAAATCAATATTTCCCATACATTCCAGTGGTCAGGATGTTGGGTATAACACTATCTTATATAAAATGATGCAGAATAATACAACTATTCACTCATTCAGTATGAAATAATTATACAAGAAGTATTAACATAGTTTTTTCAATATCCTATTGTTGCATATTCAGACTTACTAAGTCAGTAAATCATAGCTGCCATGATGAAATGGATAAAGAATAACCAGGAATGAAAAGCAGTCATCATAGAAACCTCCAGAAAGAAAGGCTCTGGTGCATGTACTGTCTGTACAGCTCCATCCCCCCACCAGCCTTGGATTCTGCCACTGCTGCTTTTGCAGTGAATGAAGTCTTGTGGATGCATAGTCATGAACCCAGCTGTCCACAATGTGTGCCCCTAGAAGGAATACAATGGTCACACATCCTTCTTCATGCATCTCTCTTGCACACACATGTGATGGCATTTGCTTCCACTTGGAAGATACTGTCTGCTTACTTGCCATGTTTTAACATGGGTACACACTCCTCTTTCCTCCTGATGTCAGGGGAATCTGAGAGCTCCATAAATAGATTAGTTGGGATGAGCCAGGTCTCCCTTATGTGTCAGACAGCAGTGCTATGGCATGTTTCTGGCACTAGCAATTTTGCAAAGATCTCCGCACAGAACATACATTAATTTAAACAGCCTCCTCCACCAGTCTGCAGAAATCTAAGCTCCTTCCCTGAGCATCCAGAATTATAAACACCATTTATATCATCCAGCATGTGCACAGATTTTATGCAAACTTTATTTTGTGCCGTACTTTGCCTTCCTCTTCATAATATTCCCTTTATTATCTTCCTTTTTTGTATTTTCTACTCCACAGGCAAAGAGGAAGTATTGTTTACAACAACTGTGTGTGAGTATTCATACATATATCCTGATAAAATGATAATGCAGTTAATATAGCACAAAATAAAACTGTCAAGCATCTTAAGAGATGACTATGTATAACCACAAAGAGAGAAAGGTAAAGTCATGCACAGAAGTGTAACAGGAAGAAAACACCATTAAGAGAAGGAAACCACATATGAAGGGAAATTCCTGTCAGTTGTTACCATTAGGTGGTGAAATAGATACACAGAAAAATGCAAAATTATTGCTAAAAAAAAAAAGAAGAAGAAATTAAATTTTATGCACCACTTCATTTAAAAATGTACGTAGAAATATAGTTACCACAACACCAAAACTGATCATGACAATAATGAAATACACAGGTTTTATCACCTAGTAGCACACAAGTGAAGAGTTTGATGGAAAGCAAAACCAGAAGCACACCACCCCGTAACTCCAGTCCAAGTCCTGCACCTTTTGCCATGTCCCTCAGCTGGTCATGTCCTGAAGGTCACTACCTGAATAAAGGTGGTCCTTTATCATTAACATCTATCAACTCATGTCTCCTCCCCAGGACCCCCTGACGTGGCCACCATGGCACAGCACAAACAGCCTGAGCAGACTAGGCAACACAGCTGGGAGGGGGGCATGTTGGCAGAGATCCCAGTGGCTCTGGAAACCCACAGTGCCTCTCTCCTGGGTACTTCTGTTTTCTGGAAAGGCAAAGTACTCAAGGCATATTGCTCACAGACACAAGAGACTAGTGTCCTAACCTCCAGATCTCCCAGGTACTTGACAAAACATCCTGGACATCTGGTGAGCCAACCATCTCCCGACCAGCTGTCCCCACTACAGTCAATAATATCCAAGTCAACTCTCTATCTTTAACAAATGTATGGTTGCTCTTTGTGCAGTTATAGCTGAGCATGTAAAGATGTAGATACCAGCTGCTGAATTTTTGCTACATTAAGTAGCGTTGATCGTTACAGATACTTGCAGCAGCACATAACTTGCACGTCAGAGCTGCCTTTGGTTGCAGCACTGTATTAATAACATTTGCAGGCTAACCCAGTTTTGTACAATTTGCATGACAGTGTATTTGCAGTGATCAAGAAAGGATTTCAGGAGAATTGTATAGGTCACTAAAATAAGAAATCATGTACCTCTCATGGGGCACAGCTTATAGTTTCACAAGGCTGAAGGAGAAGCTCATCCTACCATCTTTTATGAGACTAGAGGAAACATCCTCACACGGGTATTTTGGTGTTGCCCCAATAATTTCATTGTTTGCTGCATAGCAAACTCCTTTCATAAAAGCTGGTAAGTTAAATTTCCCACTAAGTACCACTATCTATGTCTACTGTCTCAGTCAACAGACCAGTTACACTTACTCTCTGCTATACATTAATGATTTATGTAATTGTATACATGCGTGAGAACTTCCTTTACTCTTCTCAGGCTTGTTTAAACTACTTAAGGCTGTGTAGTACTGCTTATATTCACATGCAAGTTGATTTCAGAACAGTCCACTTTAATCTGTTCTTGGCTCTGAGTACTGATTAGGCCCCAAGCAAAGAGCAGAAATATGTTTCTTGGCTGTAAAATGAAAAAAACCTGGATTTGCTAAGAGAAAAATATAAAAATGTCTCATAAAGCACTCACACTTGATATGTTCTGTGTATCAAGGCAACTGCCTTAAAGGCAGTTTCTGTTAGCACAGCTGCCAGAGTTGTTTATTCTCTTGCTTCTCCATGTGACTTTTCTGAAAATCCTAGACAGACATCAGTTGCTGAGTGCAGGTTAAGCAGAAAAACAGGCTGTGCAGAAACTTCTGCATCTTAAGTGCAAACCGAATACTTGCAGAGTCTGAGAGGCCTGTAATGTTTTCTTCAGTCTAAGCTCTGGTTCTGCTGCCAGCCTACAGCCTCTCATGACACAGTAACAAAGGCCAAAACACTGCTAGATACATCCTGTACAAGGAAGCATATTCCAGGAATGCTGTAGCTGAATTTGTACTTCCCTTATCAGGAACAATGAAACTGAGAGCAACCAGCTTCCTTGCTCAAGTGGAAATGACCACTTTTCAGCAAGTGCTACTGTCAATCACTGCAAGCCAGCCCAGAGGAAATGCAATTGTGATAACTGAGTGCTTTTAGTGCCTATAAAGGAAGTGAGTAGTTTAACTTTCTTGCTCTGTGGAGAGGGGATTATTACTGTGCCATTTTAATGTCAGGTCCCGGAGCACATGCATAGTTTGTGCACAAAAAAATGGGGTGATGTTTTCCCCTTTAACATAGGGCCAAATCAACCCACTCATATTAACTTTTCATGACAGGATCTCTAAAAAAGGCCACACCATCCTTAAATTGTTTTGGACTTAATTTGGCATTGTCATGCAATTAGGTTTCACAAAATTGGCTTCTGGACTGACAGCTTGTATTGTTACAGCATATGGCAATCAGCGAGCAGCTTGTGGCAGATGTGATGTTTATTCATCATTTGCTAGTTTTAGATTTAATGATGTCATTCTAATCAAAGCAAATGTTAGATGTGTTTGACATCTAAAGAATTTTGCAGCCCCCCCATCATGTTTAATCCGCTTCTGTCAAATGGAAACACGTCAGCTCTGAATGCATCTAAGTCATATTTAAGAATTGATGCAATTTACTGGAGGTCTGTATTCCAAAAATCCATGTTTCTAACATGCATTGTGTTCCTCCGCCAGACTACAAAGACCTGCTATTACAATAAGTGAGCTCATTAGGCATGCGACTCCTTAGTCTTGCAAGCTGTTGCGATAAGCAGCTGTTGCAAGAGGGTAAAAGGTTGAATTATCAACTTGGACAGCACAGCACTTCATTCAGCCAGCCCAGGAAAGTATTTGAGCAATAACTTCATTACTGTGGAGCAGATCTCCGACTACAGCACACAAGCAAAACATCAGTGGTATTTCAGTGACATGCTTCCCCACACCCAGCAAGCAAGACACGCCCAGAAATTAATTGTCAAAAATTTATTATGAAAGCTTCAATAGCAGCAAATATTTCAATAAAAGTTATTGCAGTATTAAAACAGATCTGCAGAGTGACCCAAGAGGCCTGTTGAAGTCTGTCTGCTTTGGAATATCTGCATTTGTCTTAGTAATCAATCCCCAATACTCCATAAATATTGATACTTTCTCCTGTGTTTTGCAGACAGCACCAACAGTTCCTAGTTACAGTACTCTATCCAGTCCTTCTGGAAAGTTTTGGCCCACTTCCCTCAACATTCTCTCTCCTTTCTGAAACAGCTCCACATAGCCAAACTTGCAATACTTCTTTCAGTTCCATGGTATGTCAGCCTCTCCACGGTTGCAGCCTACTGAGGCTCACTGGTGAGATGAGCTGTTTTCCTCTTTCTCCTCTGTAAGAGCCCACTGCATGCCAGTCTGAGTGACTTTAATCCAGTCTCTTGACCAGGCTAATCCATGGAATCAGCAGCTTGTTGCACATTTTGGTGAACGCACAGCACGTTGAGAATGCAACAAAGGTTTCAGCCTCCCCAGGGCACCAGGTGACCATCACTCAGGCAGGGTGATAGTTGGCACCCAGTCATTGACATTTCGGCTCTCTTCGCAAAACAAGTTCAGCTTCTCCAGAGCTGGGTCCTTCCAGCCTTCTTCATTCGGGTTCTGCAAGAAAGAAAAAAGTCGCACACCATGAGTGCTGCCCGCCAACTGAGGTCATCGTAATATTTACAGAAGCATTAGCTTAGCACTGGAGGCACTTCCAGACAGTTTCTGTTCTGACACAGACAAGACAGGAAGCAGAGATGCTGCCCTTGTGGACAGCGGAGGAAATTCATTTACGAGAAGTTCTGCCTCCTTCTCCTCCTACTACTACTCAGCTGACTTGCCGTGTGCCAAGCACTCTATCTGTGCCCAGCAGGGAACTCGACCACCCGCAGCGGGAGAAGGGGCCGCCCCGGGGAGGCTCTCGCAGTGCGGGGCAGAGCCGGCAGCATCGGGGGGACGGCTTTCCGCGGGAACCCACCGTGATAAGGATGCAGTGGAGATCCCGCGGCTCCCCGGAGTCCTCGCTGGGCCCCACGATGGCCGCCAGCTTGGCCACGTCGTTCACCCGCACGATATCGATGTCGTTCTCGCAGCAGAAGGCTTGGATCAGAGTGAAGTGGATCTGCAGGGCGATATCCCCCTCGTCCTCCTGGTCCGCGGCCAGCACGCAGAACGCGACGTTGTCGGGGTCGCTGCAAGAGGGGAGCAGCCTGATGAGTCCCGCGGTCGGCGCCGGCCGCCCCGCAGCCCCGCCGGGCTGACTTACACACTCCCTCTGCCCCCGCCGCCCTACTTACACATTCATCAGCTTGGCCGACTCGTAGACGCCGGCGGTGAGGCAGCCTCGGCGCTGCGCCGACACCAGCAGCTCGTGGAGGGCCGTGCCGGCGCCTTGCATCCTGCGGGCCGGGAGAGAGGACACAGGGTAAGCGCGGTGCCACCACCACCGCCACCCCAAAAGCGCCCGCTGCCCGCTTTCTTCGGCTCCCCCAGTGCCCACCCACACGTACCAGTCGTTGCCCGCAGGCATGGGCTGCTGTCCGTGGATCTCCTCCAGAGTCATAGCAGTTACTCCGCGCAGCCCCTCGGCGGCGGCTCCCTCACGCTTCGCTCTGCCTACCCCGCGAGCGTTCTGAAGAGACAGCTGGCAGGCGCGCGCTACTTATAGCCCTCGCCGGCGCCTTCCGGCTTCCCATTGGCCGGCGGGGGAGAAAGGGGCGGCTTTATTATGCTAATCGGCGCGCGCCGGAGAGGAAGCTTGGCGCTGGGGGGGGGGGAGTAGAGAGCGGCTCGTGCCGGGAGGCCACGTGGG
>VZDJ01000187.1:203120-219817 GCA_008694505.1 Cyanoderma ruficeps | reverse complement strand
TAGGGAAGGTCCTGGAGCTGTACTGGGCAGTCACCTGGTGACGTTCAGCAGTGGCCCCGGCTGCAGCAAAAGCCCCCCTGTGCCCTGGTGTGTATGGACAGGAGCACGGCCAGCCGGCCGAGGGTGGTGATAATCCCCCTCTGCGCAGCACTCACGGGACAACAGCAATGCAGTTTGTCCGGTCTGGGCACCCCTCGCAGGGGAAACACATCGATAAACTGGAGCAAGTGCAGAGGTGTCCAAAGCTGCGGCACTGTCCTGCCCTGCAGGCTGGGGGACCAGGGCTAGCTCAGGCTGGGGGACCAGGGCAAGCTCAGCCTGGGGAAGGCAAATTTTGGGTGGTAAACTGCAGTCCCCAAAACCTGTTGAGTGATCATCGAGAAGAAAACACGAGGGTCTTCACAGCAATGCCTAGTGGGGAGGCAGGAGACAATGAGATAAACCAAGAGGCTCAGATCAGGTGTTCTTACATCCCTTTCTCCCTGAGAACGGTCAAACAGCGAAGCAGGCTCCCTGTCCAGAGAGGCTGTCTGGATTTCATCCCTGCAGGACTGCATGCCCCGATGCAGACCTGTTCTGAGGTCACTGGTAATCCGTCTGCAGGCTGTACTGGCCTATGATCCTGGGGACAAGGCAAGGGGGCGGGGGTGGGGTGGGGTGGGGGGGTGAGCGAACAGATTTTTATTTATTTATTTGTTTTAGTCGGGCTTTATTAAAAGTAGCTGTTATTTGGACAGTGTATCCTTCAAAACTAATTCAGACTGAAAGGAGTGTGATTGCTGAACTCAGATTTGAACGTGTTTGTCAGCAAACCAAACAATAATAAAACACATTTTCCCGCTGTGAATGAGCCCAGTCTAAATATTAAAAGGCAAATCACTTTTCACATCCCTTCAGCGTCTGACACGCTTAGGCTTAAGCTCACAGCTAGCACTTGTCTCCACCGAAT
Organism: Cyanoderma ruficeps; assembly: GCA_008694505.1. Lineage (NCBI taxonomy): Eukaryota > Metazoa > Chordata > Aves > Passeriformes > Timaliidae > Cyanoderma > Cyanoderma ruficeps. The sequence continues at coordinate 218,868 of VZDJ01000187.1, read as the reverse complement.
CACCGCTTCCGAGCAACCCGAAGCGGTTTCACAGAGGTTGTGGAGAGCCACCTTGGGGTAACCTGTGCTACTGCGACCTGTCCGGAATTCCAGCGGACTGCACAGACAGATCTAACTTGTCACCTTTGCTGTTCCCTAGCCTGCAGCCGCGTCGTCCCCGTTCGAATATGTTGAAAACTGGGGATGTCCTTTCCAATACTTCACTGGGAGCCCTGCATGAAGTACATCTTATCTGTGACAGTGTATGCTATACTCTGCTCAGTAGTTTCAGTCTCTTTGAGCACCAGAGTTTCCAAAATGCCTCTCAAACTGTGCCACTTGAATAAACTGTTGTGTTTCTACTTCCAGTAGTTTCTAGTTAGTGCCCTGGTGACACTACAGTTGACAGCATTCGACCTGGCAATAATCACTTAGTAAGTTTCCATTTTAAACTAGTAATAACATAGGCATGCTGTCATTCAGCCTCTCTAAGAACATTTCTCTGATGTCTACAGAGCTGTAAGTACTGGGGAGAAGATTCTTTGCTATAAACAAAAATTCTCAAGCTTAACAATCTTTTTTGTATGTCTACTAACATGCAAAGGCATTCTTGACTTGGAAACCAAACTGGTCAGTCTGACTTGCTTGAGACGGGCACAGATTCTTAGTTTGCTTTCTTTAAAAAAGATGTGAGAAGTTGCCAGAAAATTATCTCCTGGCCTGTATTCAGGCAAGTGGAATTGTCTCCACTTGCTGGAATTAGTATTGTGTACATAGCATGCACCATTCATTCTCAAAGATAAAAACCCTTCATACATCTGCCTCTTTTTTTTTTCCTTTTTTTTCTAAATATATAAATAGAGATGAATGCAGAAGAATAGCTTGAATGGTAACACACATTAAATGATATGTCTCTTAGAAGTACTCAAGAGACTATTTCTGATGAAATAGGTGGGAAATCCAGAACTGACTCACAGCTTTGAAAGATGCTGACATCAGCTATTACTTTGATGATTTTGTCATTACAGTAAAAGTGAAAGTTACTTAAAATGGATCCAGATTAGTAAGCCAAAGTAACTCAACATGGAGAACAGCAGATATGTCATAGTAAAATATATATCTGTCTAGCTAATAAAGTGATATATGGAACCATATTAACACATCATTAGTCCTTTGACATGCAAGCTTCCAGTTTTAGCTTAATGATGCAGCACCCTGGAATTAGGGCTTCTTGGCATTACACTTTTCAGTTTCCCCCATTATTCCTGAGTCTCCTAGCACAGATGGTGCTGAAGGCCACGAAGCATTCATTACTAGATACTTGATCCAGCTTATTTCAAACCATATTATCAACACCAGGCCTCTGACGCAGAAGAGGAGGTATGGAAAGGAGAGCTGTGCAAGCCCAAGGTCCCGTCCCTGGTTTGAAGGCATCAGCTCTGCAGATGTGATACCTTTGATGCCTAATAAGCAAGCTGAACTTTAGTGAAGGTCAGTGTCCACTGCTTGCTTTCTCGGTCTTTTCCTCCCATGTTTTTAATACATTTAACTGATGGCCACAGACCTTTAGTGGGTCAACTCTTGAGTGCTCGAAATCATCCTGTGGGTCAAGGAGAGATGAGGGACGGCGGCGATTATCACATGGCAACAGCACTCAGCGTGAGTGAGTGGATTCTGCCGTCGTTGCTGACAGCCTTGGTGTAAAGTCAGCCCCACTTCCCCGTGCTCCCCGCACCGCGGCAAGGCTCGATGCAGACCCTGCCTGACGCTGAGGACGGGCCCGGGTGCTGCCGCCGGCGCTGCGCTGGCAGCAAAGGCTGCGCTGACCTCTCGTGGTCACCGGGCGGATCGCTGCTGCTGCGCCTCCCGGAGCAGCCACGGCACCCGCGAGGTCCCCTCCTGTCCCCGTGTCCGGAACGCTGACAAGCGAGACACAGAAAAACGGAAACATAAACAAACAAACAAATAAAAACCCCACCCCCAACAACAACAACAAAAGAAACACCAAAAACAAAGTAAAACCAAAAAACCCCCCTCCAAAAAATAAAAAACACCCAACCCACAAAAAACCAAACCTAACCAAGGAAAAAAAAAAACCCAAACCAAATCAAAACTAAAAACAACCACCAGCCAACCAAACAAATTTTAAATACAGCGTGTCTCCAGCTGAAGTGCAGCAGTCACAGACATTACCTCTTGGCCTAAGCGAGAGGAAATTCAAACTTTCCAGATCAGAAAAGGCTTGCAAGCCATGGCGATAGCCATGGGGCTCCTACACTGCACTCACCTGCCCAGTGCTCCCCTGGCTTGTGCTGCACATCCAGACTTCAAATCAGAAAGACTCTCTTTACCAAAGTAGACCAGTCCTTTCAGCTCAGATGGAGTACTCCCTCCTCAATGTCTTTCCAAATTCATCAGAGCTTCTCCCTCTCCCACTCCAGTCTTCCATGCAGTTCTCTTCCTTTGTGGACCTATTGTAATCACCCAGCAAGCTTCTTTCTCCAGGTGCAGCATCTCACAAAATAAAAACCGAATCAAAAACCTTTCTACAGAACACAAGTTTTAGGAGGCTCTGCAAATCCTGTGGTTAAATTCAAGCTGATTTTGTGTTTCCAGCAGGTCAACAGGTCACCTACCAAATCCTCATATAATTTCTTTCCATTGAACTTGACACAGATACTGCTGATCCCCACGCCTAGTAAACCAGATAGCATCCTCTGTACACAAACTTTATTTTGTGACACTTTTGCCACAGAAGTGACACCAGCCAAGACCAAACATCTACAATCTGCAGGCAACAGGGATATTTCATTTACTGAGAAAGCAGTGAAGTAAGGCTTTTCATAGCTTCTTCTTAAAAAAAAAACACAATAGAAACAAAATAACAAAAAAACTAACCCAAACAAAACAAAGAAAAGCAAAACAAAACCAAGACCAAACCAAACAGAAAAATCCCTGCATGTCACAAGTCTTGGTTAACAAAAAAAGCTGTGATAATAGAAGAAGCAGCCTTCTCAATGAAGTGTTGTACTGTTTAGTTAAAATTTTTTGATTATTCTAATAAATATAAGTGAAATGTTGTAGAATGGAGAGCACTTAATTGTTTGCATAGGACTGATAATTACAGAATGTTGTGCAGTTGTGCAGAGCAGCACAGAGACCTCATTTCTGTCATCTTTTCAGGCTTTGCACCAAAAAGGGCAAAAGCACTTCTTGCACAAATTATGAGTGTTTAAGTTTTTGTACCTCAAAACACAGTGCTATTTTCCACAGCAGGTTTGCTTTCATTGCAATACTTAAATGGAAATATTTAGCAAGTACAAGCCTTTTTCCTCTATATAAATGATCTATTTAGTGTTTAGATTCCTATATAGCATACATCTAGCCACATGATCCCTCAATAGTCACATATAGAACCATAGAATCATTTAGGTTGGAGAAGGCCTTTAAGATCATTAAGCTGAACCATTTACGCAGCACTGTCATGTTCATCACTAAACCATGTCCCTAAGTGCCACATCCACACAGCTTTTAAATATTTCCAGAGATGGTGACTTGAGCACTTCCTTGGGCAGCCTATTCCAGTGCTTGGCAACTCTTATGAAGAACAAATTTCTCCTAATATCCAATCTAAACCTCCTCTGGCACAACTTGAAGCTGTTTCTTTTTGTCCTATCACTTGTCACCTGGGAGAAGAGACAGACCCCACCTGGCTACAACCTCCTTATAGGCAGTTGTACCGTGATAAGATTCCACCTGAGTCTCCTTTTCTCCAGGCTGAACATATCCAGCTCGCTCATCTGCTCCTCATAGTATTTGTCCTCCAGACCTTTCACCAGCTCTATCGCCCTTCCCTGGACACTCTCCAGAACCTCAATGTCATTCTTGCAGTAGCACTGCATATTTGGGTTTCATATTTTAAAAAGACCACCTCCACCAGGAGTGACTAATAGAGTTACAGACAGGAGATCTTTTTTCTTTTCATGCTTATCTCCACTGTTGCACTCCTGAGAGACCCACTCTAGTGTACATTAAAAAGAAAAAAAAAAAAAACAAACACTCAAACGATGGTGAGCTGCAACTGACAGCTCCCTCCTGAGCCCTGTGCTAAAATCTGCATAATTCACATTCTACTGGAGCTGAGAAGGGCAGTCCAAAGCAGTAAAGCAGTTTGTGAGGGATAGCTAATAACATGTCTGGGAACTTCCTGCAACACCCCAGCTCAGGAGTCTCTCAGAAACACTGGGAGGCATGACAATCTTTTTTTTCCTTTTTTTCCTTTTCTTTTTGTTTTTCATTAACAATTGATGAAAGCCAGGTTTTCTTGGCAATGCTTTCTTTCTATCAGATCAGAATTTTTTCAGGACAGATTTTTCAGGATTCTCTCCTGGGATTTCTGTGTGTCTGTAAGTCCAGCAACTGAAACCTTATTGTGCATTCACAGCAGCTCTGACTGGCTGCTGTGTGACTGGTAATCCTAGACACATTCACAGCCCATATGCAGTACGGCTGCGTAACACTCAGCTCAGTAAATCCTATGTTTTCTGGCCAAACTGGACAGATTGTGCACGCATGTTCAATTGAAGCCTGTGTGCCAGGAAGTCTGCAGTGTCAGATTTACTATTCTTGGGCACACACCTTGTCCAAGAATGCCTGGAAATCTTACTTAATAGGATGGTTTCACATGGAAGGTTAGAAAATTATGTAAGGGACAGAAAAAATATATTTGTCAATAATTAAAGCCAGAAGAAAGGGGGGACAAATCAAAAATCCCAGATTCTGCCTCTCCATTCACTCAGCACTGTCTTCCAGAGGCTGCCAAGTCACAGTCTTCCAGATGCTGCCAAAAATAATCTCAAGTAAGGCTCAGTTACAAATAAAAATGGGAATTTCTTATAATGTAGCTGTTTTGTCTCCCCCCCTCAGCTTAGTTCCTTAATTTTTTTTCTGCCCTATCTGCTAATGCCTGCACACAGGCCCCTCTTCTCCAGCAGAATAAAAGTGCTGAAGCACAGCGTTGTTTTGCTATCTCTCCTGTCCAAAGAGATGACATTAAAGAGAGATTTGAACGATGATGTTGGTTTTCCCAGTGAATGGCTCCATACAATGCCAAAGTGAATTTTTTAACAGCTGAACATAACTTGATCAGCAATTTTTTTGTTGTGTACTGATATTCTGTAGAGATGCCCAGAAAAGTTAAAAATCAAGTGCTTAAGAAGATCACTGAAGAGCTGTCTGTTAAAAGGAAAAAAGAGCAAAATCTTCCCTTAGGCCATGTGTTGTCGGAATTATTCATTTCACTGGGTAATTCTGCAGCATGAAGAAATGTAATTCACAAAGAAGGCAGATCATAGAATCATAGAATGGTTTGGTTTGGAAGGGTACCTTTGAGACCATCTAGTTCCATCCGCCCTGCCAGTTTGTTGAAAGCTCCATCCAACCTGGCCTTGAATTGGGCAACCTGTTTCAGTGCTTCACCACCCTCACAGTAAATAGTTTCTTCCATATATCTAAATATATCTATATATATAAATATAAAAGAAATAACTAAAATATATCTAGTTTCTTCCATATATCTAAATTTCCCCTCTTTCAGTCTGAACCCATTACACTCTGTCCTACCAGTACAGTTCCCAACAAAGGATCCCTTCTCCAGTATTCATATACTGGGAGGTTCTTATGGGGTCTCCATACAACCTTCTCTTCTCCATGATGAACAGCCCCAACTTCCTCATCCTGTCTTTGCAGGGGAGGTGCTCCTGTCCTCAACTTGCTGGCCCACCCTTGGACTCATTCCAGCAGTTCCATGTCCTTCCTGTGCTGGGACCCCAGAGCTGGATGCAGGGTTCCAGCTGGGGGCTCACCAGAGCAGAGCAGAGGGGCAGAATCCCCTCCCTCCCCTGCTGCCCACACTGCTTTGGATGCAGCCCAGGACACCTTTGGCTTTCTGGGCTGGGAGTGCCCATAGCTGGGTCATGTCCAGCCTCTCACCCACCAGCACCCCCAAGTCCTACTCCCCAGGGCTGCCCTCAATCATTTCTCTGCCCAACCTTTAGGGTGACTTTAGCCTAGAGAAAAGGAGGCTCATGGGAGGTGTTATCACTCCCTAAAACTGCTTGAAAGGAGGTGGTAGCAAGGTGAGGACCAGCTTCTTTGCAAGGCAACCATGAGAAGAAATGGCCTCAAGATGCATCAGGGAAAGTTCAGGCTGGACGTCAGGAGAAATTTCTACACAGAACATTCTGAGTTGGAAGGTGTCAGAGTCTGTCCAAGGATGTGATATGCCTCACAACTGTCTCCAATGAGTGACAACTGAGACCCCAGACTCTGAAAGGAGCCCTGTCCTGGCTGAGGTGAAACGTCTGTCAAGTCTCAGAGGACTGGTATGCATCTCCATGAGAACAGAGTGCAAGAACAATGGAACTGGTCACAGTGGACTGAGCCAAGACTGCTTGTCCAAACTGGTCTGTTCATACCAGGTATGGTTTGCAGCTTGTTGCTGAGCACCCAACCCCGACACAGGTGGTTCCCATTTTGGCTTTGTGCCCCTCACCTTGGTTCCTGCCGTGACAAACCTATAAAAACTCTGGAGACCCCCAGTCATTTTTGTGATCACCCCACAGAAGAACACGGATCTATTGGCCGGACCATGAGGATTTTGTCTCTCCATTGGTAGCTATTACCCACCCCTTCTTTCTCTTTTCTCACTATCCTTTATTTCCCTTCAAATCCTTCTATCGCACTTGTTGGCACTAAATAAAGGTGCATTTTTCATTGAGTAAACTGAGTTGTCCCCTGCACTCTGAGATCCTTAAAACAAACCATCAGGTTTCCTGCATATATTTGCGGACCCTGACAGAAGGGACCCTCAAGGATCATCAATTCCAACTCTCAAGTGAGTGCCCCATACTGGAATTGAACCTACAATCGTGGTGTTATTAATACCATGCTTTAACCAGCTGAGCTAAACTCAGGGTAGAAAGAGTTGTTAAACATGGAAATTGGCTGCCCAGGGATATGGTGGAATCACCATGGAGATGTTCAAGAAATTACCAGGTGTAGCACTTAGTGCTGAGGTCTAGTTGACAGGGTGTTGATCAGTCAAAGGCTAGACTCGATGGTCTTGGACATCTTTTCCAGTGTAATTGATTCTGTGTGGTTCTGTGATTCTGTAACTTGCAGGTGCGTTGCCCAACGTCAAGAGCCTCTCATATCTCAGCAGAGATGTGCCTATCTGAGCAAAATACTCTGATCCTTTGTTAATCCGTTGATGTCTTCTGTTGTTGGTGTAGCAGAACAGGCAACTGGAGAATGAAAATTCAGATGGTCAGCCTAGACGCTCAAATGTGTAACTCTGATTTTTTCCATATGCTTTTTCTTGCCTTTAAAAAGAAAATCTATGAAGCTGGCTTATATCTAAACAGGTAAGAACATAAAAAAACCTTTACTGACCTCAATTATTTGCTGAGACATCTCTTCACTGCCAATTTTCCCTGCTCACAAGCAATGTCAAATCGAAACATTTGCATTCAACAATCCTTGGGACAGTAAAAATAGAAAAAGCTTACAATTAGAAAATATGTAAATTTTCTCTTTCCTTTTCACTTACATGGACAAGAAGTGGTATTCTATTTAGATATAAAGAAACACATTAATTAAATTACTATGTAACTTCCTCTTTGAGATCTTGTTAATCAAATGCTCCAAATATCATAGTGAGAAGTGTGCCATGAATGACCCCAAAAAGTGAAATCCAGCTGCACTCTTTGATGGGTAAGGTTACAAGGAGGAAGTGGTGACAGTTGATGAATGTGCAGAAATATAACATTCAGACGCAGTCTAACACTGTATAGGACAGGCAGTGAAGAGCTATTAAGTACAAAGCAACTGCTGGACTATTATTCCTCGCTATTCCATTTTACTAGTTAATTGTCCATCTTGAAATTCACTGAGATAGCTTTAAGTAATTGAATTAAATTATGTGTATGCCACCTGGCTAAGCTGACACTGTTGCTCTGTTGGTTTTTACTTGCTCGTGTTGCTATATTAAATTCCTTGTCATTTTCCCATATAGCCCGATACCTCAGTTACTGAGAATGGGATTTTAGTTCAAACCTAAATCACAGGTTTCCATCTGTGTAGTTGTTCATCTGGTGTAGGGAAAGTGTGGCAGGCACGGGCACAGATGATGTACATAAGAAGTGGGGTGGCAGGTAGCCTACTCTTGAGGCATGTGTTGTGATCAGTTACTGTCTGGGGCATGGGTATGACACTGTTTTCACAAAGTTTGAATGTCTAAAACTTCTATGATTCCAGTCAGTTTGTATATGACCCTAGACATCAGGTAGATGCTGTTATTGACAATTAAAAATTCAGTATCCACACCAACAGCATAAGGTCTGTCAGCTGTGACTTATGCCTAGTCCCTGATGCCTGATGTTGTTCGACCAGAATGCGGCTTCCCCAGTCCCAGATACCTCCCATAAGCAGTAGAAGCAGTGTTTGAGCAGGACTCTCCCAAGTGCAACACATACTGGAGTTTGGTGAGGAGTGGAGCTCCCTACTTGTAAGGCCCGAAGAGAGAGGGTGTCAAGCATGGCCAGTGGCAGTGGCATGTAGCTTCAACGAAAGATATGCCAGAGAGAGCTTCTGACAGCCCTGGGAATGGAAACTGTGATGTAGGACAACACTGACCAAAGTTTTTTCCTCTCAGCTGAATAAACAGGGGCAGAAGCCACAGCTCTGCCCCCGGTCCTGGGTTTGTCTAGGTAGAACAGCTGCATTTGGTGCTCAGTCTAGTTTTAAAGATGCAGACAGTGCACTCTGGACTCTTAGTGTTTAGTTACGGGAAGAAGATTCGGCTGAGCTGTAGGAAAGCAGCACTGAAAATCTGAGATTGCTCTAGACACTCACACTGGTAAGAATTCAGTTTGGGGCATGTGCCTAGTGAAAGCTGAGACACACATATGGACATGCTGGATCTTTGCGTTTCAGCTTGCACCCACCAAGCCCTACCCTTCAGATTCTTTCTGTAGTTGTGTACCCAAAGCCATATACAACATCTTTGACTGGAAAGGCTTCTTCAAAGTCACAGACAAACTTATTGAATAGTGACTCCTTTCCTCACAGCTCTTCATTTGATAATTAATTTTACGGCACAGTGTTTCATTTCCCAGTATGGTGCTCGGTCTCTGTAATTTGTCTAATATAGATAAGAGGGGCCATGAGCAAACTTTTGACTTGTGTCTCCAAACGCAAGAAAAAGATAAGGGTGTCAAAGTGGGCATTCGTGACTTATCTTGCACAGTGATTTCATCCTCCATATCTAGGAGTGAGAAATCAGTAGAATTACCAGCAGATACGCACTACTGTATCTTCTTGTTTAGTATTCTTCAGTAATCGGCTGAACAGATGAGTGTTTAAAAGAAGAAAAAAAGATCTGTTACTGCAAGAAACACTAGAAAACCAAAAAATACATGTTATCTTTTCGGATTGCATTCTCATACAAGTCACTCAAAGCAAAATAGTTTAAATATCTGTTTAAATATTTGTTACAACATGCAAGGGTTTAAAATTTTGATAGTAATACAGAATACTCTCTGTAGTCTGAAAGGCACTTGTGTGAAATGGACCTCTAGTGGTTTAAATGGGTATGTCTTCAAACCTGCAGCATCCCACGAGGTGCCTTCCGCCTTTCCAGGCAAATCCCCCACTTGGGATCCTGAAGGTATAGTTCAAAATCTAAGAATGATATTACTTTTTTAGAAATATAGTTTCCCTTAGCTCCAGTTTGTGTGGCTACATTAGGAGGAAGACGTGAACCTCACTTACCAGTTACTCAACTCTGTTTCTAGTCAGTATTTAAGATACACACATTTGGAGACACTGGCCCACTCCCAGCTGATTAAGAAAATCTGGGGACATTGGCAATGACATTTATATAACAATAATAAGACTGAATTTGTTACAGAGATCTTTTCCATTGTACAGCACTGTGCAATGAGCAGCTGTCATTCAGAACACAGAAAGCAACTGTAAAACAATAAGATAATTACTGAAGAAAAGTCCAGAAACCATACATATACCTTGGTGTTTGCTAGCAAGGATTAATGAGAGTGGTGGCCGAATAATCTCATATTGTGGTTTGAAATGGGGAATATGCTGCAATTTAGTCATCTCTGTTTTTCAGAAGAGGAAGACATGTTTAGTAATTTGAACATCAGCACATCAAACTCTGTTCAAAATTATATATAATCACACACAAAATGGTAAATCTCTCTGTGCCTGGCCTAGTTCCACATGTGCAAAACAGGATTAGCAACTGGCTCAAATCTTGCATGTTTTCGGTAATTTTAAATCTCCCAGTTCCAGGATTCGTGCTACTGGAGAGAAACTTTTTTCTATTTTGATTTAAAGCTTTTTGACCCTCACATCTTGAGAGAAAAGCTGGAAGCGAATGAAATTTATAGACTGACAATAAACAAACAAACAAACAAACTCTAAACCAAACTTCTTTTTTGTGGGTGTGTGGGCCTTGGTATTTGGTGAAAGAGAGCACACAGCTGCCATTGCCAACTGGCAATTTTCAGCCTTGTGAAGAAAGGGTGACAAGTATCGTCACCAACTGGGCAAGACCACCCTGAAAAAATCCTGCCCTAGCCCTAAACTGCCAGGCAACTCATCGGAAAAGCTCAGGACCACTCTTAAACAAAGATAGGCTCCTGGTTTTTAATCAGTGGGCACCACGGAGCGGCGCCGCGGGCTGTCCCTGTCGCTGTGTCCCACTAGGTGTCCCGGTCGCGTGTTCTTTCCATCCATGTGCCCATGGCACAGGGTCGGCGTGCACACGCCTTCATTTTCCCCAGCTCCGCTCTCCCCATACTCATGGCGGAGGGTCAGAGGAGAACAGGAGCCAGTCCGGCTCCCGCGGGGTTTGCTCCGCGCACCTGCAGCTCTGCTCCAGTCAGGAACTTCGCAGCAGAGACTTCGCCAGCTTTGCTCACAAGGTGTCACCCACGGGTTACACTCGTGCAGACTTGCCGAACGCGGCTCCTCACGTGACTTTTACAAAGCTGCGGGAAGACTTCCATTAGCACTGGGTTTTCTCTCACAGCCACGGATGGGCAGGTCATCCACGTCCCATGGTGAAACCAGACTGAACATGTGCTTACTGGTAACTGCTACACTAAGCACACTTAAAAAGTTTCCACTGACATCACTTTCTGGAATTAATTGCATAGCTTTCTCTTTTTAAGTTATACTCTTCTTAATTTATACTCTGCATAAAAAGTGGCCAAAATAGGATAGATTTTGCATACCTGAGCCTAAACAATGCTTCACAGAAACAGTAAGAAAAAAGGAAACAGGTTCCCCGTTTCACCTCTAAAGCACCTGCCTTTCAGAGAGCAAAGCCTCTGCTGAGGATTCCTCAGGCAGGCATCGACATAAAGTGTTATCATTGAAAGCTGAAAGTAGCCAGGACATTGGAAGAATTAAAGTGACCGTGACTGGGAATGACAGAACAAACAACTGCTATGGAAGCAAATCAACTGACATCCAACAATGTCAGTCTGACTGACACAGTATCCTTCTGTCACAATTTAGAATCAAATATAGTTAGTATTCAAGCACCTGAAACCTTCCATATATTGTGATGAGGTGTATTAAGGTTTGTAATTTTTCAAGATACTGCTCCTTCAGCCATTTCTGTGGCTGGGTTAGGTTATACACAAAAGTGTCTTGAAAGCACTGTTGCAACAGGGCTGTTTGCAAATGGATCAGCCTAAGTAGGGATTAAATTCTTGCTCAGTCAGGACCTGAGGGTTTGCTACATCACACAGATTTGGAGTGTCTTAACACTGTCCTGACAATTTTCTGACACATCTGTAACAGACAGAAAGAGGTTAACAGCATCCGTCTGCAGTCAGACAGTCTCAGATCCCTGCAATTAGATGTTATCATTGCATTTGTGCTTGTAAAATGTCTGACGGATCCTATGAGTTCACTAATTTGCAAACCCACAAGTCTGGTTAAAATTATACTAGAGTAAAAGCTGAATAAATATTTGCAATTTTTCACAACAGTTAGATGATTATGATGATGATAATAACAGCAATAATTAATAAAGCTGAACGTTTTACACATTGCTCTTTTTCCCAGCATCTAATCCCAGGAAAGGAACATCTGCAACACTTGAAGTGAAGGCAGAAAAAACAAGTTTCACACTTGTTCACCCTCCCCCCTGCAAGACACTCACTCCCCTGGGTCGCCCACTCTTCCTTCCGCCTCTGCTCACACCAATTCTCCTGGCACGCACAGAGGCACCAGCCTCCCTCTTCCAGGGGTCATTACGGTCTCACTGGAGTCTCTCCACTCCCCAGAGAAACTCTCTAATATCCTTCCCCCTTAATTTCCGTGGTAAACTCATCAGCTGCATGTCCCTATTCCTGCCTGCACAGCTGGCTGACACACTGTAAATGCATCATTTGCGAAGCACAGACCTTGCATCAGCATTCAGGAAATTGAGAATCAAGTTTGCGGCTTGACCAAAAGAAAAAAAAAAAAGAGGGCGGGGGGGCGGGGGTGGAAATCACACTTGAAGTGAATAAGTAAAGATTTCTGCTTTCTCATTCAGGGTTCTCAGGAAGCAAAACAGAAACAAAATATTTTAGGCTCCCTTTTTGCAAATTTGAGGCCACCCTTCGACAGCATGTTCCTCATGACAGAATATGGTCTGGGTTCTGGCATATATTTTAATGTACAGTGTACCTCAGAGTCCACACAGCCCCGCTGGCTGCATGCTGGTCATATGGAAGATCTCTGGCATATGGCTTATGACCAAAAAATGATACCATTAATGCACTAATATGCTTCAAAATGTCACACCATTGTTTCACAAAGAAACCTTCAGAAAGCTGAGAAATCTGCATTGACTCTTCAGATCCAGTTTGCTGCCACACCAAAAATTGTACTGCTCTTACACCCCATTTCTAGTGCAAAAGGAATAAACCCTCACAATTACTTGCTTTTCAAGAATATTTGTGACCTCAAAATGCCATTGCATTGCCAAACTGCAAGAAGGAGTTAATCTGAGTTCATTCCTCTTGCCTCAGTCCCAGTAAATGGAGACCACAATAAAGACATTGGAGGAGAAGGCCAGGGCTGGCTGTGCCCTAATCTATGTCCCTGTGACACCTGGGCCCCACAGGCCCTGCTCTGCAAGTACTGCAGGGTCCACTGCTAGCAAACAAAGAGTGAGAGCCAACTCCTGGGTCACCCATCTAACATGAGGTCTGCTGCTGGATTGCACAAAATGGACACTGCATGCACACACACCGACTTTGTCTAGGGGCAGAGGCATTAGGGAGCATTAGATGGGAATATATGAGATGTTGAGTTTATTTTAGGCAACCTGAGCCTGAGAGTCAAGTCCCTTGTGTTGCTTAACAAGGCACACTGCTCACAGTCTCTCAGACATACAGCCTTCACAGAACATTAGAACTCATCTTCTTGTAATGAATTCAGATAATTTTGTTAAACTAGAATTGCAGACAGCCCAAGGACATACACTAAATAATTCGCAAGAGTCAGACTTAACCATTTTGTAGCTGTTTGGACCAGTTCAAACAAAGAAAGAGAGCTTATGAGGAAGACATGTAACCCACAACCCAAAGTCAGCACTATCCCTTGAAAGGAGTGTTCATCTTTTTATGCAATAGCAAAAGGCAAATAAAAAGTAAGCCACTAGCAGCCACAGTTGTACTCCATGCAGGACATAACAGGAAGGGCTGTTCAGCTTTGATTTTTAATTTGCCATAGGTCTTGAATCTACAGGAGGAATAGCATCATGGGAATAAACAAATTACCGTCTTAACCCAATTTAAAACAGTTTTGGCTGATTCACGCCATCTACAGAGTAGTGTTTAACACGTAGTAGCAGTTATCTATTTCTAAAAATACATGACACACACTTGCATATGGAACAGTGGGAGGCAGAACTCACCTGCACTCGTTTTCTGCTTTATGAGATCAGACAGAATTGTAAATTTAAGTATATTGCCTTCTATCTCTGAGGAACATATTTGGTATCCCAAGCAGAGCATGGCACAGGGAGACTACATTCAGTCAGGCATATTCATAGAGCTCTCCTGTTCTTTTAGGAACCACAGCACTCCATAATGATCAGCCTCCCTGTTGGCCTATATTCTTTGTTTCAAGATCTGCCAGTTGGTAGCTTTGAAATACACATTTCAGTGACAAATAAACAGCCTAGATCAACATATTTAGCTAACCTGTTCGTACCACTCCTTAGTGTTACACCACACAGCAAAGTCAGTCCCACACTTGACCTGCAACAATTTCAGGGTTTTTTTCTCAGAGAAACAGTGTTGAAGGGTGCCATGTATACAGCAGATTCTTCCAGGTTCAGCTGCAAATGGACAACAGTTTCCCACATAGGGTTGCCTTTGCACTCTATGATTCCCTAGTTCTTAATTCATGCAGTAGGGGGCCGCAGTCATTTTGTACAGTACCAATTACTACTGGTTTATAATCAACCTGTGATGGAGGCTAGGACCCTTCACTTTGTCGACTGCATCCTGTACAAGCCACTCCATTCCTTCCTGTGATGGATGTCAGGTTCAGGAGCATTTACTGCCCCACTCATTCCATTTACTCTTCTAAAAGATTGGCTTTTTTCCAACCCTTTTCAATGTCTTCACTGTTCCATTTTTTATTTTTCATTGTGTCGACACTAATGGTTCAGAAAGCTCTTTGGCCAATTCCTGGAAGTTATCCAATCCCACAGACATTTAAATGTTTAAGCTTAATATCTGCCATTTAATATCCTCCCTAGTCACTCACTAATGGAACAGAAGGTAATCATCACTGTATCCTCATACCTTTCACACATCCATCAAAGACTAAAATGCCTCTTTCACAGAGAAGCCATTTCAAACCCCTTGCCTCTGTTGGTGGCCCTCCCCATCACAGCCAGGTACCTGAGGCAGCATGAAGGCAGGGCTGGGGCCATACCAAACTGACACCTTGAAGTCCTGTAGAAGGGAAACCATTAAGCTCCAAACTGTCTTATTTCGTGGTTTCTTGTACTATTCCCTGCATTCCCTATCTTGCTCCAGGTCTTCCTTGCTATTCAAGGAGAGATGCGGGCATCCCTTTATACAGCTGCACAGAAAGAAGCCCTGCCTTTGCTGTTACCACCAGGGAGCAAACCAAGGCCCTCGCAGACGTTCATCCTTGGCTGGGATTTGCCCGATTTCCTTGCCATCTCCTCCAGTACTCCACTTATGGATCCAGGAAGCACTGCACTAAGCACTGGACTAGGAGGTGCATATGGACCCAGGCCCAGAGGAGAGTGGCAGATCCCAACTGGGTCTAACTGAGCAGCACCTTTAACATGGTCCTCCACAGACAAGAGGAGCAGTCCTAAGGAACTCTGCTAATCTCACCTTGCTGCAGGTACCTCAGATCTGAGAACAGCAAAGTACAACATCAGGACACCTTGAGTATTGTGTCCAGTTCTGGGCCCCTCAGTTCAGGAAGGACATTGAGATGCTTGAGCGTGTCCAGAGGAGGGCAACGAAGCTGGTGAAGGGCTTGGAAAACAAGCCATATGAAGAATGACTGAGGGAGCTGGGGTTGTTTAGCCTGGAGAAAAGGAGACTCAGAGGTGACCTTATCACTCTCTATAACTTCCTGAAGGGTGGTTGTAGACAGCTGGGAGTTGGTCTCTTTCCCCAGGCAGCAACTG
>VZDJ01000187.1:55741-193350 GCA_008694505.1 Cyanoderma ruficeps | reverse complement strand
GTATATATATGTATATATATATACAGAGGCAGATGTACATATAGATGTATAAATTTTTTTCCTCACACATTGACAGCCTTATTCTTATTACAGATCTTCCAAATAGAATAACTCATGTGTTAGCTTGGTGTGATTAACTTTGGTCTCTGGGCCTCACCATGACCGGTTAACATCTTCTTAGGCGTAACTATCTTTGGTAATTCTTGTGGATTCACATCGGATTATCTGTTAGGTCATATTTTCTTTTTTAATTTTAATCAAAACATAATTGATATTGAGTCGATACTTCTTGTAATACCGTGTTTCACCACCCCTCCTCCCCAACATGGCGTTTGTATACTTAGGGAGGTTTTTCAGTTAAATTCATCCAAAGCGAGAATAAGCAAGGTCCACGCTTCTGCCAAGGTTTTGTCGGTGCGATCTATCTGGCTGCACAACAGAGGCAGGCTGCAAGCTACTCTGCAAAAATAAACTAGAGGCGAGCAGGGCTTAAGCAGAGAAGCGGGCAGCCCCCTCCGGAATCTCCCCCTGCCCTCCCGGCTCCCGGCGGGCCGGGCACCGAGCGGCGGCAGCGGCGGGGACAGACGGGAGCCTCCCCCGGCCCGCCCGGGGCCCGCAGGCACGGCTGGGCATTTCCGTCCCTGCTCTGCAACCGGCTCTGGGAATTCAGGCTGTTAATCTCAAAGGAAAGAATTCGGCCCAGAATATGCATAACCATTAACCTATAGTGCCAGGGCAAACTGACTGTTCTCATGCAAGCGGGCAGGTGACACAAGGTTCAGGGACATGCCAATGCCCTCCTGAAGCGAGGACAATGTCACTGTTATCAGCTTCTCCTTTTCATAGCTTGAAGGCAAAGCCTTGGTGTTCACACAAACGCTAGCCGTAGCGAAAGATCCTTTTTCCATCGGATCCCTCATAACATTGTTGTCTAGTCTGAAAGCCTCATTAAAATTCAAACTTCCACTCCTACCTGATTATTCCAGCAGCGATCCGCAGGAGGTCTGACAAGACCCGGGCAGGTGGCATTCCCTGTCACATGCTATAGTTTCCGCGCTGCCTTTTTGGGAAGTGGCCAAGACTAGCACCAGAGGCACCGAAATTCAGAAAGCAACAAAAGATATTTGGGGCGGTGTGGGAGCTGTGGAGCAGAAGGGCCGATATTTTAGACAACCCAGAAGCGGTTCCGAGGGGCCTTCTGGGCAATCCACAAGCTGGAAGTGTCTCGGACCTCATTTATCCCTGCCGCTTGACCCCTTACACAGACTAAGTTCTTGAAAAGGAAAAAAGAAATCTCCCTAACTTTCTCCAGAGACTACACACACCTCTGCAGGACATCCAGCCGACAACACCACGGCGGCACAGCGTAGTGCACATCTGCCTTGGAGATGTTTCTTTGTCATTTTGGCTCCCAAGGAAACATGATTCACAAATGAAAGGACACTTTACCAGGCTTACAGCACACTTTGGAGGAAATTCAAAGTTTTTATGTCAAACCATTGTTTCAAAGAAAAAATTCCCCAAACCAAAATGTTGTACTATTTAAATGATAGCAAAAGCTAATTTTTTGCCACATCCTTCCTTCATGAATACAGCAAAGTCAAGAGCAGTATTTTCTGCATGCTGCAGCATCTCCTTGTTTAATAGTCTAAGTTTCATGTGAAAAACCGTTTTCTCCTTCTGTAAGTGACTCTGGACTCACTAAGCATGAAATAAATTAAAATTACATTTATTAATGAATTACCATGTTAATTCATAGAAACACAGTTATGGACCTCCTCTGAAAGGGTTAAAGTGCTTTTTGGCTGCTTACCACTGACTATCAATTTGTGTAGTTAACCCACTGGGGACTGAGGAGTCAGGCTGGGAATAGCTGTGTTTCCAGTCTACATCAAGGATGGAAGCCTGACGTATAAAGTAAACAAAGATGGTGTAGTGTAGAATACTTATTTTAAGTAAGGACTTTATCCCATTTGAGCAAAAAGATCAAGAATGTTTATAAACAAACCATTGAGTGCAAATACTTTAGACTCCACCATAACAGGGTAGCAATAAACAAGAGATTTCTGTAATATTAATTCTGGTTTAAGCAGTAACTGTGTGCATGCTGAGGAAAATTATATTACACCAAATTACTTAGTGTGGGGACAAGTAATTTTTACCATTTTATGGTGCTGCAAAAATGGTAAATAATATTATAATGTAACTGCTTTCTGCAAAACCTGATCACACATAATTTCTCCCAATTTATCATGCTGGTTCATACCAATAAGTTCCCAAAGGACCAGCTTTGTTAGCAGCAGGTATTGATTTCTGAGCTCATACTGCATCTTCCTACTATTACATTTCACTTGAGAAATTAAAATGTTTCTGAAAACAGGCAGTGGGGCAACACACCACCTTCCTGGCAAGGGAACATTACAAGGCATTTACTGCTGTCAGCACCAATTCCATCTACAAGGCTGTAGTGCATGGGAAGCTTTTCTGCATTACTAATGAATAACAACTTCTGAAAGATGGGAAATTAATTTGATAAGAAGCCACCCAAACCCTTGCAGAGCAGGGTAAAGGCATCCAGGAGGAATGCATAAACAGGATGGCTGAGTCTGCAGGGTAAAGCAGGAGGGCTGTCAGAGCAACACTTTGACTTTCCTAGGAGACGCTCCTCAAGGAACAGCTTCCCCTGAATGCCACATCAGCAGGGCACTGATTTCACACCCAGCTTCACCTTCTGGCCTTCTCTGTGTGGCACTCCTCATATCTCTATAGCAGTAGTAGGTCTGGCAAGAGCCAGGAAGGTACTGAGAGCTTCAGACCTCCCTAATTAACTCCTTAGTCATTGCAGCCCTTGATCTTTCTAGTATGGCCTGTCTTCCTTGTACTAATCCATGAAATCAAGAGAAGTGCTGACAAAAGTATAATTACTTGGGCTGCTGTTTTATGGTATGGAGCATTTGGTGGCAAGACTGCTTGAAGGTGTTCCTGTTCCCCTTGCCTGCCCACTGCTTACTTCTGGTGGGGAGACCACTCCAGCAGCCTTGCTGCAAGCTGCTTGAGGAAATGCCCCAGCTTCAAAAAAATATGAAACCTACAAACAGCCACCACACCTGAGACATATCCATACGTGTGCAGAGGAGAGATTAGGAATGAAAGCTGATTTCAGGAGAGAGACCCAGAAGCAGGGCTGCCTCAAGCTTGGATCATCACCAAACACTTGGTAGCCTTATACACATGAAGGTTTAGGGAGATTTCTGCTCCCAGATGAACTCACTGTATTTTCTATGCCAGGAGACAGCCATGTCCAGCAATAAAATTGCTACTAAATGTGATAATATTTCCATTAGGGAAGATGTGTTTGCATCTGTGTTCAGCTAGGAAAGCTTTATGCCCAGAGAGTTATCAATAAATGCTTCTTCCTTTTTATTCTGCACTCTCAAGCGTGATTGGTATTTTTGTCTCTGAGGTTAGAGACAAATTTATTGTTTTCTCTTTTTAATACCATTAAAGCTTTGTCATTTTGGCTTTGTGAGAGACTTTATTTAATCAAAAAGGAAAATAAGGGATTTTATTTCTACAAAGACTAGCAGGAGGCAAGAGCTGGTATTACCAAGCTTTGAGAACAGTTGCTATCAGGAAAATTATTCTCCAAATGGAGGCTGAGGGCACTGACCACGGTGAACTGAACTGCTACATGTAATTTCATTACTTTGGCTGGGCTAAGCTGCCTAAGCTTATTGCTGCCTTCAGCGAGGGAGCAGGTTGGCTTGCAGCCACAGTGGAGGGATGTAAAAGGCTTGAGGGTTGCTACAATTTTCTGAAGTGCTTAAAAAGTGTCCAAATGGTCATTATCTGATCACCTCTTGGTTAAAACAGATCACACACTGCTCGATCTGAAAACGCACTGATTAGGCAGCATTGCTGTTACAGACTTGCTCTTGAAGAATCACCACGCACACAGGAAATCTGTTTGATTCCCACATGTGTTCGGTTTTCAGACTTACAGGCTCCATGGTGAGGTAGGGGGAAAACCAACAACCAAACCATCATTAATTCCCTTGAGATCTGTGCTGCATTATTTTACTGTATGCAATCCTTTGTTCTTCATGAGGCTACATATACCAGTACAGCATTTCTTCTTTCTGGCTCTTTGAAAGTAAGAGAGTAGGATGAATAACAATCTTGAATGGCGGGTATGTATATCTGTCTGTAAACATTTATATGTGACTTTCATGTCTGTGAATTG
Source organism: Cyanoderma ruficeps (assembly GCA_008694505.1). Classification (NCBI taxonomy): domain Eukaryota; kingdom Metazoa; phylum Chordata; class Aves; order Passeriformes; family Timaliidae; genus Cyanoderma; species Cyanoderma ruficeps. Next base: position 189,107 of record VZDJ01000187.1, on the reverse strand, counting down.
TGCTGGGCAGATAATCATGAAAACTTGACAGTCTCTCCTTCAAAGCAGAACTGTGAGAAGTAATTGCATACACTTTGAATACCAGCTGGACAAGCTTCCCACACCATAAAACACCGTATTTAATTTTGAACCCGGAGGAGTTGCATCCTTCCATCTTTACTCTGTCTTCAAATAAGATTACTGCACTGTGCTCCAGGAAAAAAAACATGATGCTTATCATTTGCACTAGCTGCAGAAAACCCTGGCTGAATTCACTGACCTCTGTGATACACAGGGTAGGACTGAATGATCAATCATCTTTAATCCTTAAAACCTACCAACAGAAAGAGGGAAGTGCACAGCTCCCTCCAATATGAGCTTTTCTGTTATCTGTGGCAGAATCCCTAAGTACATAAGGATCTGAGCTTTATAAACTGCCTCATAAAATCCTACATTTATCACGGGTGTCGGTACTGGGTGTAACTAAACCAGCATGGAGAGTGGTTTAACATGTATAAACATGACCAAGCAATGCAAATCACAGTTCCTGCAACTCATTTTGAGCTGTTCTTAGAACAGGGAGGAGCAATACACAATTAAGGGTGAAAATCATCGGTTTTCCCCTTTTTGAACTTTTACTTCTTGTTAATTAATTCATACTGTGAATTAGTTCTGGTTGGTGAATACATTTAGGTGTTTTGTGAATCTGAGAGCATGTCCTACCTCCATTCACATTATGAAACAAGCACAACAAACATGCCTATTGACTGGGTGTCTGCACTGCATTTGGTCATTTGAGAAATGTGTCACCATAAAGGTCACTTGGATGCCTGAGGGCAGGAGGAAGGAAGGTGTAAGTGTAGAGGTCCATACCTTGCACAAGGGCTGTCAAGCGATGAGAGGCTCTTTTGCACCCCCATAAAACCTGCTACTCCACACACTACTGACAGCAGTGTGTTTACTTTTTTTTTTTTAACTCAAGGCATATACCTGTGCTCAGTCAGTTTCAAATTATCACGAATCAGCACTCCAAAACTACCCTGAAGCCTTCACATGCTCATTGCTGTAAGCCAATCAGCCAGACTCAGTGCAGAACACAGGAAAAAAAAAGTGTGTGATTTAATTTTCTTGGTCTGAAACATCAAAAGGAGTGTTAACTATGTGGACAAAAGTCCTAATCTGATTTATCAGGAATTAAATGCATGTTTTTAAATCAAAATTTGCCTTTTTCCATAAGTATATTTCCAGCTAGTCACTAGACGAACAATTGCTGCTTGAGTGCCAGCTACACCTGTTTATGATAAAGCGACTGGAAAATGGCCAAGAATTACCAGTAAAGCCCAGAACATGACAGAGGCAGAATTGGGAAAATTAAGGAAAAAACTCTGATCATTCTAAATAATGGCATTTTCTTGTGTCATTTCCTTCTATGGGAAAGCTCCATGAAGAGGGCTGCGTTTGCAGGGATTTTCACAAATCCTGCTGAGAAGGGAGGTGTTACCTGGGAGGAACATGTTGTCCTCCACATCTGCACTTTTTGCTAGAGATGAAGCAATTTGCCCTGAAACTTTGTTCCACTGTATCAGGTTAGGATTTTGCTTATCTTGCTCTGGTGCCAAGCTTCAGCTGACAGCACACTGCTGACACTTGGGAGAAAGGGAGAGGGGCTGTGGTGCTATAAAAAACCCTGGGAAAAGAGGAGAGAGGAGATGACACAGAGGGGCAGCGAGTTTCCCTTGCACCCACTAAGTGCAGCATGATAGGGGCGAGTTGTCTAGCACCACACCCCGATCGAATTCAGAAATGATCAGAGAGCTGGGAACAGCTAAGACCATCCCACAGAAATTTTTTCCTAGACTAACGTTTGATGATTATGAAGGGGATGGTCTTTCACTTCTGAAGAGATAAGCAAGCCCCATTAAAAAACCCAGAAAGGGACTTTGTGTAAATTCTACTATCTGCCTTCTCCATTTAATTGAAAACAAAGTAATTGGAAGATCCAACAAGGCAATAATGCCTCATAACTGGGACATGGTATTAATAGGGTTAAAATCCCTCAGAACAGCAGTTGCTTATACCATTTTTAAATGTGTTAAATAAGTACATTGCATGAAACTTTAATGATACATGGTACAAGTGCACGTTATGCCACCAGTCCACTGCATTGAGATTGGAGATAATTTGGCTTCTCAACTTGGCCTACTATACCACTGTTTTCCCCAGCTCCTACCACTGGTAATTTCCTGCACAAATGGGCAATCCCAGCCTGCATTTTGAATCTGTATTTAGACTTTGGAAGATCTATCACTTAGCGTTTGTGAAAGTATCTGTTATTTTTGCAAAAATAGCAGGCATACATGTTTGGATTTGGGCTTGGCTTACTCCTTTCTTTGCTTCACACAGAGACTCATGAGCGGCTCTTTTGATGCCATTGGCTTTTTTGACATTACATACTATCTATTAATTTCATACTACCAGACTTCCTTGGCTGTTATGTATGAAATGATTTCCAAGTGACTAACTTGCAGACAAACAAATGAGGTTGGGCTCTGGACCAGGTAAGGGAGCAGCAGCCAGGGAGTCTGGCGATGTGTTTGTCTTTGCCTTAAAATGATGGGACTTCATGCGGAAAGAAGGCAACAGGATCTGTATGAAGTGTGACAGTAAGCAGAAGGTGCTGATATGATTCGGATCCCTGAAATCTATTCAATCAGTCTTTGATTGAGCTATTTGTGCAGCTGCAAGGTCAAAGAAAAAGTGGGCACAGAAAAAAGTAAATACCATTTCCTTATCCTTTGTTATAGGGTCATTTTTTGTTGCGTTTTTTTTTCCAATAAAGGCATGTACACAATAGATATAGACTGAATATACAACGCAAGCAGACTTCCAGTAACTCTCACAAGCATTGCTGTAAAATGTCTGCCCCTAGGCATATCACTCAACGAATCCCAGAAGCTGGAAACTCCAGACCTGTCCTAACACTGAAGACATATAACAACCAGAAACAACAGGCCTTGAAAGCAACTTCAAAACCCTAGGAAGTCTGGGAGTGAACTTTCTTTATTGCTCTAATTACAGAATATTTCTTATCTTTCTCCTTATCTCAGTGGAAAAACATATTTTAAATGTAAGAAACATATAAATAACAGGCCCAGCTGCGTCATTAAATTTTTCTGATTTTTTCTCTGACCTTTTTTTCTCTACCTCCTGGTTTTTTCTTTATCTTGGCTATTTCTTACTAAAGATGCTTGCTTTCTACTTGACTTTCCTTTCTCCGTTTTCAATCCTAAAGCCAAAACAAAGAACAGTGGCTATCAGCTAAGGTCCTTCATAATTCCTTTGTTGACATTTTTCTTAGCCACCTTCTTACCTCTCTTAACCTAAAATAGAAATTTTAAGCCTTAATCAAAGAAAAACAAAGGGTAAACCTTATGTTCTCCCAGTTCTTCTAGTTTACTCCTAAGGCTAGTAGCTATAGCTGTATCAGCTATACTCGAATGTAGCAGAGTCAGGGTTCCTCAGCAACCAGGTATAAGGAAGAGGTTCCATTTTTTTCCAGGACATAAGCCCAAATGTGTAGTACAGCCCTCTCATGCTCCTTCCTGCCTCCCCTTTATGCCAGTGACCACGCTATATTAGAGGGAAGAGAGAGACAGCTGTTTGGGTAACAAATCACTCTGACATCACATAAAAGAATGCAGAACCAAAATCTGAGCTGATAGGTTTTACTTAACTGTTTTGCCAGGCTCAGCACAGGAAATTACTTACCAGGACCCAACTTCAGGACAGCAGCGTGCACGGGTGACCACAGCCCACATCTCTGATGAAACCAACAGACCTTTCTGTCATTATTTCCTATCACTCTCTATTACCCTGAAGACCACCAAGGATTTTGAGTACCTCCTTTCTTGCCTTAGAATCTTCTGTGATATTAAAGCATTGAAAATTTACACCAGAAAATCAATAGAAAACTGTTCCCAGAGAAATGGTTAATCAAATTGTTTAATCTGTAATTGAATACATATATCTTTTAGTGTTAATTAGCAAACATTAATTTTCAAAATGAGAAGACCTTCAAGATAAAAACTTTTGGCTAATGGATAAAAATTTTGATCAGCTTGATAATTTTAGTTACAAAATCAGTGTTTAATCACAGGAATTGAATCTCTTTCTTTGTAAGCAGTTTTTGTTATGGGATGGAGAATTTTCAGGATTATATAAAAATAATCCCAATTTGGTCTATTATAAAACTTTTGTTTCCTCTTCTTCCCAAATTTATTTTTTTTTAAATTTTCCTGTATGGTGTGGCAGTTTGGCAGAAACCCAAATAAAGAGTGTCTAAGGAAGACGTTTTAGACAGATTAAAGACTTTTTTTTCATGATAGCCAAACCGCTTGATACATACTGAAGGCAGTAATCATCAGTCTTTGCATTTTTCTTTCTGTTTCAGGGAGGACAGCAAGATAGAGATGTGAATTCTGATTTTGTGCACATCTACTCACTTATACTGTTGCACAAGTCTTAGAGAAGCTATAAAATGTTCCCAATATCTGCATGCTTAAAATGACCTTTTAAAATCACCTCTGTGAGTGTCTTGTCAAAGACTAGTCTTGGTCCCTTCCAACCTACCCTTTATTTTTCCTTTTGTTACACCCCAGAACAGAGCTCTGTGTTCCCAAGAGGGTTTTGATAGTAGCAAATTGCTCATATCGGCTTAGAAAAAACCATCCTCTCCTGTACTGTATGTCCTTTTATTTAATTTATAATAGTGAGGCAATTGGATCCTTTGCTTTGTTCTCCACATAAAGTAACAGAAACCTAATAGGAGCAACCAGTGGATAGGAAAACCTTACTCTTGGGCAGGAAAAAATGTCCCTGTGAAAGACAACACACTGGGAAATCATGACCTGGTTTAGCTTCAGCCAAAGAGGTGGTTATTAGGGCAACTTAGTTCAAGAAGCAAGTTACATCAGGTTTTTGCATTCTTTGGGAGTGAGAAGGACAAGGAATGCCAGCACAAAAAGAGAAGGGGGAAAAAAAAAAGGTTATACAAGGAAAGGAAAGCAGTTTGCTTTCACCTTTTATTCACAGTATATTTCCACTGCTGACTTCTCATTTTACAGATTCATGGTTGTCTGAGTGTTGACAGGAATCAATTGGCTTGTCATTTCTTGAGACAGATGCCCCATTCAAGAACAGGAGCAACAATGAGATATATGCTTTACATTAATATTGTTTTTCTACCAAGGTTCGAAGCTGGGAGTATACAGGTTTTAGCTGGGTAATTCAGCAGAAGTTACAGTCAAAGGCAGTTACAGACATTGGCACAAGTCAAAGAATCCCACTAGTCTTGTGATCCTCTCCAAGTAAACTGTGTGTATGGAAAGTAAGTGAATTAAAATGCTATGCTGAATGATAAAAAGGCAGGTTCTTCACTCACTACTGTGATGATGCATTCCCCCATTCTCAGGCCACACTATGATCTGAGATATAAAGGAGACAGGTCTGTGGTTACTATCTTTTACAATCAAGTTTGTCACCAGAAAAATCTCTTATAATTCCACTTCTTAATTTCCACTTCCATTTGTTTTTGTAAAGCATCATATGAAGTTATTAGTCTACAGAAAGAAGTAAGAAAAATAAGAAAATAATAGAATATTGTAATAGTGCAATCAATAAAAACGTGTAGGGTTCATATAGGAAGAATGCAAGCTTAGTATAAAGTTTATAAATGTCTCAATCCACTAATGTCAAACCATACATTTGCTTTTCCTGTATTAATAACGGAACACCTTTGTTACCTCTCTGGTTTCATATTTATTCATGACTGGCACATGTTACCCCACACCAATAGCTTGATTTTGATATTATAGATGTGAAAGACATGTAAACAGAAATAATTCCTGTGATTTGTGATGACTCCATTAAACAATTTTCATTAACTTGATCTTTTTGGAAATGCAATTGCATTTTCAAAAAACATAGAAACAATATATTGAGTTTTAGTTTATTCATTATTCTTAATGTACTACATTATTGATGTTGCCTCATTGACCTTGTCCCCTGAGGTAAGCACTGCTGACACCTTTTTTATTATTTTTCTCATTAATAAACATGTGCCTCCTTCACTAGCCTATGTGCTTCTGCCATGTAGAGTAGATAAAGTGTCTTTTGTCATTCATTTATTATTCAGTGACTGTTGATTCTAAGTATATCTATGTCATCTTCCTAGGAAAAGACCACTGGAGTGGTTAGTTTCTTAATTTTGTACCCAGGCACATAACTTAGGTGTTTATGTAAGAATTACAGGCTCTGCATTTGGACACTGGTAAGTGTAAACACAAAATATTTGTTGTTGCTGTTTTGCCCACGAGCAAAGTATGTTATTAATGCAATTTGCTAGCAATATCTCATTTTAAAATACAAATGCTGACACAGCACCAGAACGAGGGGAATCCCTACCACTTTTACCTACCACTTTCCTTCCCTAAATTCACTGTGTCCCTTATCCCTTTAGCAAACCTTCTAACAGGCTTTGCTGGGAGATTTAACAGAGACTAGGTAACAGGTAACCTGGTGTCCAGGTTAGACACCAGTCTGCAGTGTAGCTTCACTAAATCTGTTATTCCAGATTAGGAAATGAAAATATTCTCTGTGACCCTTCCAGTGTTCTTAGCCACACAGATCCACCCAAGGCAGAGAAAAAGACCTTCTTCTTCCACGTCATCTAAACATGCACTTCCCCTACGCTACATCACCTAAATGCAGATGTCTGTGTAGCATTTATGTAGCTCCCTCTTCTTCTGTCTTAGACACACAAACATGGTAAATACAGGGGTGGTTTTAAAGTCTCTGAGTCTATCCTCTACATAATTGCCATGTTTATCCATAATGATATAGGAAGTGTTCAGTCCAAAAAAACCAAAAAACCCCCAAGGTTAGGAGATAAAACCCCTTGACTATTATAATTTAGTTTCACTGCCTCTGTAATTGCAAAAGTGAAGTCAATGCATTTTCTCTGCCTGATGGGGAAGACACAAAAGTAAAAGGTCAAGGCTTTATCCATCTGTGGTTCTGCCACTGACTTAGTGTATAATCTTGCACAAATCACTTTGAGCTGTTCTGTATCAAGTCCTAACTAGGATAGTTAATAGCATCTTCCTGCTCTGCAAATAGTTTTAGGTCTATGTGAATTCTAGTAGCTTAAAAACATTAATTAACATTAATTTATTGGGCAATGCTTTTAAATGCCTTTTGCATTCTTATTTTTCTGTATTAATGTTTCCAAAACTGTCATGACTGTAAAATGTATTTAAAATCCTTATTTTTATTTATTATGTTATTTTTGCACAATTGGTAGTGAAATGGGATTTTTTTTTCAGCAGTGTGTGCTGTTTTTCTCTAATGATGGCTTAAGTCAATGACAAGTGATCAGAAAAGTCATGCCATCACAACAATATAAAGGTATACCTTGAAACTTTGACTTTATTCAGTATTGTCCACAGTTGCATTCACTCAACCCTACTATTTATTCTTTTTTTCACTCATCCATTCATTCACTCATGCACTCTGCTACTGACCTATGCCCTGCATTATTTATCGGTTTGCAAACCTCTGGGCATGTTCACTGCCCTTTTCCCTGACTTAGTGAAAACCTACCACCTGTTCACTCACTCACTCTTGGAAAGATCTGCCCTTGGCCTCAGACCTGGCTTCTGAGACAGTTTTGGTCTCATTCTGTCCCGACTCTGCTCCTGTATCTTCTACCCCGTAGCTTATTTGTTTGTGAATTTAATTAAGGACTGCAGGTTTAAGAGCACTGTCAGTTGTTACAGCTTTCTTTAACCCCTTTTTCTTGATTAATTGCTTTTTTTTTTCCTGGCACAGATTTGGTACAGCTTGCCCAGAGTTAAAATACCCGTGTGTATATTATCTGAAGTAAATGTATTAGGACTGAGGCAGTCTTTACATATTATTACTTTGCAGAAAGCATTATGTTCTTTTGAAGATTAGACTTTATTATGCTTATAGTAGAGGTTTTTAAAAGCATGTTTCCTCCACGTCCTTGGAATACCCACTATGGAATTGATGTGGACACGTACTAATAATCGTTTATTATATGATCTCATTGCCACAGCATGCAGTATTTGGAAGATTATTATCTTTTTTAGGAAAACAAAATCAGTTATAATTACTTTGAGTGTCTTTAGCTTTACACCACTAGCTCACATACAACCCAGATTAGTATTACAGGCCTCTGGAAAACCTCTCAAATTTGCGTTGAAGGCTATTTGTTTTTAGTCCTGTCAAAGACGTGACTTATAATTGGAACCAAAACGAATTCTCAGTGATGCAATCTATGGTAGCAGCTCCCAACACTGTTACTACTAGTGTTTTCTTTTTCTCATCAAATCCCATTTGGTAATATATTTTAGTTGAAAGAATGGTACCTTGCCATTTGACAAGGTACAAATATCAATTTCTTGTTTTCCCTCCAACCTTCAAGTCTGCAAGACTCTCCATGTTTTGCTGAGAATAGAGATTGAAAACTACATTATACAAATTAACAATATAATTCTTAAGAGGTCATGACATCTAACCTGGATAGAGTCAAAAATAATGGAAATTTTATCCTGATGCTAGCCTTTGCTCCAGTTCCCTTGAGCCACTCCGGGTTTTTGGAAATTCGTGCAGACTGCAGGCTCCCTGGGGAAACCTGACAAAATCCCTGTGATTTTCCTACTCAGAGCTAAGAACTGCCCAAGCCTAGATTTTGTAAAATGAGAGATTAAAAAAGCATCTTTGTTCCTTTCCTTGGAATATCATTTCATAGTTGTATCCCTTAGGAGATGCCCAGTCTTGTCTACACGGGAGAGTTTTGCTAGCATATTAATACCAACAGTCAGTCCAAGTGGAGATGCAGTTAATCTTCTGACGGTATAAATTACAGCAATTGCCCAAATAAAATATGGTAAGGATTTTTTAATCATGCTACTGTATTTGCAGCAAGGGTCTTCTGGCTTGTTTCATTTGACCCTTTTTTATGCCCCTCTAAGACTCAGGTTAACCATCAGAACTGACTCAGCCCGTTCCTGGCCGACCACGTCTTCTCAGCCCCTCCTGCTCCGTGCGGCTGTCGTCTTCCAGAGCCGGATATGACTACTTTCTTCTCCATGCTTCACAGCCAGCGTTTTGATGGCATTATGACCCTACTTGATGTCAATGGTGTGATGAACACTGATCACCCAATGTTAACCTGGACTAAGTTAAATCACCATTTTGAAAATGTAATGCAGGAAAACTGATTTCCCACTGTTATCCACACAACACACTGTTTGCTGGCTATGCTAATACCCTCCCTTCAGACTCTACCTTCCTAGACCCTGAAATATCAAGGTTGCTTTGCATCAAAACTTCTTTCTTATCATGTCTCCATGTTTTTAAAAGGCTAGATTTTCTCAATGATCTTTTCCTGACAATATTTCTTACCTACAGCTAATGTGAATTATTAGAGACCGACTAGCATGTAATTGTAAAAAAATACAATGTTGTGTAATGCTGGGATTTAGAGGTCAGCCAGTAAAGCAAGTGCCAATATCTGACAAAGTAAGTCTTTTGTTCGGTCTTGCTTCAATGACCGTTGCTAAGCTATGGCAATCTCATGACACTGGTATCACCTGTTCCACAGCAATAAAAAACCCAAATCAAACCCCAAACCAAAACCAGACACCCATATGTTGGTCCATGTCATTCATCTGAACAGTCACACCAGGCGTGCACGGACATGATGGTAATCAATAACTCATCAGTGACTCAGCACAAGGATTGCGGGTGAGATCTGTGCATTTACTGACCTATTTTCTGTCCTCCTTTTATATACCGCTAAGCAGTCACCTAAGCGAACTTATGCTTTAAGGTGCAGTAATTCCAGTAACGTTTGCTTTCGATACGAGCTATTCCATTCCCATGGTGCCCGGAGGATGGATCCCAGGTACGGTCTTCCCTGTGGTCCGCGGCGAGTGGATCCATCCTGCCCGAGACGAAAAGGCGGAGGAGGAGCAGCGGAATGCGACAAGTGGCACTAGGTGCGAGCAGCTACGGCGGCTCTTGCGCGGCCCGGCTGAACTGCGGGACACCACACCTGCTTTCGGCAGAGGCGCCTCGGTGCCTTGCCAAGCCACGCAGCCCCAGGTGGAGCGGGAGGAGCCGCTCCGCCGGCGCCGTGACCGGGCTAATGTCACCCGGCGCCGCCGCCGCTCCGGCCGCCCCGCGGGGCCGCTGCCGTTAACGGGGCCGCGCCGGGCGCGGGGAAAGGCACGAGCAGCACTGAGGAGAGGTCGGCTCGGCCCCCCTGCCGGACCCCCGGGACGGAGAACCGGGTCCGCCCCCAGCGCCGCTCGGCCGCCATACTGCGGGGCAACCCAAACTTGTTACACACGGACACCAACTCCTCCTCCCGCTCCAGCCCTTCCCGCCGCCGCCGCCCTGCCTCCGCCAGCGCGGGGAGGAGGGGGCTGCGCCGGCCCAACCCCAGCCGCGGGGAAGGCGCCGAGGCGGGCGGGGGCCGTGCGAGGGGAGCGCCGCAGCCCCCCGCAGGTAGGAGCGCCCGGCGGGGCGGGCTCTGCGCCGGCCCGGGGAGGAGGAGACGGCGGCGGGGGGCGGGCGGAGGGAGCAGGAGGCGGCGGTGAGGGAGCGGTCGGTACTGGAGCAGCGACTGTCCGTGTCCGCCGCGCCTTCTCCCGCCGAGGTGGGTGCGGCGCTGGGGGACACGGCGTGGGGGCGGGCGGCGCGGCCGCACCTACGGAACGCAGTGGGTCCTGCCGCCTGAGGAGGCCCGGGCCGCCGCTGGGTTTGGGCGGGGGGCTCGGGCGCTGGCAGCCCCCGCCTGCGACGCGGCCGGAGCGAGACGGAGAGGAGGAGCCTCCAGCAGCAGCAAATGAGCGAGGGCTGCCAGGTTTATAAATTTGCTTTTCCTCCCACGGCCCCCGAGCCCCGCTGAGTCCGGCGGGAGCGACCGCCTGCCCGCCGGCTGCGGCTCCGCCAGGTGCGCGCCCGGGGCGGCGGTCGGGCCCCCGCCACCACTGCTGGCCGCACCTGCCGCGGAGACGGGGGCCGGGGGCGCGCCCGAGGGTGGTGAGGACGGATGCGAGGCGTTTTCGCGCGGCTGAGAAGCGGGCGGTTTCCAAGGGCCAGCAGCCCAGGTTGCCAGGAGTGTGTCCGGGCGCTTCGGGGAGGCCGCTGTCTGCTGGGATCCGCCGTCCCTCATTCAGCGAAGAGCGGGACGCGGTACTGGGAGCTTGCAGTCGGGTAACCGGCTGCATGCGTTCTGAAGAGCTGATATGTGCTGTTTTATTTTTCAGCTGTCAGGAGAGTTTCAGTCAGATCTCCACAGAGGTGCCGAGTTTGCAAGGTACTGGTGAAGAGAGAGTTTTCTGTCCCCGTTTGCCCCATAGCTAATTTTGAGGGATGCCTTCACTGCTTCCTGGGGGTGTGGGTTGGTGAGTGGTATTTTCCGCGTATACAAAACTACGCATCATGGGCGTTTAGAGGGGAAGGATTGAGTGGATAAGTGCAGCCGTGGTAACTTCATTGTTGCAGCTCCTTTCTATTACGTGACTGCCTTTAGCAGGGAGGGAAACAGTAGCTTGATCCTGCCCTGGTGTGGGAGGAAACCTGATGGATCTGTAGGTTGAAGGGATTTTTCAAGTCTGCTTTTGGTTTAATGCTGACACGTTTTCCTAAGTTCATGTCTTTATTATCATGTACCTTTTGTGGGGCGTTACTTCGGCTGAAAAATGTGAAATATCACCTCTAAGTTTATAGCACCCAGGTATTTCTAGTAGCTCTGGAAATCAGTCTAGTAATTAAGCCTCTTTTTAAAAGAAAATTAAAATTCCTACAGTAATTAGCACACGGCTGTTGACCGCTTTGTGCCCATCAGGCTCAGAAATAGTTACTGATCTCATACTCCCTTTTAGATACCTGTGTGGAGATTGTGTTAGAGAACTGTTTAATGACTTCTTTTATTAGAAAGAGTGCGAGCTCAGGCAGTTACGCAAGTGCGCCTAAAGGAAGCTGTGCTGGCTGCATGGATGGCGAATGTGGAGGCCGAGCTGGAGTGGGAGTATCATTTACAAACTGAGTTAGAAAGGGGCATTGTCAGAGAGAACTGAGTGGCTCGCGTCGGGTGAAACACTGTACGTACCATGTTCCCTGCTGTGCAGGGGAGAGCGTTAGTACAGTCTGCTGTCTGGGTTGAGCAGGGTATGTATGGATGGCCACTCATCATTCCTTCCGGTAGCGGAGATGAGGTATAGGTGACTTGTTTCCACTGAAAGCAAATGAGTGGCCTGGGAATGTGTTACTGCATGTATATTCTTAGAGGGGCGGAAAAAAAAAAAGCTTTGTAAATGGGGACCTGGACTGACAGATGAAGTCTGTCTTTACTATGATCTCTTAGCTTGTAGAGAGGTATTTCACCATCTCTCTCCCCCTCCCCTGAAGCAGTTACTTTATATACCTTTTTCAGTGGTCAAGGATTGCTACAGCGTCTGCCGACAAAAGCTGCTTGCATTCATACCTGCCTAAATAGGTCTATGGCTGTGTTTTAAAATTTTTCTCTTTAAGAAACAAAAGCCATTGTAGCTAATGGGGAGGGCGGTAGCTACTTCCACAACAAATGAAGCGTTTGATGTGAATGTGCTGTTTCAAAACTGTAACACTGATTCATAGGTTTTTCTGGACACTCTAAGTACAGGTGTGCCCATAGACTTCATTTAATATGCTGTGTTGCTATCTCTTTGCTGGTATTCTGTTTCAGTCCCCTTTCCTCCCCCCCACCCCCACCCATTCCCTGCATACACAGCTATTACATTGAACACTCGATAACCTTTTTTGTTAACCTTGCATGAATACAGCAGTACCCTGCCAAAATCTGTGGATTTATACTACTGAGAGGTCCTGCGAGAAGGAGGGAGGTTCTGGATGCCCTGGCGCATCCCATAATGGCCTACCTCGAGAATAGCTGAACTTCAGTTCCCTGCTTCATGCAGCCTTCTGTTGGGGAGGAGCTGGAGAACTCAAGAGGATCTGTCATCTTCTCTACTCCACTTGGGTGGAGTTGAAATCTTTGTGATTGCTCTGCCTTGTGCTCTTGCCCTCTCTCCCAGCTGTCTTAAGGGGGTGTGTGCCAAATGAATGTTCTTGTTTTCAAAAACATCTTCTTAGCTGTTTCCTTGCAGTGAAGCAAGTGGGAGGTCTCTTTCAGTCATGTCAAAATTAATTCTTGTTCTGGGCTGGTAGCATTAGATGTAATACTTGCATATGCCACCTAGTTTGCAAAAGGTGTTGGATGAGTTCATAGGCGGTTGTGCCATAATCTGAATTTTAATGATGATTTTTCAAAGTGGGACTCTAAATCAGTAGAAATAAAACCTTGGAGCATTTTGGTCATAGTTATATTACCTTGGAACTCTGCCGATTGTTTTGTTTTAGTTTTGGTTTTCTCCAGGAAAAAGGGAATCTCAAGCCAGTTGTTGCAGTAGGGATTTTGTAGATAACCAGAATATAAAGTGTTTCCCCTGAATATTCAGAGGTGAAGTTTCTTATCCCAGGTTTTGCTGGGCAAAGGTAATGAAATAATTCCCAAAGTTGACTAACATGTCTTGTAAGCCTCCAGTGCTTCACAGTGTTGGATCTTGTTGGATTCATATTCTGTGATGTAAATAAGTTGAAAAGTAGTTTCTGAAGGTATATGACCATGAAAGCATTATTCATGAATGGGTGGTGATTTACTGTGCTTCTTCTTAAACTAAAAATCAGGTACTTGTAGACGTGACTGATAAAATATTTCATAGTGTTTTAAATTCTGGGTAGCATGTGAGAATAAGGTTGGAGATTTAAAGATGACTACAAAAACAAGTGAAGCAGATACTAAACTTTCATTGTGGCAATGTTAAACAATTTGGGGGGGGGGAGTGTTCTCTGTTGTGCCCTATACTCTTTTCCTGTATGCTATGTTAATTAATTGAAGAAGGATATACTCAGTTGGGAACCTGCATAATAAACAAGGAGCTGGGAACTGCTTTTGGCTTTTTGTTTGGTTGCTCCTTCTCTGAAGTTTTTTGCTTCCTTTTTTCTAACTAGTCGTTTCTCTAATGATAAGGCAGTGCATTATAAGGCTTTCTTCATCTGGCTTTGCATAGTAGTCCTGTGCTTGACTCTAGGTAGATAGGAAAAAGAAGTGTATTGAAAAGAATGAGAAAAGTCCCACTTTACTTATGTCTTGATCTTGGAAGCTGAAGTGTCTGAAGAGTTGCTTTTCAGTGGAGCATACAACTGGTTGAGTACCAAAAGGGGCTTGGGAATGCCAAAAGGCACTGCCACAGCTTCCATTTGCAGTTGTCTGTGTGTTGATATAGCTCTGCAAGCTAGATGTGGAAGCTGTTTTAATTGTTTCCCTTCTGATATGAGGGTTTTGTCCTTGTTTCTTGGATGAATTAATGAAAGGAACTAAAAATTACTTTTTCTGTTCCCATAGCTCTTCAGCTACAAAGAAAAAAGTAGAACCTCCTATTTCAAACTAATGTGTGCTGTCGTCCTGGATTGGGAAGTTACAGATGTTGCTGTCCAGAACTGGATTAATGAGGTCTTACATTTAATTGTATTCTGGCCAAAAAGCTTTTATGTTATTTTATCTGCCTGTAAAGTTCAAAGAATGCGAAAGCCTGTTTAGCTTCTGGAGGTGCTGCTGTAGCCTGCCTTCACCATGAGGGAGAATATTGCCTGCAGTAAGAAGCGGGTTGAGCTCCACAGGTGTCTGGGAGCTGCTTTGCTTCCTCCTGCTCCCTGTAACACCAAGTTGTGGTGCAGCAAGCTTCTGGGTATGTCAGCGTTTCTGAAAACGAAATGAATAAATATTCCAGAACTTGCTTTTAGTAAGTGTAGTGCTTTCTCTTTTTTTATGATGTGATGGAGGAAAAAAAGACTTGTATTGGATGAAGAGGCATGAATGTTGTTTTCAGTATTGTAACTCTGAGGCTTTTGGATGCATAAAGTCTTTTAAAGCAACAAACAGCAGCCTTTACTTCAAGAGTATGTTCTGCACTGAGGGGGCCAGTTCTTGTGATCTGGGGGGAACAAAACATGAAAAAATAATAAAAAACCGAACAGATAAAAAAATAATTAGATGTAAACAGGTAAGGAACTTAAGAACCTTTGTAAAGACTATACATATAGTTAATTGAAGACCATATATGAAGTTTAGAATGGAGTTTGTTGTACAAGAAGTAGTGGACACGTATTTTTGTCTTTCTCTGCTCTTCCACCTATTTTTTTTGTCTCTGTTCCTGTACAGCAGTGAACTCATAATCCACAAGGCATTTTCTGCATTGATCCTCTTAAAAAATTAGTATTAGCCTATATATGAGGCAGGCTAAAGAGGCTTGAACATTGCTGCAAAATTGGTACCTGTTGGCCTCATTGCAAGGACAGGCAGGTTCCCTGTTTCTTGCACGGAGCCTGGTTGTGTGCTCCACTACAGGGTTATGCAGGCTGAGCAGATGTGTCGATAATAGAGCACTGGTATGGAAGTGACTTTGAAAAATATGGAATTAGCACACTGGGAAATTGTGATGAGATTAGTGCATCTGATTACTTCTCTGGGAGACAGAAAGGAATATGCAAAGCAGGGGAAGGTTTATGGAGATGGCCTGTTCTACTGGGAAAGCAGGGAGGAGAGGAAAAAGTTTTACAGGCTTGGTTAGCTCTTTGCTGGTATGCAACAGAGAGACCAAAGGTTGTCTGGAAGCTAAAGCAGGTCTGACAAAACTGCAGCAAGGCAAGACAGTGGGGAGGCTGGTGCTCCCCATGCCTGAGTAAAACCTCCAGCTCCACACAAATGCGTATGCATTGCAAATAGCAGAGCCAAGGAGTAGGGGGAAAAATCCATGAAACGTGATTATAGTTCTTGCTTTGTTGAAGGGTAGTTTTCTGGGCCAGGCTTTAACAGTATTTCTGAGTCTTCTTCCTTCTCCCTATGTAAAGCAGGCATTCTTCTTGTCCCAAATAATTGATTTATAAGTATATGCTCAGTTGTGCTTTATTTTTTTTTTAATAAACAAATGATACTGTATTAACTTTGTCATTAAATACACAAAGAGATGCATAGAAATGTGGAGGGGTTTCGTTTTTTTTATAGAATGTCTTTGTTTTCATTTTCACTGACAAAGATAATGTGTTATGATTATGTGTTACTGGAAAAACAATGCAGGATGTGGGGAAGAGAGCTAGAGATGTGGAAGCTCTTGGGTTTGTATTTGAATTCTCTCTCTGTAAATTTTCCATGTTCTGGGGAGAATGGAGCAACGTATACCTTTTAAAAAACAAAGTGCACGTTGAATTGACGTAGCAAATTGGGTCATTGAAGTTGCGCTTGACATTGGTTAGGTTTTTTTAAATTAAACTCATAATTCTGGAGTACTTCAAAAGGAGCTGTTGTTTGTTTTGCTGAGTTTGATGTAGACTGGTCAAAGTTTGTGTGAAGACACAGTTAATTCTGTAGTTATCTCCATAAAATGCATTACTTTACCTTTCTGGTTTGCAGGTCATTTCTTGTGACAGTAGAAAAGACTAAACTAACAATTCCTTGTGGTGTTTGGGACTGTTATGCACATGGATAACACTGGTTTGTTTGCTAGAACTACCAGTAACTTCCAGTAAGGATGTATGTTAATACAGTATTTTACAGATACTCTTTTGTGCTTTCACCTCATCTAGTAATGCTCAAATTTATTCAGAAGACATTTATTAAGTCACCTTTAAGAAATAAAATCCCAGTTGTTAATGCACGCACATCATTTGACTGTTCAGAAAAATCAGACGAGACTCCTTTTGTTTGTCTGAAGATGTAAGGAAGACAGTTTGTGGAAGGGGGATCACTGGACCTACTGATACAATGACAGGCTTTGGGACAATCAATATTGTCTCAACCTAATCTTATAAGATATTTATTGCCCTTCTTTTTGAGCCCCATCTTGGATGTACTCAGTAGACTCTGTAGTTCATGCCAGACATTGCTGTGTGGGCCGTGAGATATTGGTGTGTCTAAATTTGTACTTAATTTGAGTATGGTAAGAATTGTTTGCAAAACATTTAAGAAGAGAAGAGTGGTCTGCACACAGAAGTTAATAATCAGGGCCCTGGCCTTGCCATCAGGTTTGTGTGGGTGGAAGCTAGCTGAGGCTGGGCATGTGCCTGCAGAGGTTGCCCTCTAATATGGGGGACGTGCCCAAGTATACTCTCCTGACCTCTCAAAAGAACAATGACAAAAATCCAAGCAAGCNCCCCCCCCAAACAACAACACGATCTAAACCAGCCAAAACCACACACACAGAGCCCCCAAAAAACAAAAACCTCCAGAAACAAGCTTTAGTTGGGTGCAGACTTTAGGAGTCTGCTGGACCAATGCTGTGCTCAAAGCTTTTTTTTTTCCTCCCATATATCTGTTTTTTCTTTTCACATAAATGCGTAAAATCACCAGAGGCAAGAAATTCAGGCATTCCTGTTTCCACTCAGAAATTGCATGTAATTACCAAGGATTTGCTAGAGGTGCATATGTATGCACACGAGATTGGATTTGCTAGAGGTGCATATGTATGCACACGTAGATTCCAGTCTGCATATGGTTGTGGATATACCCCACCTGAAGTGTCCATTCCTCAGAAAATTACTCATTGATCAGAGCTAAGAAAATAAGTGCATTTGATATAATTAATACCTCTACCAAGAAAGCAAAATGGTGATGAACCCTTGCAAAGCCATTAAAAAGTGTCTGTATTTTGCTCACTAGTAGGAAGTAAATTGGAAGTAAATTTT
Organism: Cyanoderma ruficeps; assembly: GCA_008694505.1. Taxonomy (NCBI): domain Eukaryota; kingdom Metazoa; phylum Chordata; class Aves; order Passeriformes; family Timaliidae; genus Cyanoderma; species Cyanoderma ruficeps. The sequence continues at coordinate 171,254 of VZDJ01000187.1, read as the reverse complement.
CTTTCCTGTTAAAATCTAGTCCTATTTAGATGAGAGAATGACTACCTTTTTCTTCATTAAATTATTGGGATTGTTGAAAATCTGCAGTTAAATTTTCAGATGCTTGGCCCTGTGGAAATAAATTTACTGCTTAGTTGAATCTGACTTAGGTTTTACTAGGCATCAGTGAAATTGATAAGCTGCTTTGAAGGGCCACTCTGATTAGCTTCTAGGTAAGTGAGACATAGAATGTCATTTTACTTCTCTTGTTCTGGAATTAGTTGTGAAGGATTGTATGACGAATATGTGAGAACTTTCCACAGGCTTAAGAGCTTTTATCTCTACAATCTTCTCTCTTTAAAGAAATAAAAACGAAAAGACCCAAGCCATAGGTATACATTCACAGTATATTAGCTGTTTAAAATATTTGACTGGCTATTTTTAATGAGGGTGGATACTACTGAAATAGTTTCTTTTTTAAAATATGTAGATAAATTTGTTCTAAATGCATGTTGAATCTTACCTTTTGTGTGTAAGGGATTTATCACTGCAATGTCCGAGGGTATGTGACACAAACCTCTATTTCATACAACCACGTGACTGTATAAATTAAATGTGTATATTGGCTCGTGTGTATTAAGATGTTGATAAGAGCACGTTCTCAGATGGTTGAATTTGCCTGTTTGGAATTGGTTTAAAATAATAATAATATAGGCAGGTGTTTGCATTTGCCTTGAAGTGGGCCTCCTATGTGCATAAATTGACTGTGCATCAAATGGTACATGCTGATATCCAGGAATTCCACTGAGGTTTTTAAGAACTCTTTTTCCCTCTTTAGCACTTACGACCCCCAGAGGTAAAAGTAACCATATTTCAGAAGCTGTCTTCTGTTCTCTAATTTAATTATTGGCTTTTATTAGAGTTCAGTTCCTGTCGCTGCATGTCTGCCTCTGTTTTTCTTCACAGCTCTGCTTTCCATCTTCTGGAATAGGATGCAGATTTATTATGTGTCAGTTGCTTTGGAAAAAGAAATTTCTCAGCAGATTATGAAATGATGCTCTTGATCAGGTGAATCTGGTGGCCTGTGCAACCTCTGTTTTCTGCTTAGTGTTTGCTGAGAAGGCAGTATACTTTGAAGATGAATTTGCTGTAGTGTGAGGAATGGTGCTGAAACAGGTTTGGGAGCATGTCCTGGGAGAATGGGCGAGTGCAGCAGAAATTCACTTGGGCAGGAGTAGTTACTGTTTGTCTGTGGAAGGTGAATGGAGTCAGCTGTGCTAATTTCTATGCAATAAATGGGCTTTGAGAGTCAAAGGTGCTAATGTGGCCCTGTCATTACAAGGCGCCTGACAGTGAAGGGAGCTTTGAGGTTCCCACAGAGAGATGTTGGCCTGCGTATTTCCATGGCAACAGCCATCTCTTACACATTTATAACTTTCGATTAAAGATACAAAAAGGGGGGGGAAACCTTTTAAAAGTTACAAATGTATAGCTTTAACTAGATCTTTCATTTTAACAATATTCCTTATTTACATTCCTTGGAGTGTGGTGATTTTATAAGAAACACAGCTGTCCTTTCACCATTTGGTTGACTTGGAGATGACATTTGGGGGCATATGTGATATTCTGGAGATGGCTATCTGACTTTGATCATAGGTGTACTAACATCACTCCACCAATTTAGTTGTTATTTATTTACTTACATTAGTGTATTTTGTATCAAAGTTGTACTCAAAGTTTATTATATAAGGGGATTTGTTACTCTGATAAAAGTCATCAAGGAAAAAAAACCCTAATTCTCTGTTGAATAGGACTTATGTTCAAGGAGGAGGAACATGAGATAGCCTAAATTCTAGCTTCTTATGCAGTACAGTGGCTGATGCACAAAAACCTTATGCTGGTGGGGAGACCAAACTGTTCCTGCAGAAACAGGCTTTTGCTCTTGGCTTGCAAGCTGTGTGGAAGGGCCCATTTATGCTTACTGCATCTTCACATCGCTCCCTTCTTTACTCAGCTCTGTGTTCTTGACAGTAATTTTCTTCATGCAGTGGTGGCCAGGTATCAGGATTGCGAAAGGAGTATTTTCTGTCCAGGTTAGCTATTCTCACATGTAATTCTTAGGTGCACCATGTTGCACTTCCTGGGAATTTTTGTTACTGAAAAGCAGCAGAATTTTGCCACCCATCCCTTTTCTTGGATCATCCTTGTGAAGAAATAGTAAATTACTTTTGGATTTCCTATTTATGATAGAAGAAGTTAAGCTGTAATACCAGAAGTAATGCAGTGGGACCCTCACAGAGGGATGAAATAAAACTGTTTCTTCTGTGCCTTTACTTTGAACAGCTAGGCTTTTTTTGCTTTGGACTAATTAGTGCTGACTCTAAGTGAGGCCATTGCTGTCTTGGTGAGGGAAAATGATGGATATTTTGTTGGGACTGCATGCAGAGTCTCTCTAGCATTTTACCATCATTTCTTTCAGAAGGAAGAGGTGTATAGATGCTACTAAGCTTAGTGGTTGGTGATTGATAATTTAAATGGACAGAGTTGCCTAGGGTTGCCAAAACAGGGAGTTTTAGTGCTATAGATGTATTGTTCCATCTGAATTGCTAAGGCTGACCAGACTCTGTGGTTACTAAGAGCCTCATGTACTGCTTTTGCCTTGACCATGAAGCAAAGCACCCTTCATGCTGCTCTTGTACAGATCCCTAATGTTCTTTGAGAGAGCTTTTGGTACTGAAAGACCCAGTTGGTTACTGTGGAAAGTTCACAGTGACTGTGCAGGACTTGAAAGTTCATGATGCTGGGATATTTAGAAGGATAGTCTCCATAAAAGAGATAAGAAAAAGAAAACTTGGAGGAAAGATTAGAATTGCAAACTACTTTTTTTCATTTAGGCTGCAAGGAATAGTGATACTGTTGCTAATCCATGTAATTTTTTTATTAATTCTTGTGTTTTGGGAATGATTTACAGTGACTGTTGTGATATGAGTAAGTATTTCTAGTCACTCTGAAATAAGAGATAACTATTGTCTGCTTGGGATCTAAGTGAAAACAGAGAACAAGAGGTCTGCGTGACGTCAGGACTGCATGTCACATGGACATGGTGTCGTAGTTACAGCATTTCCATCCATTTTCATGAATTAGAAAGGTGAGGTTTAGTCAGTGTGGATTTCTTTTTTTTTCTTTAAGGAGACAGAGGATGAGGCATTGTTTTGGCAATTTTTGGTTTTAACCAGAGTTAAACAGATGCATTTTAAGGCCAGAGTAACATTCGGGTCAAGTTGCTTTACCACCTGAATGTCAGATGTTGTGCAAGTGAATATAGTTACATCCGTGAAGAGCTTGATCATTTGCCTTCTGAGAGAAGAGTCCTGTCAGTAAAATACCAAAGTCACAATTCCCACCTCTGAGGTTTTGTTCTGGCAGTTACCACCAGAGAAGAAAGGTGTGCTGTTTTTGTCAGCTTTTGCAGTGTGGCAGGAGAACATTCCCATAGCAGTTTTACAGTGACAATTGATTGGGGTAATGCTTGAAAGTAGAAAACATTATTTGTTACCTAGCTTATCTGTCAATTACAGCTAAGATCCTAACCACTATTTTAGGGTCCTGAAAAATTGTTTGCAAGCTTTGTAAGGGTTTATGTCCTGCGTCACTAACAGGGAATAAAACCAAGCAAGATCCAGATAAATAACATTAATTGAAACTCCCTGAAAGGGAGGTAGAGATGTGTAGAGGTGAGAATCAAATGGTCTAAAGGATACTGAAAGCATGTGTTGGAGTTTGAAGATGGGTACATAAAATGCTGAACAGACTCTCATGACCTGAACTTGTGCTTTTGGTTGGAGAGGTGCTGTGGCAGCTCTGAACTTCAGTGTTCAGACAGACCATGATGTTTGGGCAGTCTTTGAACAGCTCACCCTGATCCCGAAATGTGTGCCTGGATAAAGCTCAGCAGGAATAGATAGGCATCTAGAAGATGATGCTGTAGCCTTTGTTCAGGATTTGCAGGTTTTTATGTTAGCTTCTGAAAAATGTTTTAATGATCTCACGAGGAAGAGCAGTGTGGATTTTTAATGTAGTGCTTACATTACAGCCAGTAGCGCCATGAAAATGTTTGGTTAGATGGCCTTGTGGGATTGCTGCCGTGACTTCAAAACTTCTTCAGATGTGATCAAATGACTTCAGCAGGCTCTTTTGAGACCCTTCCTGAGGTGTTGAAAATCCTTTGTGGTTGCATGAGTTCAGCAAGCCTTGAGATTTAAGATTTTATAGAATTGAAAATTGTAAATGTAGCTGAGATTCTGTATTTGGTTACTTAGGCAGCATGCTGTTAGTTTTTTTCTTTATACATTGCCACCCCTGTGAGTGCCCTCTGTTCAGATCGACGAACCTTTAGTTAGGGTCAAAATTAATCAAGTTAACAGTAAAGCCTTAAGCATTTTTTATAGGCCATACTATCTGAAGGTGGCATATATTAAGATTCTTGTGGGAAGCAAGAGAAAATGGAGTTTTATTGCTGAGATACTGACAATAATGATGCATATCAATTTTAGCATTCAAAGAGGGAGAGTAAAGTTTGGAGCTGCTATGTTTGTTTATGCAAGTCACTTTTTTAAAATGCATTGATGGAACTGTTTGTACTGTCATGAGCCAGAACAATGTCAGGTGGGTACTGCATGTACTGGAACAAGCAACTTTAGTGTTTCATGAATCATCCTGAGTGGAGGAATGTGAAGGACAAAACTGTAATAAGAATGGATGATTATTGCATTTCACTGAAAGAGAAAAACTGTAGCTCAGATTCAGTTTAGTTTAAATTCTTGATGTTTCATTTCCTTTTTACTCCAAAAGAGTTCATAAAAACATATTTGATACGTTGCTTTTGTAGACAAATATATTCCTTGGGACTTAGAAATCAGGCGTCATTAAAATTAAAATCACTTTAGATTTTAACATTAAGCTGCTTGAAATCGTTTTAATCTAAATTTTAGAGTAAAACTGCATAGATAGTTACAGGTGGTTTAGTGCATTTTTAGTGACTGGTAAATGTATCTTGTTATATAAATCAGGTTATAGATGTAGGTATTTCTAGTACCTAGGAAAAAGAAGTGTTTCATATAAAGCTTGTTTTTCAGTTGCCTTAAATTCCTAATACTGTCGTGTATAACAAATTACATGCATAGCTGTTCGCTTTGCACATTGGTGCAGATTTTCCAGACTCATCGTGCCAAACCAGTAGAGGGATTTGTGCCAAAGGGTAAAGTCTATAGAATAAGAGGCAAGGCATGCAATATCCAGGACAGCATCAGCAGTGTGGTGATCGTGTTTTTTGGGGCTCTGTTGTGATTTGTACAGTCTTTGTGGCAATTGTTTAAAACTTTGTATTTGTATTAGTACTTCAGGTGCATGTGTTTGTGGCAGAGGCAGGAAGTGGGAAGATGGAAGCTTTTAACTTTTCATGAAATGCCCAGCAAGATGCAGAATTCATCAGAGGTTCTGTCATGGCCCAGCTATCAGCCAGCGACTTACCCAGAGGAGTAAAGTATTTGTGCTTGTTTTGGGATTGAACTTCTTGGCAGGTGGAAATTGGAGTTCACTAAAATGGCTGAGTGTGTGCTGTGACAATTGTGGGATGTGTCTGGACTTTGGCTGTAACCCCCTGCTCTCAGCTCTTTGGCAGGAGGACAGTATGATCTGGTCCAAAGCCTGAGGTCAGCTATTCAGGCTTTTACGCCTCTGAGGGGCATGTGGAACAACCTAGCTCTGAAACTGCTAAAGGAGAAGCTGTGATAGCAGGGAGGATCAGTAATGAGGCTTAATGCTTCTTCTTGTAGCCACCTCCAGAGCTGAAAATGTGTTGATGAGGTTCACTGTTCATTGAGTAATGGCTTTGTACTTGGGGGTCATGTAGACATGCATCATAGAGGAATACGTTGATTATTCAGGAAAGTGTTTCTAGTGTGAACAGGAAACACTTAAAAACCTGAGCTTTTCATGAGCACTTCTGCTTCCCTGTCTGGCTTCCGTATCATGAAATACTGGACTTGAATTTCTTAAACATTTGGCAAAACTTTCTTGTACTCAAGGTTTCTTTATCTGCTTATGTTGCTCCCATGTTTCTTCAAGTTCCTCAGGATGCCTTGATTATTTTCATTATGTAAAACACTTAAGCACTTCTTACTTTTGGATCTCCCAAAACTAAGATTTCTTTCTCCATTTTCAGAACCTTGCTTTAATTTTAATTCCTAATTGTATTTCTTTTTCAGAGTTTGTGTGAAAAGTTTGAAAGGTTTCTGTGTTACTGTGATGTTACTGTGATGTGACGTGAAGGAAGGTCAGTTTAATTGTTTGTAGTTGAGGAAAATGTGAGCTTTAAAAAACATTCAGGAAACAGAGAAGAAATACAAGTGATTTTTTGAGAGGTTGAGAAAGTGATTATGAAGGCTTCCGAAACTCTTCCAACAGTCAAACTGTGCCTGATAAAGCCAAATTTAGGTAGTTCCCTTTATGTGGAAAAGAGGGACTTACAAGTTGTGAAAGGATGGTGTTTGTTGCTTTCGCAATTAATGAGTTCCATTTTCTGCAAAAATCTAAAGACTTTAGGCTAAAGTGTAATTGATGGCTATATGGTACTACCAGGGCTGTCATATTCAGGTGGCATTTGAGGGCCCCAAACAGACAGGTGTGTTAAGAGTTTATGGTATCTAAACACCAGTGGAAAACATGGTCAGTGCCATATGAAGTTGACAGCATGGTTTGAAACAAGAAGGAAGTGAGGCTCATGGAAGGAGAAGCAGCAAAATTTTGAAAGATAGTTTGAGTGATCTTGCTCCTTTGAGTCACTCAACTTTGCCTTTGGCCATTTTATCTGAAAATGCTTTCCAGGTAAGTCTTTCTGCAGAAGTGAATCCCAAATGCTTGGAGGAGGGAAAGATGGCAGTGCCTGTTAGTTTATTGAATATACAGTAAAATTAAAGGAGTGTGGGGCAGGGGATATGAGCATCAGCCATATATCTGAGCTGTGTGGCACAGACATCAAGAGTGGGTAGTTAGGAAGGGTGTGGAGTTGGGAAGGATGGAAAACTGGATTAAAAGAAAGAAGTATGGAATTTATGTGTTCTTACAGAAAAGGTGAATTTGGTGTCCCTTTGAGAAGGAGAATGGGAAGGATCATATCCAGATTTTCAAGCGAATGAGTCATGTGGAAAGAGAAGGTGACTTGTTCTGAAGAAATGCATACATACAATTTTCTAGATGTTGATGTTTCATTGTGGAATGAAGCTACAGTGTATATTACTGACCTGATGAAAGCTGAAATATGTGTTATTCTGATTCCCATATTACCTTCTTGGTATACCCACTGCAAGTATATTAAAAAAGCCCATGATCATGTTTTCTTCTCTGTCCTCCAATTTGCTGAGAAATAGATAACGAGTTTAATTTTCCAAGGTATTTGTGCAGAGAAGTAAATTCATCACATTTTGTAATTCTAGTAGATTTTTACTGGTATCCTCCCTATGCCAGTGCATTAGAGCTTGCAAACCTGCTGCTGCTGATTACCATGTTCACACTATGATAAAAATTTAAAGATAATGCAATTGATTATTGCTTATGCTTTTGTATTTAGGTATACCAAACATTTTGGGAGTTCATTTCTATAGATGGATTTTCCCTGAGGTTTGTGTTCAGGCTGCACTGATTGATCCTTGGCATAGTATCAATAAGCTAAGTCCTAATAGGCAGCTGATAATAGAACTGGGTTTTTAGAGGGCAGCCTTACTGGCATATGGCTCTCATTATGGGAGAGTACCACATCTGAAGTCATTTTAGTTCTTGATGTTGCAGTAGTGCCTTGTAGAGATGGTGTGATTGCTCCCGGGAGAAGATGGAAATGCCTCGCATCACTCAGCTGTCCTCCTGCTGATTAAGGAGTGACACTGTCCGAGATGCCTTTAGCAGGCAGGCAATTATTTTCAGACTGAGAGATGTTAACCAAGAGCTGAAGCCTTCTGGGAACAAAGGATTAACAGGGCTGAAGAGGGAGAGGCTATTCCAAAAGCATTTATTTTGCTGCTTCTTAGTACTAGTTCTCTTCAGAAAGGTTTTCTATTTACATGGTGAAGCATATAGCACTTGTGAGCTGACTATGTGATGAGCTAGGTGTTCTCTGTTTCATGTTCTTTGTCTTTACACTTGCTCAAATGTAGAACAACATAGTGCGATTTGCTTCCTGTTAGTGAGATCAGCCCTGATGCTCTTTTTTTCTACTCATTTCAGATAGTATTAGGGGATTTGTTTTGTTTCAATATTGATGCAAAATCTAGTTTTAAGCAGCTAGATTTATATCCAGCAGGCTACTGCCATGTGGTCATTATTTTTGTTGCAGACTCATTACTTGATGACAAAATTCAGGGTGTTGCCAACTGTTCAAGGCAACCTTTTGCTATGGTCCTTGTAATAGAGCTCTGAGAGCAACCATGCAGCTTGAGTTGCAGGTAAGAAATTGATTTTTTAGATATTTTGTTAGGCAGAGAAAAATGAAAGCTCATTCAGAAATTCTTCCAGTAAATGAGTTGTCACAACAGAGAATAATTTAGTGGCAGTGGAAAAGAATTTTTTAACTTATAAAATGGTATAATCTAGGCTCCAAATGGAAGAGGTTTACATGGTGTTGTCATTGTTGACTAATCAGTTTCATTACATCATAACTAATAATGGAGCTGTTTGAATTGTGTAGCAGATTGAAGTTTCCTAAACTGACTCTGAGTCATGTTGCCTGTGTGGAGATTAATTGTAAATGTTCTGATGTGTATGTTTACATTGGGATCTCTTTCTGTGGCTGATTTTCATCATTTCTGTAATAGCCTCGATTCACCTAGAGCCATATGTAGGTGTATTTCCCAAGAATAGCAATGCCTGAGTAAAGGCCTCAGTATTGTCTAGTAGGACCTACTGGGAAGCTGTTTTCTCTTTTTTGTTCATGTTTATATATACTGTGTGTTTTCTATTGTCATACAGCTTAAATGTGAAGAAATCATTAAAACCACTGATGCCTATTTTGTGTAAATTGTAGCTGAACAATTGGCTGCTTCATTGACACTTAAATGTGCAAAACTGTAACGTGAATCTTGAGATTTATTTTGACGACATCAGGCTTTGATGTGATTTGTAGAAATGTATACAGAATAATCTGTGTTTACAAAAGTGAATGGCAGTTGCATATCAGTATTTCTTGCCCAAAGACATGCTGAAGTGAGATGAATAAATGGGGCTGAGATGACAGGCACAGACCTCAGTTGTGCTTGTGCTCTAGAATGTATTATTACATTTTCTGGTTATTGCTTCTGAATCGTGCCAGTTCTTTTGCTTTTTTATTAAAACTTGTGGTATGTATTGCATAACTAGCATTTGCTTTTTCCGGTTTCGTGATTTTAAAAATTTAACTGTACCTTGATTATCTGCATCACTGAAGCTCACTTGAATAAATGAACAGAATGCAATCCACACAAATGCAAAATCAGTAGAGTGTTGTTTGGAAATATGTGCAGAACAAAAGGCAAACCAATAATAAAACCTGCCTTTAGAAGACATCAGAATAATCTTTTATGCTTCTAGAAGATCTCTTTTCCTTAATAACAAGTGTCTATTAAATACTGAAAGGATGCTGTTACATTTTAATGACATGGATGCTTTTTCTAATAAAATAAAGAAAACGTGTGGAAGTGAATCTGAGCGCACTTTGAGAAGCTAAGAATTTAAGAAGAAACTTACTTGTTGGTTTCTTTAAGGAGAAACTTACTTGGTGCTCACTTACCATGTATATTTTCTTCAGCATTTTTTAATATGTTAATTTTTGCTTGAGTATGTTTTAATATGACCTTTAGTCAAGGTCTCACAGAACCTATGAATTCCCAATTATTTTTTTTAAAATTTGATCAGAGAAAGAAGACCAAAACTGTAAAAATGACAGAAAAGCAGATTGAGAGAATGAATGTCAGTGAGTTGTTTTGTGGTGGTTGGGCGTACAGTGCTAGCTGAAATTTAATATCTTGAAATTTTCTCTCTTACTATGACAAAAAATGTCTATATGTATGTTTATTTCCAGGCAGATAAGCAGATAGCAGACTAAATAGAGACAATGAGGTATGTGCAAAATGGAGAAGGATTTTACAGCAAGTAAGACCATTACACACACACAGAGAATTGGATATCTCTCCTGAGGAAGAGATTTTTGTTGGTAGGGGAGACTTTCCTCAAGAATGTGGCTGAGTAGATGGTGTGCATAGATCAGTGTGCAGGGAGCACTGGATGGCTGCAGGCAGGGGAGTTGAGTTTGGTCAGGTGGTGGTAGGTCCTTCAGGAGGAGTTTGCCACAGCAGGCTTTTCTTGGTTTTGATTTGGTTTTGGAGGCTCTTGGGAGATGGGGATTGTTTTTGTGGGTGCAGGTGGTTTTTCTTTGCAGTCGGAGTGATTTGAGAGGGTGGTCCCAGTCTTTCAGTGGGAGATGTGTGTGATACTGAGACCTGCTTTTCTCCGGAATGGCTGAAACCTGGCACATGGCGCAACTTTCTTTGGGGAATGGTAAGCTGATAACTTCTGGTCTGTAGTACCTGTCACTGGTGTTTTGCTTGCCATTTTCTGTCTGGGTGTCTGCTTTTTCCTATTTCTTTACCTTTTAATTTTTTTTAAGCTAATGCCACATGCTTTGTTTATTGATATACTTCAGCAGAGACTATTATTTTGTCTTTGCTTTTGTTCCTGTCATTTATGTGGTAATGAGTTTTCCCCGGAGCTCTGCAGGTGCTGGCAGACAGGGGCAGAGATGCCAGTGGTGTGGGTAAGCTTGGAAGGTCCTCTGCTGACCTGGCAGCAGTGACTGCTGCTGTGGGAGCCTCACTGGGGCTCCAGCGTGCATGTCTGCTATGGCCTCCACTCCAGCCTTGCCACGGACTGGCCTCTCCAGGAATAAAAACACTGGAACAGGCTGTTAGGGAACCTTCACAGAGGGAGCCTCTGGGCTGCCCGAGGTGTCAGGGCACAAACCACAGCCGGTGGTAGCAAGCAGAGCTCAGAGTGTTCCTCACATGAAAGTTGTGTCCTACACTGCTTGTCTCATTTTACACACATCATATTTTGCTGCTGTTTCTTGTCTTTTTAGCCCACAATACCATGAATTTGCCAAGTAATTTTCATAGTCCTGTTTTTATTTGTGTACTGTGAGTTGCTGCTTTTTAGTTGCAGAATTGTGCTGTAAACATCAGCTGAAGAATTGTAGTTGGAGATTAGAAGGGGACGGTGTTCAGGTTTTCTTTCTTCTTATTCTGTCAAGAATGAAATGGTTAAAACAATGAGAGGTTTCCGATTACCATGTTTATATCAGCTGACTACGTGTTTTTCTTATTAATGAAATGTAGCTGAGTAGTTGGCATCTGCTGTTAGGGAGGGTAAATGGGAGAAGGAAATTATCAAGCATCAGTTTTGTGTCTTTGTAGACCAGCTATTTAACATAGCGCAGTAAAATTTAGCAATTTTGGCAATTCAGAATGATGCTGGCAGTTTCACATTGTTTTCTGTGTGAGCAAAGTGTGGCTGTTCTGGTCGTTGCTGTTAGTCTTCATAAGCGTAAAATGAGGTGCACAAAAACTGCTGTGAAACTAATGATCTCTCTTGAAAAAAATCACAGATGTTTGGGATTAGTGTGGCTGCTTCAGCCAAGAACCAGACTTGGGGTATGTACCATAGTGTGCCAGAGCAGAAGCCAGTGGTGCGTGCTGGCTTTTGCACAGAGACAGTGCTGTCAAAGTCACCCCATTGCATGAGCTACCTGAGATACAAAAAGTCAAGAGGTTTGGGAAGAGGTGCAGTGACTGAGTTGCCGTGCTTTGTTTGGCCTCTGGGAAAGTAACTGTGTGAAGTGTAACTGAACAACAAAGTTCATTTTAAAAAGTGATTCATTCTAAAAAGTTTTAAGTGACTTTGGGTGATAGCCTCATAATCTTGAAATCGGTTTTTGTGGGCAATATAAATTTGCTGTTTGAATTTTACAACTGAGAGGATTTCAAAAAGCTCAATAAAGCGAGGTGTTTAAATTTGCTGGAAAGCCCAAAGTAAAATGAGTGCGTAGCCCAGTTTTTGTGACTGGTTTTTTTTTATATTAAATGTTTCTTTAAACTTTAAAGGCATCTGTCGATGAAAGAAGCCTGTACTTTTCAAAATTTTTCTAATAAATATAAGTAATTATATCACTGTATTAATATGTGTTGTAGTACCTAACATACCATATATTATAAGTAATTATAGTAATTACATTATTAATCATGTAAATACAGATTTTCTTGTCTGGAAATCTAGTGCAGGTCGGGATTCTGAACAGCCCTGTTTACTTGAAGTTCAGTGTTATTCTGAAGATGGATGAGGAACTTTGGGAAGAAAAAAACAAGTTATACCTGTTTCTTTGATTTGAGAAGCTAGTTACTGGTTGCAAGCTCAGGAGCGTTTACTGCTCTTACAGGATCTGCCTTCTTGCTTTGGATTTGTGGGTGACAGAAGCAGATGAAATACTGCAGGAAGTAGTCAAGAATGGAGAGAGGAGGCTGCTTGGGCTCCGTGTCAGCTGGCTGTTTTGTCCATCTTTCTGGGTCATAGAGATTCATTACTTCCTGAGGGGACCACCTGTGCCTTCAGAGCCTCCAGACATACAGGGCTTTGGGGGAAGGGAGTATGTTTAACTCTGTGTCAAGAGTAGCACTTCAACGCCAGGCACTAGATTAGTGGTCCTCCTCTGCTTGAGAATTTGTCGTCTTGCGAATGGAAAGACTGGTGTAGGAGGAGAGATCTTCAGTTGTGCTGGCACTTCGTGTTTACTTCAGTTTGGCAGATGATATGCAGAGTAAAATGTTCTGCTAAAAACACTTCAGGCCATATGCCTTCTTCAGGGTAGTAGCAGTACAAGCAGAAATGCTTTGGTCAAATGGTAATTTGGACAAGACTTGTGATATGGAGAGGGAGGAAAGTGTTTCTCCAAACAGTGTTGCTACCATAGGCAAAATGTGACATAATGCTGCTTTTCTTTTGCTCCAGATTGTCCCAGACAGCATCAGATCCCATGTCAGGTTTTCTGAGAGAGTTTTCTGGGGTCTGGCATGTAAGCGGAATGCACAGTGTCTTGAGGCTGAAATTACCTTCCCATTTATTTGATTTTTTCAGCATATCACTTTCCAGTTCTACAATAAAATTTTTCTTCACATGGGATTTCTCATGAAGGTTCTTAATTATCGTGTGCAATTTGGGGAGTTGTATTTGCATTGTTGTATTTTATCGTGTATTATAATAGTTGTTTATGAGCTTCACTATGCTGGTTTATCTAGAAATGGAGAAGTAAGTGGTGTAGCACTGTGTAAGCATAACATGTGAAATACATGTGTACTGAAATATTTCCTTTGCATGGCATGAAATCTCTCAGTTAAATAGGCAAAAATATGCAAAGGGAACATTTTTAATTATGCCATGCGACGTTGCGGAGTTAATATGGAGAACTTGCATTGCAATGATTCATGGCAAATAAGAACAGACTTCAAGAAGTGTGGCTTTGTGACAGAAAATTTTTAAAAATCTACGTGGGATTTTTCAAAGCTATGTATACAGCCAAAGAGAAATGAGGAAGGTTTTTTCACAACAATTTTCAGATAGGGCCCTGAGTAGAGGTTTGCTCTGTAATGACTAGACATTGTTCCCAAAGCACATATGTACTGATGCTGGGGTTTTGCTTCCAATTTGACAATGGGTTGGGCAGATTCGTAACGGCAAAAATCTTCGCTGTAATGATAAATCACTGTTTTTTGGTGTGTGGGGTTTTTTTGATTTTGTGTTTTGTTTTGGTTTTGGGTGAAAGAATAGAGAAATGCATTTAAAACAGCCATAAGACTGATTGCTGCCTTGGTCTTTGTTAACTCTCTCAGAAGTATGCATATGAAGTCTTACAGGGCGCCGCATGGGATGGTGAGGCTGCTGCATGTGTAGCAGCATACTGCTGACTGGGGTTTGCCCTGAGAAGGGGCTGTGCTACAGAGCTGTGCGTGCTACTGCTGCAGCTGTGCTCTCTCCTTCACTACTACTGCAGCTTTGTGGCATGGCTGCCTTGCAGAACTATGTAAAAAATGCAGAAGATAGTAAAATTCTTGATACAGGTGCAAAATCAGTTTTCTTGTAGCACCCCAGAATTACAGCATTTGGTGTTCTTTCTGTGCCTACCCTTTCAGTGCCCTATTGCCTGAGACAGGGTGGGGGTGGTGTAGGGTGCGGAGCTTCAGCTAAAAGTGGAAAGATAACTTGATGAAAAAAGTGAGCCAGCGCTTCCCTGTAGAAAAGCAAATTGGAGGTGTTATCTTACCCCCCGGGTAACTCAGACCTCTGGAATGACTGAGTGAAATTTTGTAGCGAGCCTTGTCCACTACTCTCATGTTCCCCATGCAGAAAATGGATCTCTCCTCATTTTGATTCTAATGATTGCAAATCCCCTGTGTCATCTTATTTCCAAGCATTAATTACTCTCCTCTGTGAGAGCCTGTGCATTTTGTTGTTGATCATCAGTTTCTGGCTGCTGGATCTTTTCATGCCTTTTTAAATGAATGACCATTCTATTCAGTATCACCTTCTCCTATCACCGTGATAAACTCTGACATTGCTTGCATACTGCTTTACACTGTAGTAGGTGTTTCATAGGCAAATGGGTTACGGTTGGAAGTGTTGAGGTTTGTGGGCAGACAGTCTTATCATTTGTACTGTTAAAATTCCAGAATATAGTTTTGCAGAAGTGGAAGCCTTCAAAAACTGTAAAATGAGATCATAGAAAATAATTACTGAACAAAATCAGTGCCTGAATCTTGTTGGTTCTTTTCCCAATTGATTTACTAAATGTTTAAAAATACACTGCTGTATAGTTCACTATCTAAAAGCACAGTCCTGGGACAATCAACCTGATCATTCAGTTTTAAGTAAATAAATAATTTTGCTTTTGCTTTTCTGTGTGAGGGTTGAAGGGGAGGATGAGTGATTGTTATTGAATGTACTAGTTATATATCCTAGGCTGTTTACTAGCTGTAACTAATAAGGTTGATTAACTCTGGGAGTAAATTTGTTTTTGCTTTGAGTAGACAGTTACAGTAGTTGCATGCTATATTAAAATGCAAACAGATTTAAATACAGGTGGAGTAGGAATTTTTGGACCAGCAAATGCAGTAAAACTTGAATTGAGCTTCTTGTTCAATTAGTTGTATGTTAGTCTGTTAACCTGAGTGGCATGGTCTTCTTGCCTGTCTTCTCGGTGAAAATGAAAGCAGTATCTACCTTCAACAAATTTAGGCTATGTCTGCCTTAAACCCTACTTTTGCGAGCAAGTGGAAGAGGGGGTGTTTTGAAGAAAAACAACCCTGAGGGGAACAGCAGAGGCTTGGAGAACACTGCAGTAGACAGCGTACATGGTGGTTAGAGTCACAGTTTGAGTCTTTGGAGGTGTGAGATGGGGCAAAAGCTGCTTTGTACATTGCCTAGATATGGTTTGCAAGTGAAATAGACTCAGCAGCCGGAATCACAATCCTGAAGAAATAACCTTTTATTATTTTCCTGTAATATTTACTTTAGTATAGGGAACAGTTGCTCAGTTCCTGGTTGCCTTTTTTTGTTATTGTTGTTTGGGGTTCTTTTTTGGTTTGTTTTTTTGTTTGTTTGTCAGTGGGGTTTTTTGTTTGTTTGGGTGTGGGGTTTTTTTTGTTTTTTTTTTTTTAAATCTTGATGCGTCTTTCTGAAGCTGGACCCAAATTTGGTAAGTTCTTGAAAAGCTTTGGAGAGAAGTATGTACAAAATCAGTTTGGGAGGAGGAAACTGTTGCTAGCAGTTACATGAAACTATTCATGCAGATGATGCTGATGTGGAATGAAAATGGACACTCCTGAATTTATACCCTTAACTTCACGATGCTGATGTGCTCTAGTAGTGATTCTCATGGGGTGTATATATTGAGTCTCAAGTGTGCCCCTTTACAGTAGTAGCCTTTTGTGACGTAGTCTGTTTTTCAGCACAATTTACTTTGACATTTACTTGAGTAGATTTTTCTGTTGAAAAGGGTATTTCAGATATCATACGGTAAGGTTTACAAAGAGTTGCATCTAATTGCTCAGACTGAAGTGCTCAACCCTCCCAGCTTGCACACACACTGCCCATGAAACATGTTAATCCCCTCCTGCCCTCCCCCCCATTGAAGAAGCCTGATACATTTCCTTTTGCATTAGTTGGGCCTTCTGGGAAATACATGCAGAAATAAAAGACTTTTCTATAGCCCTTTCTCCCTCAGGAATGCATAGAAACTACCTCCTTGGATCTGGTCCACAAACTTGAAACTTGATTGGGGGGTGGGGTGAGGGAAGGAAATCTATAATCCCATGCACATGTTACTCAGAGAGTCCTAATTACAAACTGAGGTAAAGCTATAGAACCTCAGAAGATCTCACGGTACTTTGCAAATAAGAGCATGTTTGATTGTGGGGTTTTTTAAAACCTATGTTTTGCTGAGGTTTGCCTCCAAAGCAAGTATTTAAAACTCTCTTAGCTTTGTGACCTTTGTTTGTCCTTCATCTTCATTAGCAGTGTCTACCCAGACAGTCTGCATTGAAGAGTCTTGTTTTGTTTGCAAAGATTAGTCAGGTAGGGTAGTAGTTTCTCAACTAGTGGTGGTACTCAGACATTTTACCTTAACCGTAGTAAGAATTGGGCCCCTTAAATTGCTTGCATAAATAGTTATGAGATAATTATTTGTGTGTACTGGCTGGACAGGCATGAAAACCCACAAGAAAGGTGACTGCAGGTTTTTACATGGTATTGCTGTGTTGGTAATTGATAGTTGTAGTGTACTACAGGCAGAAAGGCCATGCTGAGATTGGTGGAGTGTTTGGTTGTATAGGAATGCCTGCCTGCAGCTTGGGATGGGCTGGCTGTCACGTTGCAAAGGACCCTGAGTTTTGAGCTGCCTATTTGTGGCAGCTTGGGACATGCAGGTGCTGTCCCTTTACAAGAAGTATATTGTGAGGAGCTGACCTGGGGTTGGTTAGATGTGGAGGTACGGTGGTTCTGCCAGGGCATAGGGTATGGAGTGGTGTGGTTGCCTGTGTCCTTGGGCATGTGGCAGTGTCCATGCTGCCCTCCTCCTGCATGAAAGAGGAGCCAGTGTGATTTGAGATATGTGAAGCATGAATGCAGGCCCTTATGAGTTGGACAGTGTGATTGTTCCCGACATAGGCTTGCCTGTGGGTTCATCTTTACTATGGGCAAACCGAAGCTACTTCTTTCTCCTCCGTGATTATATTTATTGTTTTAATGTAGCCTGAAAATTGCACAATAAAACTCTTTATTATGAATACATATGCAGATATCCAATGTCACCACTTGCTCATTAAGATCAACTCAAATATAGCAGCATTAATGGTGCTTTATGTGTTTCTCATGGTCATGGCATTTAGGGAGGCTTGTGCCCCTCTGTGTTGTTGCACCACTGTCATTACATGTGCCAGAAAAGCCAGTCAGAGCTACTTCTGCCAGTTCCCACTCTCTTCTCCTTGTTCCCATGCAGCTTCCTCAGAAGTGGGAGTGCTGCTGCTTAGAGGCCTGATGTGGCACCACATCAGTGCTGCTTGCTGATGGCATGTCCCCACCAGTGACAAAGCCACACTGCTGTGGGGCCAGGAGCTGCCTCAGCTGGTTTTGCCAGCAAGAGGAGTGGTGGTGAAACCGTGGTGTGAGCTGTGCTGTGGTGAGCTGGAGCATGAAAATGGGCATCAGCAAATTAAGGGTGAATCTGAGTTGCCTGAAGTGGCAGTTTCTTTGAGCTGGCAAAAATATTTCATAAATTTTGGCTTTCTTTCACTTATTATTTAGTGTGGAATTGTAGGTCATGTTTGCTGGCAGCCATCTAAGGAGAGAATTATTTTTATTCCATGCCTCTCCCTGATGCAAGAGATTATGATCTCTGTGTTGATGGGTTGTCAGGCTGTCTCTTCTCCCCCCAAGTTTTAGGATGGAATTGCAGAGGATAGACCTGTTGCACAGTGTCCTCTTCTGATGCTGATATCTTGGCCTCATGTTTCAGTGCTCTCTGTGCCTTGACTTCTGCTGTGGTTCAGTTTAATAAGAGCATCTGGCATTCTAGTGTTGCCAGCTGACAGTTTTAGAGCAGGCTGCATTTTTTTTTTTCACTTTAATTCAGGTTAGTAGTTGATCATTGTGCAGGCACAGATATTCACCATGTTGTTCACTCTGAATAGATGGCATCTTGTTCTTTGGGCTTAGTTTAAGCTCAGACCTTCAGTGCAGAGGGGGGGCTCTCTTTAACGTATGTAAGGGTGGTGTAATTTGGCTTTGTAGGCTTTTGGGGGACACTTTCCAACACTGACCAGCTCACTGTGATTAATTATTTGGCTACTAATGAATCGGGGAATGTTTTCTGCATTTTTGTTATTGTCGGTAGTTGGTGCTTTTTCACAGCTTACATTCTGCTTAAGTAGTTTCCCTAAGATTTAATAGGCTGCTTCCAACCTATATTTTTTAATTATGTTGAGCAAGTTGCTGATTTTAATATGGAATTACATTTTAGTAATGACTTCTCAGGCTGTAGGCAATGTTTTGCTACAAAACTGGTTCACTTGAGCTCACCCGTATGTGGCAGTTGCCATGAAGTTTGCTCGTCTAGTTGTCTTAACAGCAGACTACTTACTAGGTAAGAAGGCTGAAATCAGAAGTTTTCACTTAATTTAGAAACTGTTAACTTCCTGTAGCTCGATGCACTTTGCAGAGAATCACACAGTACATAAATACAGCGTGTGGTTAATCTTTTATGAGAGTATTGTTTGCTTTGAATGGTGGAAAAGTTTTAAGAAAAGTGTGCTGGAAAACACAGCTGTTTAATGGCAGGTCTTAATTTACTCCTTGATTTGATGTTTAAGTTTTTAAGTATGCAGAAATCTTTCTGTATCAAAACTTGCATCATAGGGACAGCATGGTGTGCAGCTTCTTTTTAATCATCTTCCTGAAAGAGTGGTTGCTGTAGACATGATGATGAATCTATTTGCTGAGGGGTGCCTTGAGAAAAAAGTGTACTTAGTCATGCTGTGTCTGTTTATCTGGCACTCTAAACTTCATATTGTTTCAACTGCATTTATTTCAGATAACACATTTGACTGTGGAGTAGGGTTTATGCATGGAGATGGTATTTCTTCCTTTTACAGGGGCAGTATGGTGGTGTTTTGTGCTCATGGGTTAGAAGACTATATGTCAGCAGAGTTTCTTCAAAGCAAGTAATAGGTAAAAGTTTAGTGGAGTTTAGTGTTGGGAATTTTTAAAAATGTGTAGTTAAAATGCAGATCACTTGACAATCAGGCTCTAAGTGAAAAACTTGGGCGAGAGTTTCAAGGTATAAAATGTGAACTGATCAAAGCTGTCCTTGTATGCCTTAGGAAAAGAAGGTTGACCCGTAATGTGAAACAAACCAATCAGTTGATGTCTTTCAGCATGGATAAGATGCCTTTTAAGGGTCTGTTAAATCAGTTGTGTGGTTTAACACTGAATAAAGCCCTTTTTAAAAATAATAAAACTGATATTGTGTCTTAGGTTATTAATGGTAGATGATCGCTGTAGACCTCCTTCCTTCTTCTGCAAGGTATTTAATTTTCTGTTGTGTGGGGGCCCTCTGGCTGTTGCAGCAGTGTTGGCCAGCAGCGCTGGCTTGGCATGACCAGACTCTTCTGGGGCAGCCAAAGGCTGATTGGGAATGTGAGGTGTGGTAGGGATCCAGGGAGGCTCTGACCCGAACTCTTCACCAAACAGAAACACCACTGAGCATCCATTAAGGAGGGATAGTTACTGCTGGGATGGCAGGCTCTTCAAGTTTGTCATCTGAAGATTGTTAAGAGTGCAGTGTTAATTTTCTTTCTATATTAGGTGTGGCGTTCACCTTTCTTGTGTTTGACAAGTGACTTTTACTTTGAATATCTTGATGCTAACTTTTTTTTTGTTCCTCCTTTGTTGTAACTATGTGGAGTCTTGCATAGCAAGATCAGCCCCGGTATCAGCAGGGCTGTCCTCCAAGGCCTTTATGCCTTTCTTGAAGGCATGGGGCAAGGATAGGGGACGAGGAGGAGCAGCTGCCAAGCCCTTGTTTTCAGGTAGTGTGATGAGAGAGCCATCCCTGTCCAGCACCAGACTCTGGGATGGGCTGCTGGAGCTGAACAGGGCCAGGAACAACCCACTCTGAAGGATGTGTGGGAGGCACATTGTTTTGCTTTGCCCTCAATTAATGATTGAGAAAGTTGCAGTGCCACAGCTCCTTTTGGCAGCACTACGAAAATCGCCTGCATCTCTAGTAATTTATGCCTCTTACCAGGTTTTTGCGCTGTTTTCCGTGGCGATCACTGCCTGTCAGCTTTTTGCCCGGCTATATCCCTGTCTGCCTGGCCACTCCCTCCCTGCCTTCCAATGCCTGCCAGAGAGAGCAGGCCCTGAGCCTCTGGGAAGTGTATCCTTCATCTTTTACCTTCCCTGTGGTTTTTGGGGAACAGTGCTGTGTGGCATGGTTTGGCTTACATTGCAGACAGTTGAAATGGTGGTTTGTGAGCGTACAGGTCCAGACTGGCTTCTGATCCAGCACCAGAGACTGAGAGCAAACCAAAACCATCTGGCACAGGCCATGCCATTTAATATTCCATTCAATGTTGGTAAAGAACTGTGACTCTCCTCTTTGTATCTGTAGAAATTGGATTCAGCAAAAATGGCGGGTTTAACAAGATGGGTATTTATATTTGATGATGACAGCAGGGCCTATTGTGAGGGTTGGCCTCTTTCTCTTCTGTGTAGTGATGCTGTTAATAAAGTTTTCTAATGTGTAATCTGGGAGTGTTCTTTGTCCAAACTGATGTGTTTTGTCTGAATGCCAACTCATGCTGTCTGGGTCACCAGGTTTTTGTGATTTCCAGGGCTCACATACAACACAGTGTTGGATTGTATTTTATTTTTCTTCTTTTCCTGTTTTGGTGTTGTTGAACTCTTCTCTGTAATCCTCTCAATTCTGTAGGCATCAATTTTTAAATTGATGAGTTTGTTTGTTGAGGAGCTTTCTGTTGCAGATATGGTAGCCACTACCTTAAATTCCCATGGCCACTGCTGTCCTGGTGCCCAATACTCTTACTGAACCAAGATGACGTCAGTTACTTCCCATGTAAGTCAAATTCTGAACAAAAATGGGCCCATACACCAGAAAGTCAGCTGGTGGAAAACACAGGACCCTTTCTCTGGCCTTGCTTTTTTCCCCCCATTGTTTTCCGCTCTGTGTTTGAGCAGGGCATTCTAGTCTGGGAGGACGGGAGCCAGATGCAGTGGTGGTCAGACTGGCTGCAGAACACGGGGAAGCAAAGCTGTCTTGTGGGGCATGTGCAGCACTGGGTGTTACAGTGTGAGGGAACTCTTGTCTTCTCTGGTGTTGCACCTTGGGTGGTCCTTCCCTTGCTGCTGCTTTGTACCCAGCCTGAAACTGCTTTTCTCTCCTGCACATGAGGTTTAAGCTCAGTTGAGAGGAGGACATTGGGATTCTCACTGCCTAAAGAAGGTAGGTTCAGATGGTGATTAAGCTGAGTGATTTCTGCTAAAAGACGAAGGCAAGAGTTTTGTTGGCTTGTAGTGAATGAAAGGGGAAGAAGGAAATCAAAAGGTTTAATTTTGTTTTTATAATTCCATTTTTCCTTTTTGCCCTTGCAAACTTTTTTTTGTTTGCTCTTGCAAACTTTTATGTAGGTTTTAGTTGATGGGAGCAAGAGGATGAAGGGGATTTTGTGTCATCTAGCAAGTTAAGAACTGGAGTCAGATTGAGAAGAAGAACATGTATGCACGGCATGACCAAAGTTACAACACGACATAAATCTCATATGTCTTAGTAGCTTATCTCTGCTCTTTGGTTAGAAGGATGTCTGCCTGACACACCTCCTTTACCCCCTTGAAGTGATATAGCTACAGTGGAAAAGGAATGCAGAAGTGCACTAAGGCTTAACTTTTTGCTTCTTAACCATAGGAACTGTGCTGAGCTGACTGGAGTGTGACTTAATGAAAGACCTTGATGCACTGAAAAATAACTGTTCTAAAAAGAAAAAAAGCAACCGAAACCAAAACAAACCCCACAAAATGGCTTTACCTATGCTCTTAATGTTGTAAAGAGTATTTGTGTCTTACAGATTCTGGAGAGTAAGTGCTTGCTGTAGGCTTCTCTTTTCAGTAACTAGAGCTACCTAAATTGACATCTGAGGACTCCGGTGCTGACAGCACCCAGAGGCTGCTGGTCTCAGTCATGACTTTTGGCTCTGAACCTGGTTGCTTTGACAACACGGGTTTTGGACAGGCATTGTCTGAATGTCTCAAAAAACAGTTTTGAAAGACACTTGCAAGGATTAATTTGAAAGTTTGGAGCTTTAGCGATTGTGAACAGAGTCCATGTATGTTTTTAATCTGTGATGCCTGTAATTTGTATCAGTTTAGTGAAGCTCACAGAAGCTTGGTTTAGTCATCTGCCATTATCTTGTTGGTCTGTGGGGGAGTACAGGATATTACCTGAGTCGTCGAGGGTTAATAAGTACTGGAAAATGTTTACAGTGGGGTAAATGCGAGAAGCGCTACTGGTGTGACTTGTCAAAGAAGAGGTAATGGGCATAAATGGATGAATACAAATGATGAGGAAGAAATATTTACCTGACTCCTTAGGGTAACACATCTAAGACCCCAATATTTGTAAACTGAAGGCATGTATTTCAGAGCAGTAATAAAGCACACTTCCATTAAAAAAAAGTGGCCATGGATTCTGCCACTGCAGGAGGCTGTATGTGGGGAACTGCTTTTCTAGGAGCAGGTTTCCACTTCACCTGACTAGTGGAGGGATTTAGCAGCCTCTGTTATGAGGAAGGGCAGTTTTCAGTGGCAGCTTTGACTTCATGAGCTGTGTGTTTTTATCATCCATATCTTCCCTCCTGTAAATGCTTGTCATGTAATAATTGTTCTTTGTGAATTTGTTTCATTTCTTACAGGCTTCACCTGATCTAATTCACAGCCCTGTGTTACCAACTTTTTGTGTTTTCACTTCATGCATTGTTTCATCTGTGTCCTAGTGGAGAAGCAGAGATATTTGAAAACAAGAGAGATGTTGATAGTTGGAGAGACTTACAGCTTTTATCTATTACCTGATTTCTTTTGGTTGATTTTGAAGACAGCGTTCTAAGGGGTGTCTTCATGAACTTAAGGTCATAAAAAGTACTGAATTTTAAGATTTTGTTTAAAGCGTTCATCTGTCATTTTCACAAGGTTATCACTTACAGGCACTTGACATGAGCCAACTCAGATCCATATTGCTAATTGAAAAGCTTTTTCTCCCTGCATGAATTCCTAAATCATGTGGGTTCATTACATAACCTGACACTAACAGGCTGTGATAGAATATATCACTACCATTAGAGGCCCTTTACTTGCCTCAGCCTGCTATTTCATTTTATTCTGGGATTTCTTTCTTTTCTTGGTTCTGAAACTTTTTATGTTCTTTCATAATTTTTCTTTTCTCATGAAAATTGGGATGGAAGTATTTATTCTGCTCTTTCCAGTTGGTCCTCACATTGTGCCACCTGTGATTGCTGATTGTAGTTAGTGTAGTTGATCAAACATCTCAATTTAGAAACAACATTGATATGATTTTGATTGTTAATTGCATTGTATATATATTAATGGAACACCACCAGAAGCTCAAAATCCTTCTTACCTTCTTTCATGGAAGGAATTTTCTCCTTACCCTTTCTTTATGCAATTTCATATTGAAAGAATTCTTCATACTGAAGAATAACTGTCATATCACAGATGTTTTTTGTGAAGTGAATATCTGATTACAAGTGTATAAACGAATTTTTTCATAGGTTTGAAAAGTTCCAAAAGAGCGCCAGATATGGTGACTGAGGAGGATGGAACAAAGATCAACTGTCCTTCTAAGGGGAGAGGTTTTGTGCTATCTTTTCTAGCTAGTGGCAGTAGTTAAGTGGTATGATATTGAACTTAAAATCTGATGCTGTTGTGGAAAGGTGCTGTTTAGTGAAAAACTGTAAGAGGAAACTTTAGGGAAACTTTTTTGTTTTATTTTTACTAAGAGTTTTCACCTCTTCTTTCAATGCAAAATCTCTTTTTCACTGTTGTGTTTGTTGAGAGATGAGAAGTGGAGCTACCTGTGGAAGTTCAAGTCCTTGTTGACTGTACAACAGTCACCTTTTGTTCTCCAGTTGAATATGTAAAAGACTGACTAACAATGGTTTTGTTATGTGATGGCTGCTGAATGCTGCTGCCTGGTGGGCAAGGAAGCGTCAGCTTTAATTAATGGACAGTCTGTTAGTACAGTTTGTTTGTTTGAACTGTGCTAGGAGGCCCATTGCTCAGTGATACACTAACCTGCAGGAATATTTAGTTGTCTGTCTTGGAAGCATTTCAGACTGGTGTATGAGTTGCATCATCTAAAATTTATTGATTGGCAGAAAAGTTAGACTTGTGCCAGTAGCTGTGAATTATGTTTTATCTGTTTTGAAGCTCTACTTTTGAGAGTCACAGGCTTAGTATCCAGTTCTTTTGACAGGGAAGCAAGTGGATGCCATCATGCTTAGGCAGGGCTGTAGTCACAGACCTGGTTCTGTTTCTCAGATATCCATCTAAACCCACCTAAACTGTTTCAGTAACTGCAGTGCTTCCTCTTTGGGACCCCCTTACCTTTACAGTAAGGTAGACAAACTTCTTAAAACAAAGTTTTGCATGCCCGTTTCTCAAGGCTGCACAGCATGAAAAGCAAAGGTTAATGAAGTGTCTGTGTGTGTGAAAGTCTTAGTTGTATGTTAACTTTTTCTTTGGCATCTCTGAACTATCCTGATTACAGCTTTTGTACAAAGCCTTTTCTGTCTGCTGCAGCTGTCGTGACTATACCGCGTGTCATGATCAGTCTGTCACTGCACATTGATTTGGAGGGGGGTGGCCATTAATTACTCACTCCACTACCTGCTTCTCTAGCAGTGTTGCTTTTAGAATCTCCTGATGGGAATACCACTCTAACTTTGATGGAGTGAGAGGGCAGAATTTGGTTGAACATCAGTGTATTTCAAATTAATTTACTTCATATTGTTTTTACACAGAGCTGCGTCTTTCAGATTGGGTTTTTGTTGTTGCAGCCTTTGTTTGCTGCCTGAAGTTGCATCAGGGTGAGGGCTGTGAGAATTTGTGATAAAACCGTAAATGCAGTTAGTTTGTGTTTGCCATACCCATTGCCTTGGTTTTTTGAGTGATCCTTCATGGTACATTTTCCATCTTCAGCACGTGGCAAGTAAATTTTAAACATGCTAACAGGGCTTGTTCATACTTTTTTTGTGCTATCAAAGTAGTGAAACCGGCTTGTGGTACAAATTATATTTGCTAAACTTGCCATCAGGCATTTATCTGCTCTATCTCACAGTACTCAAAATGGCTTTTGTTGTTCTGCAGTCAGTGAAGTTGGAACACAAATAAAAGTAAATAAACAAGGCTTTAGCATAGGTGACTTGTCCCTTTCTGTTCTTCCTCAGCGTTCATTTTTGTGTCCTGCTGCTGACCATTTGTGGTGCATCATTATATTCTAATAATGCTAAATCATTATGTCCCTGCCACAGTCTGATGGTTTTCATCAGCTTGGGAACAGAAGAGGACTGTGGGACTACTGTCATTCAGTGACTTATTTATTTATTAATCTTCTGGGAGCAGCTCACGTTTTGGCTGGGAGTGAGAATGGAGTAATGTGGGCTTGGCATCTCCTCATACACTGCTGTAGAGAGAGGCTTGGGAGGCAGCTGAAGCCCACATTATCTGTCTGCTTAAGGGTCTTAAGGTCTAGGATGCAAGAGGGCAAAGGTAGTGCAATCAGCATTGAGTCCTGCTATTCTGAACTTGCGATCTTTCACGTTGTGGTGCGCCTGTATTACAAACGCTGATAGGTTTAATACTATTGCAGATCAGAATCCTGTCTGTGGCTTTGTTTCAGTGGTGCTCAGGTTGGTGTTTTTGAAGTGCTCTGCTGTGTGTGTGTGACAGGAGAACAGCTTGTGCACTTTCACTTAGGCTTATTCAGGCCTCTGGTATCAGCATAGGGTTTTCAGAGATCTAGCCTCTCTGTATGCTTCTCATCTTCACTGTAGCTCAAGCTAACACAGACTTCAAATAAAATAGGCTGGTGTTGTGCAGAGTTTTCTCACTTGGTTAGCAAGATCATTAACCCTGTATGTGCTGTGAGCTGAAGAAGCATGTGTCACAGTTTGTCAAGTCTCTGGTGGAGCTGCCAGAAGGAAAATCACATAAAAGAGATTCAAAAGATGCACACATGCAATATTAGAAATTGAAGAGACAGGTGGATCAGTGGAAACCTGAACTTGTGAGGAGCACATTCAAGATGTTTTGTTCTATGGCAGCAACTGGTCTAGTAGCTTCCAATGTCTTTTCTCTGGTTGGCAGAATTTCAGTCAAAAGCTTAACTTAGTAATTTAGCATAACTTTCCCAAACTGTAGTTCTGCACTGTGAAAGAGAGCATATTCTTCCTGAAAATCTGCAGTTAAGTGAGCTTTTACTTGTTTCCTTGCATTAGGAATGAAGCTTGTCTGGGTCTATATTGAACTGCATTTAGAAACTGATCTGGCTGATAAGTGATGTCACACCTCCATTTCTCACATAAAAGCAAATGGCCTAGTTTTTCTGCTGGGTAAGTTTTTTGAAACTTCAAATTTAGTGTTTTCATTTTTCTGTAAGAACAAGGGGAAGAAACTTAGGCATGTGTAGCTTTCTGCATCTCATAATAATACATATGTTACATATATGCTGCTCTTAAAGTTCATTTCAACCACTGTCAGTCTGGTGGTTGTATAAAGTCTGAATTTTTCTGCTTATGTGCCTGGTCCTGTTCTTCTTGTCCCTTGGGTGATGGCATTCTGTTCCTGGTTGGTGGAGGTGGAGAAAAGACACTGTTTGTTGCTGGCAAATCTCTGTATCTCCATTAATGCACTCCTAATATTTATTCAAATTATCTTTCATCTTGTGCCTGATACTCTTCAAACAAGCACATTTGGGGGCTTTTCTGATGAAGCAAATTTCAAGCACTTTGCAGTTTATATTCTTTTTAATCCTTGGTAAGTAGCACTGATGAAACGGGGGAGAAAAAAGGCACGTGTGCAGGTGTGACTCTAGCAATAACCTGGAAAATTCATTTGTGCTTAACTTTTTTTTGTATATCCCACAAGTATATTGTGAAGAACATGTCCGGTCTGAGAAGTGCTGAAACAAGCAGCAGTATGGGTCCCTGCCTTAATTCTTTCAGCTAGTATCCCAGGTTGAGAAAGCGGTGTTTAGGGGAACACTGTTTCTCTTTTTGCGTTGCTGGTAGGGAATGTCAATCTTCTCTCCATATGGCCTAGGCTGGTTTGGTTTGCAGTGAGGGGTGATGCTGGGAATTTTCATTGAATGTAAGAAGATGCTGTTTCAGCAGTAATTTCCAAACTAGCCACTGATAGCCAAGTGCAGACTCCCATGCCACCTTTGATGAGAAAATCTTTTGCTTGCCCTTGGCACAGTGATTAGATGTGTTGGTGGATTGCCTGACTTCTGGCCTGATACGAGGGGTGTGTAGGAATGGAGGGCACAACATTCTGGGTCCGTTCACAGTAAGGCCCCTCTTGCCATCCCTCTGCAGATGTGCCTTCATTTATGGCACAGAAGGTGATCCTGATGCAGTTCAGTTAGTAAAGATTTTGCTGCCATGGCACAAATTCTCAGGCCAGAGCAGAGAAGCAGAGGTATATTTGTGTGTTCTATATCACTGAGTGTAGCAAATGTCCTACTTAGACCATTTCCCTTTGAATTGTGGACTGGTTTTGCTTCTTAGGAGAAGCACTGTGTTTTCAACACTTACGTCACTGTCTTGGTGCTTTCTGATTTGATTTTCACGAGTCTTATGCTTCAGTCACTTAACGCATGCAGAATGAGGAAATGACACCATTTGTAGCAGGAGAACTGGCTTCTATGAGAAGTTTAATTTTGGCCTTATGGAGACCCTTTGGTAGCTTTGGCCTAATTTGGAAGCTGTCTCTGTCAGCCACATGTTATTTCAGATGAGTTACCTATGGCTGTGACAGTAGGCATGTGATTGCTTTTGAAGAATCCCAGGACTGGGGAAAAAAATACTGCTTAGTTATTACAGTACACTGTAGTTCTGTTTATTTTTCTCCATGTATAAACCCCCAAAATGACAGCCTTGCTTTCCTTGCTCTTCTGCTCATGAAAAGGCCAAGTTTGGAAGGTGCAATTCTAATTTTATTAGAGAGAAATCTGGGGGGAAAAAAAAAGAGTAAATGGAGAACATTTTTTTCTCTCCATGCTACAACAGGCTTGGCTCTCTGAGGAAGCAGCTCTTTGACAATATGTTCTGAACTGTGATCATGGAATTTTGACACTCAGTGCTGTGAGAACATAGCAAATGTTCACACCCAGGTTTTGATGTGGAATTTTGCTGATTTTAATATTTATGTATTTTTTAAACAGCAGCTTTGGTCTGATTTTTGCCTGTCCTGTGCTACTGCCGTAACTCCTGGCACCAGACGATTACTGAAATTTTCGACGTGCAGTCTTAGTAAATTAAGTGTGAGTCCCACAGGAAAACCATGCTTTGTGGAAACTCAAAAAAGCATTCGAAAGAGACTCTTCTCGCTTTCTTGTCCCAGCCTTCCAGAGAGTCTCCCCATGGAAACAGTGAAACCCAAAACATGCATGTTGTATATTTAGGCTATTGCTCTTGGTTTCTGAAGGCTCTGTTTCCCTGCACAAGAAGGAAGGTGTTTTTATTGTGCCATTTAGAGGTGGAGTTTTTTTGTTGTTGTTTGGGGGTTTGTTTTCCATGGTGTTTTGTTTGTAATTTAGCATAACTGTTAATTGTGTTTGAAAGTGATCTAGTAGAACCAGGCAAAATTGAAGGTTCTATTGTGCTTGGTACCGTGATGAATGTGTTTTCTGTTTTCCTGGTGGGTTTACAGCACTGTTGATTTCAGAGTTGTGTTGAATGCACAGTGAAACAGGTTTTGAACTTGTGGGTAAAGGGAGTATTTTTCAGTTGGAAAACCACGCTTATTCTTATTTGTACTACCATATGCAGCCGAAGTTAATCCTTTGCTGCAATATATCTCCTTGAAAAATCATGTTTTAAGCTGCTGTCAGAGGGATGCTAACAAATGGGAAATTGGAGAAATGTGCCTCTTAAGTTTGTAGTGTTAAAAGTCAGTATATGTTCCTATCTGTGCTGTGTGTAAAAGCAGTAACTTCACACAGGAGACCGACCTCAGGTTCATTCTTGCCTAGTTGTGCAACTTCCAGTACTATTGTCCTGTACAGCCCACATGGATAGATAATGTGCTGACAGCTGAAACCAGCTGTCACAGGTGTGTGGCGGATAAACATGGGACTTTCCTGCAGACCCTACAGCCGTTGTTCTAAATCTGTAGTTCCTGATAGCTGTTTTACGGATGTCTTGGATAGAGTTTAAATTAATGTAAGTTCTTAATTTCTTGTGCTGTGCTTGTGTGAGGCTGTAACTCTAAGGTATTTTTAAATTGTCAATCAGTTAGCTTCTTCGATTGGACATTGTTTACATTACCAAATAATCTGTTCAAATATTTAAAAACAAACATTCCAAGATTCAATTTGCATTCCAGTTTACTAGCCTTTCTTCAAAATAGAAATATTGCCAAAAATGTTTCAGTAATGTGCTGTGTGCATATGATACAAGCAGATACTGAAGTATTTTAATGTAAATATGAACAAAATATTTTCAGGATTTTTTTTATGCTTCTTGCTTTGCTTTTCGCAAAGGTCGTAGCTTTGGGATGCTATCCAGAGTTTGAAATGTAAAAGAGAGCATAAAGAGTGCAGGATGTTTTTGGAATAGACTGAACTGTGAGCAGATGGCTTCATTAAATTCTTTCTAGACAAGGAAAGTAGTTGCTCTTTTGGAACAAAATTGGCTAGAGCAACTGCTTGTACATTGCCATCCTAAGTGTGTGGCGGGTAGAATATTTGTACAATTCTGTGTAAAAGAATTGATCCATGTACCTTCAAAATACAGATGCAGGAGAGTGGTGCTTCTCTTCTGTGAAATTATGGAGATGGAGTAGAACAAAAGACTGAATGTTTGATCAGTAAACTTTCTGTGCATGTTTAAAATATTGGGCAGGGGTGATCTCTCCCAGTTGATTTTTTTGCTCTTTGACCCTGGAATTCTGTTCTTTGCCACAAAATCCTGTTTTACTTTTGTTTTACTTCCTTTCTGGAGAACACAGTGGAAAATTACATTTATAACTAAATGTAACAAAATAGAATTACAAATGGTTTTTGAGGGAGAGTGATATCTGAAAGGTAATTTTCTTCTTTTAGAATATGGAGAATTCTGGCTGAAGTGCATCAAGAGCATGTTTGCTCAAGGTTTCAGTGTTCTTATGTTGATCAAAGTTTTTTGTGTACAATGTGAGCAATTTTTTGCACCTAAGCTGTAATTAGGTACTTGATGCTCAATTTTCTCCTAGTCCTTCTAGCCCCAGTGTTAAAAAAGAACTTCTAAAGTTTGGGTCAAGGCATAATATCGGTATGCCCTCTTACAAGAGAATGTCTGTTGGGCTTCAAAGATGGAGATGGCTTTAAGGAGGAAAATTTGAAGGGCTGTTAGGCCCTTTCAGAGTTGAGTGTTTCCTTTAATTTGCTGTCTTTAAAGTTAAATTTGAAGGCAATAAACCTGGTGTCTGGGAAGACACTGTCCTGCTCTATTGGTAACTTTACTGGTATTGATTACAGCATATCCATTCTTTTGCCTGTGAAGTGCCTCTTAATTACAAATTAAATATTAACTTGCTTTAAGTGGTGTAGGAGGACTGGTGCATCTGCTGGTGGTAGGTCTGAAGGCATGTGTTAAGTTTGTCTGTTAGTATATGGTGCATTCTGGGGAAGATGGGCTCTAAACAAGCTTCTTTGCTGGTTTCAGCTCTGTTAAAATGCCACTAGCAGATAATCCGGGATGATAATGTTGGGATTAATTTGTTGTGATTTGGTCAGGGAATGCCTTTATTTATGAAGGTGCTTGTGCACCAGTTTGTTCCACCATACTGAACCAAATACCTCAGTGTAGTCCTTGTGTGGAAGTTTGTTGTGAATGTTTACCCATATTTACATAATAGATCAGGTCCATGGTTTTTACCCAGGTTGCTTTTTTAAGGATAAATTTGTAATGTAGATAGGCATTGTGGAAGCTGACTGAGCCAGACATCATATTGCTGGAGGAAATTTTGTGCTTAATTAGAATCAATACATTCCACAACAAGAGTAGAAAATGACCTTGAATTTGGGAGGATGAATTACTGGCCTTGAAGTTATTCCGTGTGTTATTTGCACCCTGGATTCTCCTGTTAAGCTTTGTATGTCTATGATACTTTCTTATAAAATGCTCTTTTATGTGTGTGTTTTCCAGAAGTGTATGTGGTACTAAGCTGGACAATGTGACTGTTGTGATAGAAATATCTGAGCAGATCCACTGTAAATGCAGTTCTGGCTCTAGCTATCTCATGCCTGCCACTGTCCGTAAGACAAAGCTTTTTGACTTATCCAAGTACATGTTTATGAAAACGGTCATGGCTGTAAGTGGAGCACTTCACCCCACCCCATGGTGTATCAGGTACTTGCCAAGATTGGCAGCATTTTTCTTACCTCTTTTTTTCTTCTCTGCCTCTGTTGCTGACAGGTGTAGCACTGCTTCATAAGGTTGTGGGGACCCTAATGGGCAGGTGTTTTATATTCTAGATTGTACCTATTTTCACCTTTCATTTGAACAAGAACTGAATGTTGTATGACCATAGTTCTGGTACATCACTGAGTGTTAGCAATATGTGCTATGAAAAGTAGTCTTGTTAAATGCCAGGCCTTGCATGTCCTCTGGATTGGAACTCAGTCCTATATTTGTGTCTGTCATTCTTTATTGATGTTTTGCAAACAAAGACTGCTAAGCCATTCAGACATCTGGGCTGAATCACATTTAACCAGCTTATGTGAGCAAATGTTTCTACCCATTCACATAGTGAAACATTAGCAGCAAAGCCTGGGATATTCTGTGCGGAGATGAATGGCTTAATGTGGTTATGATTTAACTAAATTCACTCAGCTTGTTCTAGCGGTGGCCTTTTCCTCATAAAGGCAGAAATGATTGTCACTTTGCAGTCTAGGTTTAATCTTTTGACCCACGGAAATTTTCTGCTTTTGCTCTTGCTTTCTTCAGCTTCTGTCAACCACAAACCCTTTATAAGCAGAAGCAATCAATGGAAAGAGTGTCTGCAGACATATTGCAGATCAGATGCCTGGCCAGCCTTGGTTTGGGCCAAATAATACACAACATCTGAAAACATTTTTGCTAGTTTGGTAGTGTTTTTCTCTGCTGGTGGAGTAGATTTTCAGCTTCCTTGAAACTGGAGATGGAGTAATAATAATCTGTATGTCAAGGAGATAAAATGTCTGCTAAGACTGGAGTGCATATAATTCTTAGTTGGAGTAGGCCTTGTTTCCAGACTTTTTCTAATACGCAGCATAGGAAGATGGATGTAGTGTTCCCATATTCACTCCAGTTGTCAGTGCTGCAGCTCATAGGTGCAAACAGCTTCACACTACACTGAAGAAAGTGTCCCAGCCGCATGGTGGGAGGAAGGCCAGTACTCCAGGGATGCAGCCTTAAGTCACGGCTTCAGCTTGCACTTAATCGAGTAACTGCAGTTGCCTGTTCCTTGTCCTTTTGCTCTCTTCCCTGACCTCTCGTGCTGCTGGTGCTCCTTCTCTTGAATAATGGTGATGGGAATGTAGAGTATCCTGGTAAAAAGTTTGTTCTTTGTCTTATTCCCCTGACATAGCTTTCTTCTGAAACAACCGTCTGATTTTTAAATTTGGTTTTATTTTTACTTTTTATCTCCACTCTACTATGTGGGATGTTGTTTGCCCAAACAAGCTGAGCCTCGCCTCTTTTCTTGTATCTTTCTCTTTAGTACTTAATGCAAATCCTGTTCATCAGTGGTGGTTGTTTCTGTTTCAGGTACAAAAACTGAGTCATTGTTATACTAGCTTCATCAAGTCCTGGTTGATGGGCAGCATCTACCATGTAGATTAAGAGTTTGAATGCTGTGGACTAGTAACTTGACTTTCAGGCCTGTAGACTTGCCTTATCCTCCCTCTGCTGGTGATCACCCTTCTGCGGTCTCATGGATATAATTGTCACAGATAGGTTTCTAAAAGTGACATGTCATCCCTTCTTATCCAATAGAGTTTAAACTTTTGGACTGCAAACAATTGACATTATTGAAATAGGGTTTGACAATATTTTATTTTCCCTAAGCATTTTTGTTTGCCATTTTCTGTTTAAATTTGGCAAGCTAGCAACAGAAACTAATCCATGTTTTTCCATAGCTTTTCTGCTGTGAAGACTTCTTTCTTTGAGAAGGAGTTTTTATGTTTTGGTTAAGTCTTCCAGTGTGCTGCAGTAACACACTGAAGTGTTTGCTCTATCTGCTTTAATAGATCACTGTAAGACCTTGTAATCTTGTTGGTCTCAATTTCAAGCTGGGACGGTGTCCTAGGGTGACTTTATGATGCTTGAATCCCCAGTCATCTATTCTGTGTGTGCTGTATATTGAGTTCTGCATCTTTAAGACTGGTTCTGCGGGTGAAGCAGGGAAAGAAGAAACATCAGTTTGTTTGGAAAAATAGCATTCGCGCCTCTGTATTTTTTTCTTGGTGTTGTTCATCAGAGGCACAGACAGCAGTGGGACAGAAATCTTTTTTGCTTGTAGTTAGTTTAGCCAGCTGAGGCAAAGAAGCTTCCTGGACTGTTTTTTTCCCCTTTTTCTTGGGACTGTTTAAACCTGCTCTGGACTGAGAACCCAGAGAAGCACTGGGGAGCTGTCACCTGTGGCCCACCAGGACCTGGACCTCTGGAGGGACAGATAAGGGACTGACCGAGCCAAGCTACACCCACGGCAGGGACTTTCTCAATTTGCCATCTCACTCCAAAACAAAAAGTTTTATTGTTTCATGTTATTCATTCTTTATGCTTGTGGGTGCTTTGTGGGCATTTTTCTCTGAGGAAGTTCTTTTCCCGGACCGGCTGGGGGGAGGGGCCGTTTGGGTTTGCTCTCCAGAGCACCCCTATTTCAGAGGTTTTCTCCCAAATTGGCCCTAAACCAGGACAGAGGGCAAGGATTGGAGGACTACAGACTTCCTATTGGATGAGCATTTCACCTGAACATACCATTGAGGTCTAGGTTGTTCAGTCCCAATGAGGCGATCCAAATGATGGCACATTTATTCCTTCAAATCATGTATCTTTGCTGTTGATATCCCAAGAACAGGCTACATGCTTTGCTGTCTGAGAGGGTGCCTCTTGATGGTGGTTGGTGTGAAAATTTATCAAATCACCTTGGAGTCAAAAGTATGAAACAGGACCCATCATAGCAGTGGGAGAGAGAGGTCCCCCTGACCCTTGCCTCTTCCAGCAGCACGAGAATAAGAGGGTCTGGCATAGGATCTTTGTTTGCACTCGAATCTCTCACTTATCAGCAGCTCATGGAGATGGGTTTGTTCAGGGCACAGGGTTATGTGGTGCTAGAAGACCAGACAGAGTGCTGCTGAGAGAATAGGCACTTTTTCAAATCTGTCTGCATTCATATGTATGAGATTGTCTCTGCTGATGGGTGTTTCTAAGCTTAAGTGTAAGTACTGAAAGTGTGGTGGTTCTTCCCCGGTGGCAGTGGCAGGCATAGGTTGTTCGGTGCAGTGGCAAGAGTCCTGTAGTGGCAAAGAAGTGGCTGCTAGAATGAGGTGTCTCTGGTAGGTGTCATGGTAGCTGTGGAGGAGTGTGGTGAGTGGCTGGGAGATCCTCACAGAGGTGGATGGAAAGTGGTGGGAGGTACTCACAAGTTAAGCTGCCAGCTCCTCAGTGCTAAAGGGATAGTTTAATGTTTATTAAACTAGTTTTCCCCCTGCAACCTTATGCAGTGGCTCAGTAGGGGAGAATTACTTGGCAAGTGACATGAGCATTAAGATGTGTAAGCTGAAAGTAGTGCAAATATTCGCTGAATTGTGGAAATTGTAACTTTTAAAATCCACATGAAAATCCTCACTAGGTAGGCTTCTCACCTTCTTTCTATTGGAGTTGCTGAAGTTTTCCAAGCCTTCTTGATTAGTAAAATTTTGCTTTTTTGAAATGTTGTTCAAGTACCCTACCAAGAAGACGCTTTCATTGAGTCCAGTGTGACATTTTGGTAGGCTTCCTGAGCCAGGCTTTCACCAGCAGCCTTTGTGTGCCACAGGAGCTGGTGGAGTGCCCTGCTCAGTACCTGTGTTCCCAGGCATGGTCACCTTCTGTTTTTGCAATTATTGTGTCTTCAGAAGCGAAGCAGTTGATCCCAGGCTCTTGTACTCTTTCTCAGACATGGAACTGGCAACTGCGTTGCCATATGTCAGAGAAGCATGAACATAATGCATGTCTCTGAGAGCTGGAAAATGTACCAGAGCACTGGAGGGAACATAAGTGCTATTGACAAGTTCTGGGCCTCAGATGAAAAAAGACCCATCACCCGTGGACTGGTCTGAGCAATTGCTAGTCAGCAGCTAATCGACCTGACCAGATTGTTTTCAGGACATGTTTTATCCAGAAGTCTGCTGTGAAGCCTCTCTCTTGTTAGACAAGAAGGACTCCTGTAAGAAATCTTGCAAAAAATCCTGTAGTAGGTAGAATGAAGCAACCAGTTTTCATACTCTGAGAAGCAGCAGGAGCTGAATCTTTGGTTCCTGTGCATCATGAGCAATGTGGAAAACTTAGGTGAATGTCAGCAAGATGAAAATCTATATCATTGCTGAAACATATATGAAATAAACCTAATTCTTTAGCTTCTCATAATTGTCTTGAAGAAGGTTCATTTTGAGTAGTACTTTCAAATGTTAGCATTTTAAATATTTTCTTTCATTCTAACACAAAGGTAAGTAAGAAACTGCTTTTTTCTGTGCTGAGGGATGATGCCGTTTAACATCATCTAAGGCGACACAGCATGACAAGTGTTTTGCTAGCAGTCTTGAGGGAGGGGTCAACTGTTGTGAAATTGCATCACCATTTTCTGTCACTTAAACCTTGGATATGCCACCGGCCTTTCAGAGCATGTTAGAATTCAAAAAACTTTAACCTATTCAGATACTTTGAAAGTGCCGTGGCTCAAAAGAACTAATGGTAAAGTTCAAAATGCCCATTGTGTTAGAAAGATAGAGAAGCTGTTTGAGCATAGATACTCCAGTACCTATATTTTTTCTGCAGAGTGACTACTAGGCTTTCTCAGAGAGCAGTCAGGGGGGTTTTGTGATCAATAATATGCAGCTTGTGTTGTGCCTTGAGGTGTGCAGTTGGGCTGACCTTGCTGGTGAGCAACTTAGACTATTGCCTGCAAACTGTAGCACGGTTTCTCATGTGTCACTGAACAACAAATCTGTTGTTAAAGGCAGTGTTTTGCCAAGCAGAAATATGTCTGCAGCCTCTAAGAATAAGGAAGCTTAAATGAAGCTTGCTAGCAAAACAGTCCAGCAGGAGACAGGATTCTTAGCAACAAAAATAATGAGATCTGTCATTCTGTCTTAAATTGTAGAGGAGCACTAGCAAAGCAGCTAATACATGGATGTTAATCTGGAGTACTGATTTCAGTTTGTAGTGTGTATACTTGTGGTTACCTTACATGACTTCTTATGGATCTCCAAAAGCTACTTAAGAAAAGCAAGCTGATTGTTAGTAGATTTAAATTCTCAGTGCAAGTCTGCACATCCTATGGGAGACTTGAAGATTAGTGGTTTTCAGTTTCTAAAAAGAAAAATAATCTGGATTCAAAGAAGTCTAGATAATAATTTGCTGGAAACAAAATTGTTTATCAGAAGTTACTCCACAAATAAATAATATTATCTAGCTGGGTTCACATTTTAATAATGGGACATTGCTTTGTGGTGTTTCTCTGTTGTAAACTCTTGCAATAATTTAAAGCTAACATTCCAATTAGGGAAAATTGGGGAAAGTGTCAAGGGAGAGTGAGAAGGAAACCAATGCTTAGAGTCATTCATTTACTGTACTGTTAATTTGTCTGCCCTTATCAAACGAAAATAAAAACCAAAACCAGCAGACCCAAAACAAACGACCTGACTTTTAGCAAATGAGCTGCATAGGAATCAAAATTTAAATTTAGAAAATCAATACATCTGCAAAGAACTTAAACATTAAAAGTTTAATTGATTTGAATTAATTGTAGAAGGATGATTTTTTGTTTTACTTTGTAGAAAGGGCCCATTTATTTTATAGGCTGTACGGGGACTTCAGTTTGTTTCTTGCCTTATTAAGTGCACATTAGAAGAGAAGTGTATTTTGCAGTGTAGAATGACACTTGGAATACAGACAATGAGGGTATCTTCTCAGGTCCTGTGTCTGCTTGTTCTGGGTTGTGCAGCAAAGAAAGGGGGTATAGCTGTCTCAAGGATGTTCTTCTTTGCATATTTTCTGGTAATGTGTTAATCAGTATCAGATGACCTCAAAGTTATAAAAGGATAGAGGGAAGCAGCTAATGGCTTGAACATCTCTGCAGAATCTGCTTCACAGGTAACATTAATTGCTACTGAATTATCTGACATATCTCTCTTGTTTGAGATTAACTTTTGCATTCGGTTCAGCTTAACCTAATTGTTCCACTCTGACATTTGAAATGTGAAAGCTGTAAGTGTTTTAGGGTGGCAATCTCTGGTTTGAGATAAGATGTGAATGGTGGTTGCTGTGGCATTTGGAGGTCAGCATTGCCAAGGAAAGCTTTTTTTTCTCTGTTGAGCCCTAAACCTTGGAGGGAGCACATAAATCTCATCTTGCCTCTAATGCCTCTGTGTAATTTTCCAGTTCTGCTTTTCTGTAGTACTAAAAATCCCCAAATTTAGCTTTCAACAGCTAGAAACTTGTAGTTATTATCTGCCTCAAACGAACCTCTGTGGTGTGCATATCTCCTGTCTTTCCTGTTAAAATATCTGTAGTGATAGTGCAAACAAGGTTTTCAAAGTTAATTGAGTGTTATGGTGACTGTCTCTGTAGCATTTCATTTGGCATAAGAAAAAGCTCATTTTAGGCTTTGCAGGAGTTAAAATCCCAGTAATGCTCATGAGAATGTTTTGCGAGCAAAGCTTCTATTAATCCTGTTCCTGACATGCTCACATATAATTTGATGTGAAACCTGAAGCACTTGTACTGAAAGATCTGCACCTGTGTTTTTGGATGTACGGAAAGCAGTAATATGGGTACAAACTAACACCCAGTTACTAGGTAAAGGTCAAAATGACCTTTGCATTATTAATATCAACACAAGGGTTGTTTTGAGGCAGGAACATTTGTAATCAGTTCTCTGTAACCCCATAGAATAGATGTAACAGCACATGATTAACTGCTGCATTTGTGGAAGATATCCCAAAGTCAGAGGGCTTTGAGTTTTTTTTTCCAAACTCCAGAGTTAGTCATTGCTCCATTGTTGATGACTGAATTCTGCTTATGTTTTGTAAGTTCTGTTTTGTGCAAACACTTTTGTATTTGCTGGTATCTATAATTTCTTTGTCTATCTTAGAGAAGAGTGCAGACTCCTTGGCTGTACATAGTTTAAAAAACAGCAAAGATTATTAGTGAGCAATGGTAAAATAATCTAAGGATGATTTGTAATATCCATGTCTTCGCTCTCTGTGAAAAGCAGTAGCAGCTTATTTCAGAACTGTGGTTCTGTTACTTTTCAGCATAAAAAATGCAAGGGTTGATGTAGTGGTTTCAACACAGTAAAAATGATAATTCATTTCTGACCTAGCAGAATTTTAAACACAGCAAAATCCCAAACCTTTTAAAATGCTTGCCACTGAAGCTGTCTGCATTAGCTATATCTATTAGAGTGAAATGATGATTTCTTAAATTTCAAGGCTATATTACTGTATTTCTGTGATGCTTGGTAGGAAAACATGAGTTGCATTTTGCTGTTGGAGATAATCTCTTGTTGAGATCTCAGCCATTTAAAATGACTTTTGCAATGTGTGGTGAGCTCTGAATTTTGACCCTAGACCTCATATGTTCTGTTTTGAGTGAGATTGTCTGGGACATGCAGTTGTGCCATGGTATGTGATCTTTGCCAGTGCTTAGAGGCATTGGAGTTTCTTGACCATGATGGGAAATGTAATGGTAACACTCTTGTGGCCAGCGTTTTAGCTGATGAGAAGGAATTGTAGTTGCTTATCACTGGCAGAATAAAGTAAGTTGTTTTCGTAATGGTGTTGCAGCAAAAGAGCAGTGTTAACTCTTGAGGTAGTGGTGTTACCCTTGGGTGGACTTTTGACTTTTCAACATCTTTTTCAACAGGCAATCTTGCAGAAAGCTCTGGTGGGTGCTGTACAGCATCACAGGGGAGAGCTGAGTTATGTCTGTCATAGGCCTAGTCATATACAGCCCTCAGACCTTCAGGGTTTTCTTTAAAGGACCAGAATGTCTCATCTCTTCCTCACTTTTTCTTACTTTGGCCCTGAGATGAGGCAAGGAGGACTTAGAATGAGTCTAACACTTACTTACCACTCCCATTTTTTTCTCCTGCTCCAGGAAGGCCCAGACTTAATGTCTCCCATAGTGTTGCCCTTAATTTCAGTCTGCCACAGGCTGGTATGGCTGCTTAAAGGGACACTATGTGTGGATTTAAACTCCCTTGATCCAGCACCTCTCCAAAGTAGATTTTTAGCCTGTGGAAGTTGATCAGTTGACCTCCCTGATCACTTACGCAGTGGTGTACATCGGGGCAAGGAGATGGAGAACCAGAGGACACAGAAATGGCCAGGGGCAGTGGATGGCTTAAGTAAGCAGGCTGAATGCCTTGCAGCTGTAAGAAAGAAGAGCAGTTATCTTGCTTGTTTTTCCCAGCCCCATTTTGGGGACCCAGGGGATGGCTGTTTCAAACCATTCACCCTGGCACATTGCTAAATTTATGATGAGTGTTTTAAAACTCAGATGTTCATGTAATTTATCAGCTGGTGTCTAGGACCTATGGAGCCTGAATGTGCTGTTTTAACAAGAGTGAGTTACCTCATCATGCAAGTGGAATACTTGCAGGATGAGGAAGAGGAAAAATATTGTTGCCTGGTAGTAGACCAGGTGTGAGAGCTAAGAATGTCAGACTTTACTTGTGAAGTAAAGTGAAACTTGAAAAACTGCATTGCTTCTTTATGCTGTTGTGGTATGTGAAAATAAAAGTTCACATTTGTCTGAAAGTCCGGTATCAAAGAGTGGGTATGGAAAGTAAAAATAAGATGTTTCTGTTACTTTCATTAATGCAAGGGTAAGCAGACCTGAGGGAAATTACAAGTTTTATAGTATGTTGTCATTAATTCTTTTTTTCTGTATCAGTGGAAATACATTTAGAAGCCAAGACTGCATTTGCTGTGAGAAGATTCCCTATATGACTTTATCCCATGAATGGGTGACAGGAAAAAAGGAATTGAAGTTCTGTCTAAGTCTTAATATCCCTGTCTCTGTCATATGGAAACTTGAGTGGTGAAGCCTGCTGCTGAAAAAGCAGCTTACAAAACAAACAGCACATGCATTGAGGCACTGGCTTCAGTTTGGAGCTTTGGAAAGAGAATTGACAGCATTTGATGGTGATTCTTCAGCTAAGTGCCACAGAAATACAATTAATTGAGGAAAACTCTCAATTGTAATGCCCGATGGAGGAAAAATTGCACAGCTTTTACTGTTCAGGCAGCATGATTCATGTCAAATACAACGCTGGATGTGTGTGGCTGGCAGTAGAAGCAGCTCTGTGGAGGGACAGGTGAGTGGTGATAATTCCATCCCCTCACTGTGTCTAAAGCTGAGAACTCAAAATTATTATCTCAGATCGGTTTGACATTTTGTTGGTGAAGTTCTTCGTCCCAAATATAACTGGGAATGTAGTACAGGTGGATTCAAGAATGTATGAATTTCTTGTGGCCTGTTCTGGTCGTCGTGCTATATGGAATGAGTTTTTGTCATGCTATAAAGTGTTGTCCTTACCACTTCTAATGACATTCTCATTACATTATGATTTGTGCAGTTGAGCATGAGAGGAAGATAGGAAGGTAGTTTAAAATGTCATTTGTGATAAGGCAGGTGTAGGGGCATGATAGTAAGACAAAGATACTCAGAACTAAAACAAATTTTACCTGTTCATAACTCAGAGCTGTCCTTGCATAACTTGTAATGCTTGAGGAAATCCCTTTTTATAGTTGTTTTAGAGTTTTTTGGACATGAACAGTTTTGTTTTGGTTTCACAAAAAATGGGTGCATTCCACCTGTGAATTTTAATTGGGTAAATAATAGTAAATACTGCTGCAGGGTTAAATTTCTGATTTTTATGTAGCCAGAGAGAGTAGGGTTTTGTTTTTGTTACTTCTCCGCTGTTTTGAATAACTTGATTCAAATTCCCTACTTCAGCAACCTTGTGCAGCTCCCTCAGGGAGGCTGTGTTATGTCTTTAACAACCAGGGAGCTGACTCAGGCTCCTTCAGCTGAAGTTGCCTGTTTCTTCTAACACAGAAGCTTTTCTTAAGACGGACAGGTAACCTCTTCCAAGCCTCTCTTTAAGGTGCAAAATGTTTTGCTGTTCATTTGGAGAAGTACTGGTTTGTAATTTTATGTGTTGAGGTGAAAATTGCTCCTCTTTTTCTTTCTGCTCCACTTAATGCCACATAACTTTAGGGGAAAAAAAAGAAAAAGGAAGGCAGTGTTTTGAACATGCGTTTAAAGTTAAAGCTGTTTTTGTATCGTGTTGTCTCTGAACAGTGCATGGTGTTGACTGTGTGTGGGAGTATGTACGGCCTAACAAGTTGAGTGAGTGTTCTCAGTGGGCAAACTGGCCCAAAGATGTTTTGGTACTGAAGATTGCTGCTGTGTGGAAAAGGTGGTTGTTGTATTTGCCTCTTCTGAGAGTCAAGAAACTTCAGAGTCTGGAGCCTGTCAGTAACTGGCATATTTTATTAAAAACTGGTTTGAAAGCTTGAAAAACTAGAATCTGATACTGAACAACTGGGTTTTTCTGCACTATCAGGATGGTAAAGTACTCAGCTGTAAAGAATGTGGAAGATTCTTCATGTCTTTTCCTTGCCTTTTTTTTTTTCCCCCTTTCTTTTTTTTTGGGAAAGGGGCTGTAAGTTTCTTAAGGCAAGAAAGAAAAATACCAAGACAGCATTTAAAAACACTAGATAAGAAACACTGGTAAATCTAATGTTTTGTAATCTATGTTCAGATAACTCTTAAACGTATTCAAGCTATCACCTTAACACTGCTAATGCAGTTTATGTAAATCTAGAAAAGTAAAAACAGGAAATACTGTAGTATTATATAGTTGCAAAGCAACAAAACTTCTCTGAAAGTGACAAAATATTTGATCTAAGCTCTTAAAGCAGGTGGTATAGTACAGCATGTTGATTTTAGTTTTAGCGTTCTTGGGTTTCCTGGGCATGTTGTCAGAATGAATGTGGAAATAGGTAACTTCTCTTACTAATATTAGGAGATATTTCCCCATAATTGGCAGCTGATAGTCCTTTGGGTAAGACACGTGTTTCTGTGGGTTTTTGAGGGTTTTTGATTTTCTTTTAGGGACCTTAAAGAACATCTGATAAAGAACATTAATAAAAAATGCAGGTAAAATTTAGACTTTAGTTTTCTGTTGCTTTTCATTGAATACCAAGAGTAAGATTTAGAGGCTTATCTACTGTTTCTTCTTGTGCAGGTTTTTTTAGTCAGCAAATAATTTCCAGAACTGCTCCTTTTCTGATAGGAGACATGGAGTCATGGGATTTTATGACAAGAGGAGTAGTAATTGTCTCCTTTATATTGATCTTGTTGAAGTAGAAAAAAATTTGAAGGTGGGGGTGGTTGCAGTGATCTCTGCTCTTCAAAGACTATGTTTGTTTATTGACCAGAATATTCCAGTGTTGCTTCTGAGTTTTTTTCTTTATTTCTGTGTGAATACATAAAGATTTTACATATCTCTGGAGTGGTGGCTTAAAAAGATTAATCTGAAGCAAAAGTGCTAGTACTTGTTACTTTATTTATGCATTTGTGCATCCTTGCTTCTTCTCTCATGTGCTGTGGCTGTTGGTCTCACACAATTGTCTTGGTGTTCTCTGCCTTCACTGGAAGTTGATTCAGAACCACTACCATGTTTTTTATTAAAATGCTCTTGAGTGTTGATATTTGTACAGTATTGTAACTGTACAGTATTGTAACTGGAAAAAGGCTGAAATTGTGAAACCCACTCAAATCCTTTCCTGAAGAAGGGTTGGGATGCATAGATACTGTCATGAAATCTCCTGTTCAGTTTTGTGGAAGTTAAATTGCTTAACTACTGATTCTCTCAATATCCTT
This sequence comes from Cyanoderma ruficeps, assembly GCA_008694505.1. Classification (NCBI taxonomy): domain Eukaryota; kingdom Metazoa; phylum Chordata; class Aves; order Passeriformes; family Timaliidae; genus Cyanoderma; species Cyanoderma ruficeps. The sequence goes on along the minus strand of VZDJ01000187.1, from coordinate 127,665 downwards.
AAAAATGGAGAAACTCTCATCACGGCAGTAGCTGACCCAACTCTGCTATTTCTGTTATGCTGTTGGCATACAGGAGGCATTAGCAGCTGTCTGCCACCAGTTTAGTGTCTGTATTTTTCTTGGCTTTTTTGAAGAGGCTTGTGAGATCTGAGGAGTGCCAAGGTGACAGGAATTAAAACTTACCATCCCAGCAGAGTTTGGGCTAGGTAAAGATGTCTTTTCAAGACCTAACAGGGCTTTTTTACTTCATTGTTTCAGAAGAAGGTTTAGCATGGGCCTCTGCTTCAGCTTAAAGCTCACATACTTACTTTTCCGATAATGTTTAGAAAAGGTAGAGGAGTGTTGATAGGCCAGTAGATGGGTCTGTGAAATAAAGATGTTTTTATGAAAAGTAGACTTGGCAGGCAGGAAAGGGGAAAAAACATTGGAGCTTTGCTCTCTAAGTCTTGTGTCACATTTGTTACTTTATTTTTCACCCCACTATCTTGCACAGGTGGTTAGCAGGTATAAATCATCAGCCCCATTCAGAGTAGGTGGGGCAGTGTCAGCAGCAGTTATTTTAGTGTGTCAGATCAATTATTTAAATATAGCAAGGGTAATATGGGCTGTTCTTGAAGTTTGTAGTCTAGCCTACCTTTTAATGTGACCCAGAACTTTAAAACCACACGTAGCATTCACAGGAAAATTCTTAGTGACAGACACAGTCTACAGGCAGTTGTCTGTGCAGAGTTTACTCATGGCTGTATGTTGGCTTTATTGTGGCTTCCATATAACCTTTTAAAATAATTTTTCTAAGAAAGCCAGTACATATAGGTTGTGACTGACTTGAGATAGATGTAGCAAATACAGCTCTAGTTGTGATTATCAAGGTATTTATCTGGAAAATGATATTTCAGTAAGGTTGGTGCATAGTGCTGTAACACTAGAAATGTTCCCAAACAAAATTTAACCTCCATTGGCTCCCAAAGATTTTCAAGTAAATGAAAATTTGTTTATAAGCTACTTTTCTTGAATTTCCTTTCTTCTCTTCATTTAGAATCACTAGGACTTGGTTACAGCAGGCATATGCTTGAATAGAAAATGAAAGAAATGGTCCTGATTTGGATGGTAATGTGCAGAAGGGAAGTAGTACATGTTAGTTGTTCTTTGGATTTTTTAATATATTTTTTTTAATGCAAGTAGGATGTGACAGTCAGAAGTACCTTGTAGTACATTGCTGTGGTTTGGAGTTTGACAGATTAGAAGGTCTTCAAATAAATAAAATGTATGCAAACACACATATATGAAGGATTGTGGATCTTTTATGAAAAATTTCAGCAAGGTAAAATTTTGACTATCCTTTTATTCTACATAATGTATTCCAGGCTGTCTTTCATTTATAATCCAGTAGGTGTTTTCTTTAATCTTTGAAGACTTAGTCACCGTTGTCAAAATAATGCGCTATTCATGTTGTAATTTTTCTCCCCAAGCTTAAGTAATTGTTGCCAGAAGAAACAGTTTAGAGGGTTTTTTTTTCCCATAAGTTTAGACTTAAGTAGTCTTAAAACCTGACAGGGTGTAAGGTTTAGTAAGGAGCTCCTGCAGTGCCTGCTGTAAAGGATCACCTGTGAGGTTTGAGTTGAACAAGAGCACCTGAAGGATGTCTGCCAACCTGCAGTGCTTACATGGATGTTTAATTTCATACTCAAGTCCTAGCTGGATTAAAGAGCTTAATTATGTCATAGCTTCTGGCAGGCTGGGAGTAGTTACTTGTGTGTAGCATGAATACAGGTGGTGTCTTGACAGGCAGCCAGTGGCAGTGTGGCCAAAGAAGAATGAGCAAACCATCCTTCACCTTAGCCCAGCCACCCTCACACCTAGCTCCATGTCTGTGGGCTTCTCTGCCAGAAATACTGATGGTTGGTGGCCCCTTCCCAAGCGCCATACTGAGGAGGGGTGGACTCCTATTAGGAGCAGAGTTCCTGAGCTGAGGTGCCACAGCTTGGAAGTCCTAGCAGCTAGCCTCTGCCTCTTACCATCTCCATGGAGATCCAGAGGCTGACTGAGAGGTTGCCTGACCTCCAGCCATCTGTCACCTGTCCTTGAGTCCCCAGTGACCTCGGATCATAGTTCAGAAACCTGAAGCTATTTATGGAGACTTGAAAAACCCCATGTCAGGCTGAATAAAGTAAGCCAGAAAGCTATACAGGTCAGCTGATTTGCTGCTAGGCTTTCCAGAGGAGTTCCACACCTACTGTAGCTATTCATTTAGATCCAAGTGCTTTGTTGCAGTGAAGGTGCTTGTACAAGCTATAGGCGTCTGGAAGCTCTTTCTCACGAGGGGCAAGAGAGAATTTTTTTTTCTCTTAAGGTACGTGCAGCTAAAATAGTTCATTATAGTTTGCTCTGGGAGCAGTAAGCTACAAGGAGGCGTAGTGGGATGTGAAAACAGTAGTGATAGTGGCTGTGTTGATTGGTGGCCTCTTGTGGCAAGCAGGAAGTTTTTGTAAATTTTACCTGATCACTTAAATACTGAGTAGCTACAGCCATAGAGATGATCTGGTGTAAGTTTTTGGAGAGCTTCATAACTGATCAGATGATTTACAGTTTGCCTGCTCTAGTTTGTTTTCAACAGAATAAAATGTGGAAGGGGTTTTTTTTGCATCAAAATTAAGTCAGTTATATTCTGCTGCTGTTTGTGGAAAGTAGCCAGTTGGTAATAACATAACTGGGTAATGGATTTTCATGGGATATCTTGTTGAAAAACAGTTGTGGGAAGAATCAGACTACTTTGCCCTCTTTATATAGCCCAAAAGATACTGAAAATACTGTTTTGTAAGCAAAAGTGGGGTTGATGTAGCTGTTTGATGCCTTTTACCATACTTGCAGCCACAAAACATGCACTGTTGAAGATCTCGGGAGTAGACCCTGTATAGGCTCTCCCTTAGAGACACGCAGTATTGAGCTCCTTCTTGTGATTTTCTCTAGCCTGTTTCTTGTGAGGCCTCTGTCTTCTGAGTCATTATAATCTTCTGGGACAAGAATGAAGCCTTCAGAACTGCAAAGGAGATTTTTTTATTAGCTGCACCATCTTACCACTTCCATCTTTGGGAACCCCCTTACTATTGACTTCGGTGAAATCTCCTTCAGACCCTCAGTGACTTGCATTTAAAAAACACTATCCCTTCACATGGCTAAGACCCTTCTAAAAGTGCTTTGATTAATATTGGGAAATGCATATGCTAAATACAATCTGATGTAACAGTGTTATGAGTCTGCATATTGGAAGCATGTTACATAAAACAGTGTTGGGATAAATGCTTTGTTGTGCCCAGCTGTGATTGCTTCAGAGTGGCCCACTCTTCTCCTGTGGTTACAGCAAAATAAATATGAGCATGCCAGGTTTCATTGTCAATATCCAGAGCTTTTTTGCTAAGCTTGTGCATAATGCAGTTCTTTAATAATGCAGGAAAATGTTGGAACTGCTTTATATTAATTTAGTAAAGGGCTGGCTGGTGTCTAACCTCTCTCTAGTACATCCCGTACCAGCATGTGAGGGGTCCCCGATTCTTACTGGTATCAGTAGTTGCTACTGCAGTACAAGTGCTGAATAATTTTGTACTGGGTAGGTGTCAGCCAGCTTAGGATAGGAGAAACAAATTGAATTTTAAAAGGGCTGATGTGCCTGCTTTTTATCAGGTCTGCCTAATACTTTTTTTTGTGTTAAATGCAACGTCAGGATCTTGGCTCATTGGATGCAAATGTAACAGTTCTGGTTTTTGTCAAGAATACTCTGCCCTAGTAATCTGGAAAATAAAAGCCAAACTTTTGGGGGAGGATTTATTATAATTCCCATATCAGAACTTGCCTTTCAGGATTATGTGGTACTGATTTCAAAGCCTGTTTCTTACCCCTTTTCAGAAAGGACGTGTTTCTGACGGCTTCCCAGCTCCGGGGTGTGCAGGAGGCTCCAAAGGGTGGCAGGTATGTACATTGAAACCAGAGGTACATCCCCACAGCAAGGAAGGATGTGTTGGCTTCGTGGTGACTCTGTTACAGGTGTCCTTATTAGCAAAATAAAGTAATGCACTGCAAGAATACTAGGGACTTAGTACATACTGAAAAATGTAAATCGGGATTGATTTATAAGTTTGATTTATTACATTCTTTTGCTTCAAGACCAAAATACTCAGGAAATTACTTTGTTCACTCAGGAACATACTCTGTATTTACCTGTTCTTTAGTTACTGCTAAAAGGTCATGTTTAGGGTTGCATCTTCCCTATATTATGTGGTTTATGTGTATGAATAGGTACTGGGCTTGCTTTTGGGGATGTTTGACTCTGAAAGTGTTGCTGGACACTAGGATATTTTTTTTAAAGCACTCATACGTGTTAATTTAGACATGCAGGTACTTTCACGTGTGGCATCAGAGACATCTTCAAATAACTTCAAATTACTCATTCAGTCCATCCTGTGAGCCCAAGAAGAAATGAGAAAGAAACTGAGCAATATTTTTGATTGTGACAGTATGTTTAACTGGTAGAAGACAAACGTCCCAGACGTTCTTTCTTGCTTGGTTTTAACTGCAGCACTGTCACTATCACAACCCAGGTTGTGAGTACCCAGTCAGGCACAAAAGGGTCTTAGAACATGCCCAGGGCAGCTCTTGAATTCTCTATTTGGGATAGCTCAGCATCCAAGTTAACTCCTTCCTGGTTCTCTTTGAAGTTGAATCCTATTTGTAGTGATCTACCCACAATGATCTTAAAAATAAGGATTTTAATCTGTCTTGTAATTATTTTTTTCATATAACTCATTATCTTCGTGTAATCTTTGCCCACAAAAAAAAAAAGTAGTAGTAAAAGAAGAGGAATGTGAGTTTAAAAAAATAAGGGATCTCTAGCAGTATCCCTCTGAAGATAAATTTTCTTCTTTGACCACAAGCATTCATTTCCTGAAGACTGCTTGATGGCACGTTTATCATGCAGAAACAGAAAATACTGATTTTGGGCCGAAAACTGGGAATTTGTTTCCTCAGCTTTTATATCCTCTTTTACCACTAGTGGACATCCTTCAGCAGGCTTTGTGGTAGAGATAAAGACCGCATCAAATTGTCTTGAGAATCTTCATCTAATTTATAATCATTGAGCAACTACAAAGTACTTTGGTTACAGTTTGAAATACAAATAATCCCATTCTCTGAATGTATGTTAATAATAAAGGGCTACTGGTCTGCTGGTTTTGAGGCTGTACCTTACCTCCCCTCAATAGAAAATGGATTCATATGTATTTTATAATAAAAAGATTGTAAATCATGGTGTTTTTATGAGACTGTATAAAAATGGCACTGTGCTTGAGATTTTTAAAAGGGTGAGAGATAAAGCAATGGATATAACCAGCCTGTCTTCACTGATCTGAAATTCACAACCTGTGTAAATATAACTCAGCTGTCAAAGGTAATTTGTACACTTCTCACCGTGTAATTTTGATTACTTAAAATACAAAAATTGCTAACTTTCAGTTTTGGAAACAAACTTGAAAAATAAAAAAAGAGGTTTACACAAATCTCACAGTTGGACTTCTCTGGTTTGTTTTTCATGTATGGAGCCTTAGAATCTGTTATAAAGTAGGCATCAATAAATATTAAAGAAGGCTTGTATTCTTTTAAAGCTTCAAAAGAAATTTATTTAGGGAGAACTTGGAATTTATACCCTCTGACAGTTGAATGCTTTAACTCACCCTTTTCTGCTGGCAGAAGCAATTCACTCATAAATTCGCCTGTCTCCACATCTTGAGCTTCATATCCCTCATCATAGTTACTCCTTGCAAGTTTTGCAAATGTTTTTGGGGTTTTTTTTGTTGGTGTGGGTTTTTTTGGTTGTTGTTTTTATTGTCTAAAAATAGCAGGGTAGGCTACCGTGGTGGGGAAGGAAGGGTGTCTTGCAGTTAATTGTTCATTACTGCGAGGTCCTCATTTTGCTGTCCCTGGACAATGACTGATGCGACAGTGATTTGACAGAGAGGTAGGGAAGTATGTATATTAGAGGGCCTTCCTTCAAACCTAAAGGAAAGCTGTCTTTTGTCTGGCAGCCTCACTGCGGGGCTGGCATCACCTGCAGTCATGGAGCTGTGAATTGCCTGTGTTGGGAAGAAAAGTGGGTGATGGCATGGATGGGAGAATAAGTTCAGAGTAGATGGGGGATTGCAAGGAAAGATAAACCCTGTGGAGGGGAATAAAGTGAAATACAAAAATGGAGGAAAATTATGGGGTCCCTTAGTATGGCTGGGGAATCATGCAAAGAATGACAGAATTAGGCCAGGATGGTCGGCGCTTTTTTGGTTTTTTTCGGGGAGAGGCTGGATCTTCTGTGATGGTAATGATAATTTCTTGTGAATCTATGAAAGTCCCAGCTATGATGCTGACTGTTTCTGGTGTGTTAGTAAATTCTCCTGGTTTTAACTTTCATATACAGAATTACACTAGGTCCACTTAGCAGTTTATGTAATACTGAACCTAACTGAGAAGTTGCACAATGCAACTAAGTGTTTCTCAGAACAAAAAATATTTCAAAACCAGTGTTGCAAAATTGGCCATTTCCTAGTTTGAAATTCCAGGATTTGGTGATCTTGTGCGGTATTTGCACATATGAGATACACACTTGGATTGGATCCAGCTGTACCATGCTGATTGGGGAAGAGGATACTTGCCTCTGGGTTGCATTACTTGTAAAAAAACCCCTGGGTACTGCCAAGGGTGGTGGAATTGACATCTCTGAAAGACAAAATTTTGTGTTCACAAGTACTTCACTGTGCATACTTTGCCTCTGTGTCCTGGAGGATGAGAAAGATGACAGTCTCCTTCCCATGGCTGATTTTCCAGTTTCTCATACTGCGTGACTAGGATTCTGCATTTTTCCAGAAGGTGGACCTAAGCCCTGCTTCTCTGATGGCCCAGTGACACAGGGAATGTGAGGGACAGATGGTTTCTGATCTTGCTAACAGTCAGTATATGCCATTGCATCTCTCTGGTTTCAAAACTTGTGCTGGTATTCCTTACTAGCAGTTAGGCAGCCTGAAATTTTTCCATCAGCTTTGAATTTGTATCCTGCAAGAGAGCAGAAAGTTGTTTCTACCTGTTTCTCTGTCCATGCATTACAATTATACATGTCAAGAGGAATGTTCATAGCTTTGAGCTTCCAGCTGTGCTCTACCAAACTGACAGGAGCTGGCATTGATTGCTTCTACAGTTGCCCTGTTTTTAGTCACCATAAATATAAGCATTATGGAAAACTTGTTTTGCTCCATTTAGTCATTATACATTGATGTAAAATTATCATCAGAGTTCCTAAATTCCGGATTTACTGATTATTTACCTCAGAAAATTTTTAAGAGTTTTACAGGAAAGGAGACCTGTGGTCGCTTTAATCAGGATCAGTAAGTCTGCTTTAGTTCTTCAGTACTTGTTTCCAAGCAAATTACGGCTTAGTTTTTGGGAGTAGTGCTCGAAGTATTAGGAGACCTAACTTTTCAGATACTCAAAGCACTCAGATCTAATCAAAGCTAGTGAACACTGATGGAGCTAAATTAATCTGGAAATCAGGTCAATGTCTGGGCTTTTTTTTTTTTTTTACTTCTTGTACCCTTTGTGTTACATAAAAAGAGGTTCATATTAGATTATGAATGACTTCCCAGTGGATGTCAGTGAAGGACTTACTCCAGATAATTTTCAGCACAGGGAAGGGAGGAGCAGGAGAGAGAAATTAAATTGAAGGCTAAATTAAAGGACAAGGTTCTGAGTACACTTTCATCTCTGTTTAAAGTTATAGAACAAAGTGGATTTTGCACAATTGAGCATGTAATGTTCATTGTAGTCTGTTTCATTCCTTTTTGTAACATGCAAACTTTTGCCCTAGATCATCAAGTAAAGTCCCACAAGTCAAACTTGTGAAGAAGGACCTTTCTTGCAACATGGTACAATAGAAATGAAATCACAGATTTCCATTTTGTATAACCAGAGCAGTTCTCAGTGCACACAGAAAAGCAGTCACTAAAGGATCCAGCCAAGACCCTCTGTTTCCTTCAAAAGATAATGTAATTTGTTTCAAATTTCATTGTCATTTTGCATTTACTGGGGTGGGTTAGCTAGACCAGAAATCTAATGTGACTGTAGGAAAACTCAGGATTTTCCTTTACTAGGGCTTATATTTGCTAATCCTATTTTGAAGTCAGAAAAATTGACAGGACTTCAGAAGTCTCCTCTGGAGTCGTCTCTGCTATATGGTATTGTTCATAACTGATAGCTTAAGGGTGTCCTGGTGTCCTTGTTGCATTGCTATCAAAGCTCTCAAAGCTGCTCACTCACAGAGGAGAGAAAATTTAATGAAGAGTTCATGGGTAGAGATAAGGACTGAGAGATCACTCATCAGGTGAAGCATGCTCTAATCAGTGACACGAGTTGAAAACATTACTAACACAATCAGAGCAGGATAACGAGAAGTAAAAAAACCCCTTAAAAACAACTTCCACCCCACTCCTTCCTCCTTCACAAGATCTGCCTCCTACCCCAGTGGTGCAGGTCAACAGCAATGGGAATTACAGTTTTCATCAACCGTGCTCAGGAAGAGGAGTCATTCCCCAGCTGCACTGTGGGGTCCCTCCCATGGGGGGCAGTTCTCCATGAACTTTTCCCGTGTGAGCCCCTCTCATGAGCAACAGCTCTCAGTGACCTGCTGCAGTGTGAGTCCATCCTGCGGGCAACAGCCCTCCCAAAACTGCTGCAGTTTGGGTCACTCTTCCATGGGGTGCAGTCCTTCAAGGAGAGGCTGCTGCAGCATGGGAGCTCCACAGTTTTCTCACGGGGTCACAGCTTCCTGTAGCATTCACCTGCTGTGGCATGGGGCTCTTCCATGGGCTGCAGGTGGATCTCTGCATCTCCATGGATCTCCATGGGCTGCAGGAGCACAGCTGCTTCACCATGGTCTGCACCAGAGGCTGCAGGGGAATCTCAGCTCTGGTGCCTGGAGCACCTCCTCCCTCTCCTGCACTGACCTCAGTGTTTGTAGAGTTGTTCATCTCACGTGTTCTCACTCTGCTCTTTTCTGCTCACTAAACTGTGCCACCCCCTGTGTTTTGATTTCTTCTTAAATATGTTGTCACAGAAGCATTACCACGATTTGTAATCAGGTCAGCCTTGGCTAACAGAACGTCTGTCTTTGGAGCTGCCAGGGGTTGGCTGTGCTGGACATGGTGGAAGCTTCTAGCAGCTTCTTCCCTGAGCCACCCCTGTAGCTCACCTGCTACCAAAACTAGGCCATGCAAAATCAGTACACCTTCACTTGCCCTGCTGCTGGATAACCTCCAGGTATTATAGTTACCTTGTACTGTAGTATGTCTCTTACTAGTCACCTTGAGGTCTTGGGCAGTGGTGGCCTGTGAAAGGCCACAGTAAAAATCTAGCATCTTGTGCCCTGCTGCAAGGGACACCATGGTTTTTTCATCACCACCCCAAGTGTGCAGACCTCAAAACCTATTTATAATCTAGTAATTGATAAAAGCACTCACTACTTCTGGAGTCTTCACCTGGCAGTGGAGACTTCTGAAAGATTGTGTAGAAAGCAGTGAACAGTTTTGTTTATTAGGACAGACCTTCCTGGATTTGAGAGTAATAGTTGACTCAGAGACACAATGACTTTCATAGGCCAGTCTATCTAACAGTTTCACTGTGTTTTCTCCCTTAATTTTTGTATGATGTGCATTAGCTCTTAGTTTCTGTAGCTGTGTTTCTGTTTTCTGTGCACCACACGCCTTGAGTTAGTAGCATTACAGGAAGCTTCACTAAAAAAGACACTTCTGTAAGATCCCAAGTATGAGAGGTGCAGCACATTCATGTAACCATACTTACTATTAAATCTGCACTTCTTGTGTTCTTTGCTCTGTGATCTTAGTCATAGCAATTTTTTGTTATCTTTGTTTGTTAAAAAGGTGGGATTTTCTTTGCCACACTATTGAAAGTGTAGACTAGAGTCAAGTTGTGTGCATTAAGCATAATTGACAATTCAAAGTATTTACGCCTGGGATTCTAGATTGAAATGATTGCTTTCAGTTACTGCCCATTTGCCATGTATTATGTGTCTTGTTTTTAAGATTATGTTTTTTGCCAGTTAATGTATTTTGTATCCAAATTAAGATATGCAGACAGCTGTAGAAATCAGTGCTATTTTTGGCAGTATTTGGTTTGCTTTCTCTTCTACTTCTTACTTCCCTCCTCTCTCCACAGTATCATTTATTTCTCTGGCGAAACAAAAGAATGCACTTCGTCACTTCTCAGCAGCTCTGCAGCCTGTGGAGCGTGTGGGCAGTCTCTGTATGCAGCATCCTGGAAAACTTGCGTTCTCTTGAAGTGATCTGCTGAAAAGCACGTACTTGTACAGTTGTTCCAGCCTCCCTTGTTGCATTCCTCTCAAGGGTTGAAATGCCCAGTCTCTAATACTCCCTGGGGTCTCCATTTCATCTGCCAAAGAAACGCTACCTGCTGCAGTTATCCAGTGAACCCCGAAGAGCAGGGACACTGAAGATGGCCCTGTGTGCTTTTTATGCAGTTTGGGGCTTGGTGCTAGAAGTGGCAGTAGCATTTGGCCCAGTACCAAGGATCACTTGGGAACACAAAGGTAAGAACAGAAATTTAAGTATTGTAATATGGAACACTGCCACATCCTCAGGGTTTCTGTGGGATTTGAAACTCATTGAGGATTTAGGTTCTTTCAGCCAATTTGCTGTGAATTTGGTCAGGTGTTGCTACTTTGCTCACCTTATGAAATGCTTAAGACCAGAATATTCAAAAGTCATTCATGCACTGGGTTGATTCCTTTTGGTCCATTCAAGAAAGGAAAACAGAAAAACAGAGCTGTTTTGGAAACAGAAGAAGAATTCCAAATTTGGCTTTCTCAGCTGAAGGATATTTCAACTGAAACTTGATTCAAGAGAAAACCTCAATAGGTATATTTTATTTTAAACAAATTATTTTTACCTGGAGTTCAAATACGTTAGTGAAATGCACCTTTCCAGCTAACAATCTATTTTGACACCGAGCCACCCTGAGCATTAAATAAATCAATGGGCAAAGGAAAAAAAAAACATTTGGCGCTCTTCCAACAACATTTTCTGATGTTTAGATATGAAAGTCTTTTACAGAACAATGCTTTTCTTGCATCTGAAATTGCAGCATGTATTCATAATCTCCCAATACAATAATCAGGAGTCTGCAAATATAAGTGCAAAGACAAGTATTAGAAATCAGAGGATCCTTTAGCTTTTTGCTTAATAATTTAGCCGGGTCTGAACAGAGTGAAGTCTATAGAGTAATTATTTGTGAGTATATGCATTGTTTTCCCTATTTTCCACTTCTTCCCCCCCCGTGGCATGGATGCTTTAAGGAATTTTGTCTTAGGGGTCTTAGGGTCCTTCTTTAACATTAGTAAGCAGCAATTGATTACTTACCTAAGTATGCAGTAACTGAACAAACCCAAACAGTGAAGCATAATGAAGCAGTCTTAAATAAAGATGTTAAATTCTGAGCAGACATTCTGTAGGAAAAGAAGGAAAAGATAGATGGAGATTAAGAATGTAGTAGGAGTAAGGAGATTATGAGATGACTGTAGGAAGTGTTTTTCCTGATCATTGGTATAGCAGTTAGTTAGTTGCTGATGCAGCCTTTCAGAAAGGGTGGCCTAGACAAGGCTTGTAGTTCCTGCTTAGAGTCCTTGATGCTTCTATTTTACAGTTAAAATTTGGCAAGGTGCTATTTAATGGTATAGTAAGATATTGCCAACTCACATCCAAATCATTCAAAATAAATCAGCTTATTTTCATTCCTGCTGTTTCTCTCTCTGTCTGCTCAAGATCATTGCATTTAAATGTTGGAAACCTACTTTGAATAGGAGAGGGAATTTAGTTCAACAGAGTTATATGCACCAGTTCATCCGTTTTGGGAAAATTTTCCTGCCAAGTAAAAGATTGCAAAATTACATGCTTGAAAATCTAGTTTAAAATTAATGATTCTGGAGTGTTATAGTTGAAAATGTGCAATTACTAATGGTAGAATTAGAAGTAATAGTACATTGTTTTCGTCTGTATCGTAAAAAGCCATGCTTAATTAATCTTGTGTTTTCATGTACAAAAGCTTTCAGTTATTTTTACATTAGAGTTGTACATTCAGAAAAAACACTTTTGTATTAGTCAGTTTGTGTCATCTTTCTTCAAGCCATTTTGGTCCATTCTACACACTTCCTCATTCCACTGCCTTTCCCCTCATATCTCCTTCTTTTTCTTATCTTACTTCTATTTATCTTAATTTTTTTTTCCCTCATGCTCTTATTTTGTGTGTATGTTGTGTATTTCATTTCTGGTTTTCACCTCAGAATCAGCTGCAATGGTTTGTTATATGTTTCTGTCTTCTTTCTGTTACATCAGTATTCTGAAGATTTGTCTAAAAGTGCAGGATATTTTGTAAGATTTGTTCAGGGTAGTTGCAAGGGATGTGACTGGCCTGATTTTCCACAGTAGATTGGGATATGGAAAGGAAAAGGTGAGGAGCAGTCTGACAGTGGATGTGGAAAATAGAAGCTTAGAAAAAGCAAGTAGAAAAAAATGAAGGAAGAAGTGAGTTACAGGGGTCACTCTTACGATCACCTCATAAGAGGAAATACTTGAGCATTTGAAATTCAGTGAAAAAGTTGGGACAAGTGATTTTGATGTTGGTGGAAGCTGCTGTTTCTGCTGAATCAAGTTTCTAAGGGGTCCCTTGTCTTTTACATGAGTCTGAGCTAACCTTTGTTGTTTTCAAGTTTTCCAACAGCTGTTAGACTACTTAGAAAAAATTACTCATGAGCTTGACCCTAAGTGATTGTGTTTCTTCATGAGGTACTTTTTTTCCCATTTCAACAGAGGTCCAGCTAATACATTTTAATGAATCAAAAGTGTCAAACTATTCAACCTTGCTGTTAAGTGAAGACAAAAACGTTCTATATGTAGGAGCCAGGGAAGTGATCTTTGCCTTAAACGCTATGAATATTGCTGAGAAGCAGCACGAGGTATGCCTTTTAATACATTATCCTCCATGTAAAAATCGTACTCCAGATTTGACTTAATTTTCTGATATCAGTAGCATTGCATTTTAAACAAATAGGTATCTAAAAGAGGAATTGCTCTGTATGGTCTACTCCAGTATTATTTCTGGAAGATTTTACAGAGTAAAAGAGAGGAAGAAAGGAGAAGCTGGATATAATTAAGTAATTAGAGATCTCCTTGGGTGTTTTCTTCTTGAGGGCAGGATGCTGGACAGGCGGGACTGTGGGTATCATCTGTAGCAATAGTTCTTAGAGATATTCTCTTAATATCAAGAGTGGGCCATTTTCTGTTAATCTGAGTCAAAATGTCATCTGAAACAGGCAAAGCTGGGGCATGCTTAGATCAGGCTGTAGATGTGCTGCAGATGATGTCCCTGTCCTTGCAGTCTCCCATTTTGTGTCTAGGTGTATCTGCACAGCAAGTGGTGGTGCAGACAGGTCTGATCAGCTTGCTTAGAGAAGTATTTTGAATATGTTTGTGCTAGTTTCTCAAAGTAGGTTAGCCCAGGCAGAAGTCTGCTAATGTTACATTGCTTCCAGGTCCTTCCCAGGCTCCTGCTTTTCCTTCCATCAGCAACACAGGCTGACATGTAGACGTGCAGCGCGGGCTACCACCCCGGGTGCTTTAGAAGATGCTTACATGATTTTTAATCTGAAGAACATGTTCATGGCTGGTGGTGGGCACTTTCCCCAGCATATAAAATAGAGTTGTAAAGTTGTACTCAGTATAGTGTAAATTAGTGCAGTAAATTTTCTTCGATTCCTTTCCCCAAGTATTTTTTATTCAAGTGTTAATGAAATAGACAAGTACTTCAAAATGAAAAAATAATTAAGCCAGTTACAGTTGCATTTCCCTAATGCATATGGTAATGAAAAGTTCATTAGTCTTTTGTAGGGTATCATCAGTATGAACCCAGAAGATGGTGGTTTAGTTCTGCTTAAGGCACATGGGTTTGAAAATGTCACCTCCCTGGGAAAACATGGCTTTGAACCTTTGAATGCTACTTGCAGAATGTCTTGCATTTGCTCTAAATAGGATTGCCTTTTCTTGTGTGTGTTACTGCAAGATTTTCAGACCTTGCATTGAATTAAAGTACTTTGAATGTGCTTTTTTTTTGCGTGTTTTTTCACTTAGTTACACTGGAAGGTCACAGAAGATAAAAGGACTAAATGTGCAGTCAAGGGCAAATCAGAGCAGGTATGTACTTTTATTGAACTTTGAGAAAGATCTTGCACATTCTACTTCAAGAGGAGTGACATTAAAAGAAGAAAGTCTTCAGCTGTTTGAAATTAAAATTTAAAAACAATCACCTATTTTTTTAAATTAGCTTGAGCATTAGAAACTGCCGCATGCTTTGTCTTTTTTTCTTAGTTCATTATTTTTATTGTTGAATATTATATGAATATTTGAAAATCTGAACACACCCTGATGTGTGCTTAATGCTAATGGTTTTCCATTAAGATGATAAACCAGTATTGCTTTCCCTGAAGTAATTGATAGCAACTGTTGTATTTTGTTATTGCAATAATTCCTTCACATAATTTGATTTTACAGAGTGAATGATTAATTTTGTGTGCTTTGCTTTAGGGCATAGGGTTTTTTGTTAGGCCAGTGTATTTTTTCACTAACTCTGTTCTGTGTGTTTTGTTGCTCGGTGGGTGTGCCCCTTGTGGTGTCACTCAGCTCAGACAGCCCCAGAGCAGCCAGACCTCGTGTCAGCTTGGGCAGGGTCCCCTGGTGTTTGTGGGAGTCACCAGTTCCTCATGACTGCCAGGGTAGTCGTTTACTTGAGGTAGTTGACTGTATGTGGATGTACCTTTCTGTTTGTGTAACTTTACTTCATTTAATGATGCAGTAAAGCAAGAATTTGCTGGGCAAGACTGATGGTCAGGCCATTAGCACAAGTTTGAAAGTAGAAGTCTGCAAGTCCTCTGAATACAAAAAACAGATTTACTCTGCACTTGGAGGGATCTGATCCTTGAATGTGCAGCCTGTTCAGTTCTCACTGTTAAACTCCAAATGCTGGATTCAGGGCTGATAGTTACCCTGCATCCCTGTGGTTCATCAGCATGGGAGTGGGCTGTCTCCCTTTGACTAGCTGCTTCTTTTCTTGACTGACCACTGATGACCATCAGTACATTATTCAAACGTGAGGTGTGACAGGTATTTAAAGTGTGTTTCCTCCTTGTCTACCTCTGCAGGATAGGATCAGAGAATGCTGGTTTTGTTTCACGGTTCAGTTGGGGTTGCTACTAATAATACTGATACAGCCGTGATGAATATAGGATGTAAGTTTCTCTTGTGCATGAGCATATGTTTAGCAGACTTGTGTGTGAATCCCACAAGTCCTCTCAAGAATTTTTGGTGGAGTATATTAAACCCCATAAATACGTACTTTGATAGAACACTGAATTTATTTTCTTTTATTTTCTCCTGCTCCCAGTTTAGCAATTCATGCTAACTGCCAGCCATGCTTTTTCCTCACTTTAGTTATAACCTTCTACTAGTCATATTTATGTTGTAGCTATGATAGTTTGGACAGTGCAATAGTTCCAAAAGGGTTAAGAAGTTAAGCCACTACTGGTATTTCTTACACTTAAATGTGCAGTTCTCTCCCCCACCCATCAGCGCTACAATGTATAATGCCAGCAGAAAGCATTCATACAGCTGTTCAGGGGCCTTATGTGGCAGAAAACTGGTTTTACTCTCTTCCCTGGTGCTTTTTTCTCCCACACAGTCACAGAAATACTTAATTTGTCTCATAAGAAGGAATAGGAGGGTCAATCCTTTAACTTGCTTAAGAAGTTCATGGAACAGCAGTTCAGTGGAGGGATCCGGCAGTGTACCAACAAGAATTAAGGGGTGTTATTGGTACTAGTTTTTTCCCCTCTCTGTAAGTGGTTGTTTAGAGTTGTTTTGCTTCATTAATATTCTGAATTTTTTTATTGTATCCTTTATTAAGGATTTTGGGCAAACTCCTTGTTCTGTTTCAGAGCTAAAGATGTTACAAAGCTTCCTTGAACAGTATCAAGGACTGGAAAAAAAGAAAAAAGATGGCTATGGACGACAAAGCTTTGTAGCTAATTTAAGGGTACTAGAGGTTTTGCACTTAACAAACAACCTTGGCTGTCATTTTTTCACCTAGATGTTCAAGGAATGACAAAGTCTAAAACTCATTTTATGTTTAACTAGTTCTTCCCGTGGACTGGAAGTGTGTTTGAAGCTTGTCCTTCCATAGAATAGCTTGGAATGGACCATGCTGACCATGCTGTCCTGCTAGGACGCTAAGGCAGCTACATACTACTGGCTGTAGGAAAGCAGCTGCTGCAGGATTAGAGCTCCTGGAGGTTGTAGGGAGATCGTGTCCCAGTGTCATGCATGTGTCACCCGAGCTTGCCGGTGTGATGTGGCATAAGTAGTGGCGATGGATAACGTTGGAATATTTATGTTGGAATGTGGAAGCCATGGTTTATGGGACTAGTGCTTTCCTCATCCTCTATTACAGACAGAATGTCGTAATTACGTGCGTGTCTTGCAACAGCTGAATGATACTTTCCTCTACGTATGTGGAACTAATGCATTTCAGCCAACGTGTGATTACCTGGTAAGAATTGTACATGTTTTGACCCAGCAAAAGCTGTAACTTAAAAACAGCTCAGATAAACAATGAGTTACTCTTCTTTCCCAAAGAAGTTGCAGTGAAGATGCAGCTGTATTATCTAACTGCAAATTTACTTTTTCTTAGCTTTTATACTTCTTCATGTATTTTGTGTTAGCACGAAACCAGTTACTGAATCTGAAATGACATCTTTTGCAACTTCCACTCACTGCCGAATCTCCGTGAAATTTCTCAGATTCCTGTCTCTGCTCTGGCTGTGCCAAAGTTGTGTAATCCTGAATCCTTCAGAGTGAAGGCTTGGCACAGAATTAAAACTCCCTTTTCTCTCCACTCACTCTTGTATCATTTTCTGTACTGCAGCTCTTAGCAATTTGAAAATTGAGAAATCTTGTAATTCTTTGTGTCTTTTAGCTTCCAGTGCTTTCATTGCACAATATAACTGATTACTTCCCCAGTACTGTGGCTACATTTCAGCTTTGTGATCCTTATTCTCTTGGTTTTTATGGGATTTAGAAAGTAGCAGCCAAAGTACTCTGTTGCACTTTAAAACCTAGTTGGATTATGCCCTATCTCACAAATTTACCATCATCTCAAAAATTGCTTAATCTACCTCAGAAAGCCTTCATGATTTCTAAGATTTCTACTCTCCACTTTTTTCAAGCTAATTGAATAACTGGCAGTTCTTTCTGTGTATCAGTTAACTTCTATGCCTTTCTCACTGTCTGTCTTTTTTGGGTGCCCTTTCTTGAGGTCTGTCTGGATTTAGCGTTTCATCTTTTGCTTTTTTCTGCTTCCACCCTCACAAATTATAGGGTCACATTTTTTCTCTGTCTTTGAGACTTGATAAGATTTTCTGAAAACACATATATGTCTTCTATAATTTTACACAAAATGCCTTTGATGCTGGAAGTTGATGATGTAGCCCATTATTTAGTGTTTAGTTTTTAGCTAACTTTGCACAAGTTGAGCGGCTGAAAAAGTGCTAATAGTTGTTGTATGGTTTTCAACAGAATTTAATTTCATTTGAACTTGGAGGTAAAAATGAAGATGGTAAGGGCAGGTGTCCATTTGATCCTGCTCAAAGCTACACATCTGTTATGGTTGGTAAGTTCAGACTTCACATTCCTTGTTCTTATGTTTAAAAATGTTCTATCTTTTCCACTGTCACGCTCCAGTCTGTCGTTATCAAAGTGGTGGCTTGCATCCATATTTTTTTTCTGTGCAGTGTATCTGTATAGATGTTAAAAACTTACCTAATCAACCTAAGCATGATTCTTAGAAGGAGGACTTCAAACTGTAGGTTGTTTTGGAAGCAATTTCTAAAGTAGCAATTTTCAAACTGTATTTCTAGATGTTAAACATATTTAGTCTGGATAGTCTAAACGTACTTAGCCTGCCCCTGTAGTATCAATTACTGTAATTTCGGAAATACAACAAGCACTATTGTTAGCTGTCCTGTAGACATGCTACAGAATAGGGAAGTGAGATATTTATTGCAAATGTATTTACTACATGGAAACTGAATCTTAATTTGGGGAAGCCAGAATTTGTGACTGTTACCTGCATGTCTCAAGATCGTAAAAGAGAAGCTCAACATCACATGAAACAGGAAATGAGAAAAAGAATAACATGCTCCCTGCCTTGTGCCTGTACAAATCAAGTTCGAATGATGGCATAGAAAGAGAGGAAAATAATTCTAGACTTCTGGTGCATTTAAGTAAATTTGGGTGTTTTAAGATAAACTGTAGGTTTTCATGTTAAATGTCAAAATGCCACAAAAACAATGTTGACTTTTTTCAGTTCTCATGTTAGAGCAATAATAATAATAATAAACCCAAGTGTGGAAGTGTTAGCTTGAGAATGATTGACAGAAATGTAAACATAAAAGACATGTCTAGGGCAATTCAGAGGAAATCTGTGTTTACCTTTTCTTGTGGGAAATTAAAGCTTACATAGACTCACAAAATATTTATGTACCCTTTTTGGTATCCAGTCCCTAAGTTCTAATATATGTGGTTTTGTGTTGAAGATGAGGAGCTTTATTCTGGGACCTCTTACAATTTCTTGGGAAGTGAACCTATTATTTCACGGCACTCTCATCAGAGCCCTCTGAGAACAGAGTATGCAATCCCTTGGCTTAATGGTAAGTGAGCATGAAAACTGGCCCAAACAAGTTACTTTTTCTTCTTCAGTATCACACCTACAGAGTTCAAGTGTCTTACCTGGGTGAGGAGCAATTGTCTGATGTTTCAAAGAGATGAATTTTGTTATACTGGCATACACTGTGATTGTGTGCCCTCATGCATGCCATCAAGATACTGTATTTTGAAATTTCAGGGCTATTATCAGCACTGATGATGAAAACAGCTTCAGAATATACATGTTTCAACTTGAAATTAATGGTTTATTTCTTACCTACTTCTTCATCCTTGCAGTAATGCAGCTGAATTATGATATGGTAAGGGACAGAATGGTTTTGGTCTTGAATTTGTTCTTAAATTGAGCTGATCATGGTTCTTGACACTTGACGTTCCCAAATTTCAAAATTCACTGAATTTTGTGAATTCTCAGAGGCTTGAGGCTTTGTGCCAAAAAGGACCAAAGTCATGACCACTGTCCAAAAAGTATAGGATTCTGAGTTTCGTAATATATATTGAAATGGCACTGTCATTTTACTGCTTCAGCTAGTAGCTGAAATAGAAGAGAGGCAGGCAAGGGAGGGTTTCCATGCCCATTAGAAACCCACATTTGAGTGTGGACTGAAGTATGCTGAAGTAATGAGCTGTCAAATCATAGAGAACTCTCAGGTATCTTAGTGCTTTCCCATAGGTTTTGTGGGGTTCTGGGTTGTTTTTCTGTTTCTGGTTGCTTTTTTGGTGGTTCAGGTGTTTTTTTAGAAATATATTCATATTATGAACATCAAACTGTAGAAGTAGGTCAGCGAGTAGAGAGGAGGTAAATGCAGTGTGGAGTTTGGGTGAAGGACAACTTTTGAGGGTCTTTGAGGGAATTGAGTTAGTCACATATGTAATCGAAAAGTCTTCTGTTTATATCTGTAGAGCCCAACTTTGTTTTTGCTGATGTGATAAGAGCAGATCCAAACAGCACAGATGGAGAAGACGACAAGATATACTTCTTTTTCACTGAGGTGTCCGTGGAGTATGAATTTGTTGGAAAATTGATGATTCCAAGAATAGCTAGAGTATGCAAGGTGGGAGATAGTTCAGTTTACTTGTACTATATCTTGTAAGATCTTATGTGTGCATGTTAAAAAGCATTCATTATTCTGACTTCCTGTCAGGTAAATGGAGGTGGTTGAGTTTAGTAAACCTCAATGAATGAGCTGTTCTAGTCAGTTTATTAGAACTGAGAAGGCCTGCTGGTTGCTTTGTAAATAAATAGTTGATATAATTTTGCACAGTTGTGACATTGCAGCACGTCTGGAGGTTCTGTTCTTCTCTGGGAGAAAATGAAGCAACCATGACAAAACCCCAGCAACAGAAAAAGTGTTGCTCCAGTTTTCATTGTTAATTCTTTTAAACAAGTACAGCTCCCTGTGAAGAAGTGACTTTGGTTGGAGCTGAGCAGATAGGATGTGTGTCAAGTGACTTTGAAGTAGCTGTATGCAAACACAGCTGTAGCTGTGTCCACAGCAAAATAATTCTTGACTGTGGTGTGGCAGATAGGACTTCTGTGAAAGTGCTACAGCTGCCAGAGCCTGAAGGGAAATGGTCACCAGCAGCCTCATACTGTCACACTTGCTGTCCTTAAGCCTCAATGTGTTAAACTAATTCAAGTACAGTCTCAGGAATGCTGGTTAAAAGTCTTGCTGATGGAAGTGTTTTCAGCAGAAAATGTTTATTTAACAAAAACTTGTGCAGTGGAATGTATCAATTTCCTTTTTTTCCAACAGGAAATTTACCTGGCTGTTTCATTTCTATGAAGTTGAAAGTTTTATTTTGACTTTTCTGTTTTGTATTTAAACAGGGAAGTCAAAACAGCAATAACAAGTTAGTGCCCTTGAGATTTCCATTAAACAAGGAGCTGGAGGCAGGTTTAGATGGGGCTTACTGTTCTGGCACGCTGCCCACTGACAGCTTGTGCACACTTTAAAAGGGAAGTATTGTGGAATATGAGAGCTTCATTTATTATATTATTATGTATTTCAGACTGTTGTTTGAAATAGAAATCAGTGGCAGTTTGCAAATCTATGAGCACTTACACTTAATTGTTTTAATAATTTTTGCATATTTCCTTTAATACATTGCATACACCATTGGATAATGTATGGAAATATTAAATGGAAATATTAATACTGTTCAATATGCACTTTTATAAGAGAAGTATCAGAGCTACAGCTCAATTATCAAATATTTTGAAAAGCATTTCTAGTCTATATCTTAACTTTGGCCTTGGTACCTGCAAATCCTTAATAAAGGTGGCAACTGCTAGAAGGATTATGTTATTGTTGGATTTCTTCCAATGAAATTATCAGTGTGAGGCAACTCTTAAGGCATATTGCAGCATTTGAATTTAAATCAGTCTTGATGTCACAGAACAAATACACTATTAGGTATTTCTCTTAAAGGACAGCATAATACTTCCATGCTTGTTTTACTTTTTTCCTAATGAACACTGCCCATCTCAGTTTTTCCAAATGATGGTGAAGTATGGTTCTTCATTAACCCTAATATTTCATCTTCCCTGTGTGTGTGATAGAAATAATTACGCATTATTTCTGTTGAAGCAATTTCCTGTGGCTTTTATACTGTTTTGTTTGTGAATGTGTTAAGGTTTTTTGATGTTGCTGTAGATGAAATATTGTAAAACACCAGGGCTTAGTAATTGCATGCTATATAGCAGTGGTTCTTAAATGCAAAAATGCTGCTAGTTTTCTTCACAAACACCTTTTTATTTTTTAAATACCATAAGAGGGACCAAGGAGGATTAAGGACCTTGCAGAAAAAATGGACTTCGTTTCTCAAGGCCAGACTGATTTGTACCATCCCTGATAAGAATTTAATTTTCAATGTTATCAATGATGTTTTTATTCTCAAATCTCCGACTTTGAAGGAACCAGTGATATATGGAGTCTTCACCCCACAATTGTAAGTGTGGTGTAGCCTTTTCCTGGATAAATACCTTTAATCTCAGTTGGCTACAAGAAAATGATAATTACTCATATGTTTTGTTCGTTTGTTTTTTTTTTTTCCTAATTTCTTCCTGAATTAATAGGAATAATGTGGGATTGTCAGCAGTGTGTGCATACAATCTGTCTACTGTAGAAGAGGTTTTCTCAAAAGGAAAATACATGCAGAGTGCTACAGTGGAACAGTCTCATACAAAGTGGGTACGATACAATGGGGAAATTCCGAATCCTCGACCTGGTGCGGTAAGTTTCTGTAGTCTTGGATCTGATGACTTCTTTAATGCTCAGGAGGAAACAGACTAGGAAATACCAGTAACCTGCTAATGATGTTTGCCCTCACCTGGTTACTTCTTCTAAAAGCTTCATAGAAAAACACTCATGTGATATATTCTGAACTTTTTATCTGGAAATCAAAGTCTTGCGAAGGGGTTTTGGGGTTTTTTAATTTAGAATTAAGTTATTTGCTGGTTTTGTGTTTTGTTATTTTGTTAATAATTTTCTTGTTGTGAAATAGATCTCAGTTTACACTAGTGACATCATACACTCCTTAGTTCAGATAAAAAGAAGTATAGCAACTGTTGCATTGTCTCAGTAGAACCAGCACGTTTATCTAATGCAGTGCACTGCTCTGTGAACTCAAAACTTTACTAGTGCTGGGTCTCTTTCAGACTTTTTTACTTCCTTATGTTCCTTACAGTCATACTGTTGCTAGGGCTGAAAGAGGTGATGGTTAAAACTACTGAAGGTGCATGACAGCACAGAAGGAATATTTTCCTAGAATGTATTTTGGACCCAAACAAACTGTAGTCCAAAGCTCAGGGATTAGTACATTCCTGAGGCCAAAGTGCTGTGAGACCTGAGGACCTTCCTTGGTACAATGAGTATAGTGTACAGGGTACTGGCCAGAATAATGTGGAGAAGAAAATGGATGCAATTCCTGTTAATTGTCTTCATTTTGTATGAGTAAATGATACAGTTTGGTTGTCTTTTTTCTCTTTCACCCTCCCCTGTCCCCACTTGTAGTGTATAAACAATGAAGCCAGAGCATCAAACTATATGAGTTCTCTGAATTTACCTGACAAAACATTGCAATTTGTTAAAGATCATCCTCTAATGGATGACTCAGTGACCCCAATGGGAGACAGACCTCGGCTAGTAAAGCGAGATGTGAAGTATACACAGATTGTAGTTGACAGAGTCAGAGCACTCAACGGCACCATCTACGATGTTATGTTCATCGGTACTGGTGAGTTCTGCAAAACACCTGGTTTTGGTAGTTTCCTTAGAGAAACTCTTTAGTTTTCTTTTTAGTTTTCTAAGAGAAACTCTTGAGATTTCTGTGTTTAAAAATTAAGGTACCAAAAGTAAGTGGACAGTCTTAGGTGCTTTGAAAAAGTATTGCAGGAAAAGGACTGCAAAGCTTCAGGGAGTTCAGCAAAACCAAACAATATAATCCCCAACCGGTCATTCTGTGTACCAAAACGTTATTTCTTGCTCAGAAGTTCTGATGATGGCAAGTTTAATGATTGCCTTTGACATTGTAGTTGTTCTGCTGAGCAGCAGCCAGGTTATTGAGATAATTTATAGCAATTGTGAAGGCATTTTTCCTGCCTTAATATTTCAGGGATCTTATTTAAACATATTCCTCTGTTGTTTCAGATCGAGGAGCCCTACACAAAGCTATCAGCTATGAAAATGGAATGCATATTATTGAAGAAACACAACTTTTTCCAAATTTTGAACCAGTCCAAACTCTCTTGCTTTCATCCAAAACAGTAAGTGGTATAAGCATCACAGCATTCATCTCCTTTTGTTCTTTCACAAAACTTTCTTTGTAAAAGAAAACTTTCTTTCACAAACTTCTCTTTCATTTTGTGACCTTGTGACAAGGAGACCATCACTGTGCATAGAACTGAAGGCTGCATTTGTAACTCACCGTGCTGCAGCAATCACTTATTGGCTGCTGCACTTTAGCATGTTTGGTAGGTGGCAAGCTTCTGAAGATATTTAGACCTTCATGGGGAATGGCTGGGGTAACACAGGTATCCAGGTCTTCACTTGATTTCCATGTGCAGAAGCAGGAAACTGTAAGATGTTTTAAGAAACCCGTTTCAGGTTTGGAGTGATGTAAAACCCTGACCCCTTGTGGCCACTGCAGATTTGTGAGGAAAAATCCGCAGGGCTGAGGTTAGCAGAGGAGTGCTGTGTGGTTGTGAGGAAATAGACCTAAGAAGAGAGAGCAGTCTTCTAGCACAGAGATTCATAATAGTGTGGTTAATTGATTTCTCCTGTCCCAAATCTTGCACACACTTTCCTGCATGCCGCTGTGTCATGAGAGCAGTTGCGTTGCTGCAGCTGTGTGTGAGGATCTCTGGTGAGGTCCTGTCTGCCCAGTGGGGCACCAGCTGCAGCTCCAGCTCCAGCTGAATGGCACAAGAACTGGTGCACGCTCCAAACCTGGCAGCTGTCCTGGACTGTTTATCACTTGCTTGGTTTAATCCTAGGGTGCTTTTGTGACCATAGGAGGATGGCCACTGTGTGTAGTTTGTACATGAGTTAGGTTCTTGCCCCTAGTTACTCAGACCTTCTCATCCATGAATAGATCTGTCTATGCCTAAAGTCACTCGTGGTGTCAATGAGATTTTGTGCGTTTCATAGAGAATGAATGCCTCTTTTGAAATGCCTAGTAGTAATACCAGCATTCAGTAGATACCTGATCCATAAGTGCTTTGGAGCTTAGGGACTCGGAAATGCTTGGAAACAGCTTTTATTTTTGTGTGATATTTAACGAAATTTTGCATGTCAACGTGATCAGCTCAGTGGAACAGAGCTTTATGCCGTAATTTTTACAAGCGCATCCAGCATGCTTATTTATCCTTTCATGCTTATACTAGAAACAAAGGACAGAGTATGTTTTTGCTAGACAAACAAAATCAGGATTAAAAATCTCTGTGCTTAGTTTTCCATAAACATGTTTGTATTATTTTTGCATGATGCATCACACTCACAACTCATTTGCTTATCTGTGCAGATACGTGTTTTGTATGTGTATATACATATATATAAAAATACATTCATACACACACACAAACTGTTTGCTTAATCTGCCAAAAAAAGTTTCAAATTTCTTGCTTTGACAGGAAGTTTTGGAATTTGCTCTGTCATAGAAGATAATGATAGATAGCTCTTCTAATATATATGCTAATACTCATTCTTCTAATTGTGGGATTATTCCTATGCTGGCTTATTATGATTTGCCTCTATCAGAGGAGTGCAAAGAAAGAGATGGGCATTAGGCCTGATACTGAATACACGTCATGTAGCAATTTCAGCACACACTTGGAAGGCTGCAGTAGGAAAAATGGCATTGAATTTATTCTCTCTGTGTCCAGGTGCCACATACTCATTGGAGTAATGCTGCCCAGTACATTCCCATAAAACCAGAGGACCTTTTCCCTGGTGGGGAGTGGGAGGTTGGGTCAGCTGCCAGAGTCATGGTGACTGACTCTGGTCTTAGTACCACCCAAGCAGGGATTCCTGCTGCTTCCCATCCTGAAAACACAAGTTTCTGCCTCCACAGTCAGTGGCTACTGGAGTCCATCACAGAGCTGGAATTGTGTTACATGTCATGGCATCCCACAGTAGTAGACTAACCACAGAAGGGTAATAATTACCCTCATGGTGGGCTTTAGGCCTCTCTGGAGTCAGAGTCCTTTCTGAGTGCATTTTTCAGTAGTCTCTAGGTTCTTACCATATTATGTGAAGGGTGGTGGGAAGTCAGATGAGCCTACACTAGATCATCTTAACTCCTGCTTGACTGGAAGGTGTGTCTGGATTCTTTTTTAAATAGTTTGCTCAGCTCACTGGATGTTCTCTGAACTCTTGGATGTATGAGCTGGGAAACATGCCAAGACACTACAGCCCATGCACAGTGTTGCACTGTTGCAGTGTTATCCAGCAGAGCACTAGAAAGATGAGCAGTGCTTGGTGCACTGTGGAAATCTTTGAGCAGAAGTTATATGTCTCCAGCACTGTAAACTTCCTTCTGTGAGCACTGCGGCATACTCCAGCACTAATCTGTGTTAAATTTCTGGATGGAAGAATGCATTTGAACGTTTGTTTGGCTGTTGTTCAACCTTCTGTTGTTTGACTGTTGTTGCACCTTCCAGCAGTGCCAGCAGATTCTTTTCTGATCGTGTTTTATCTTACATTTTCCAGTGTCAAGAGTTTCCCTGAAAGCTGTTTGCACACTTTATATACAAGAAGGATTCAAACTAATCTATGCTTGGTCTTGCAGCTTCCTCATTATAGAGACTGACCAGTTGGGATTTCTTGTGGCAGAACTTTCTTCTGTCCTTAGTTGAAGGAGCAGAGCATCAGTGAGCCCCAAAACCTAAATCCAGCCTTAAGATGCTCTGTCAGTTCTTTTCTTGAGAGTGTTTATGATGTCAAGACCAAATGTCTGCACCTGAACATGACATTTTTAAAGAATGTTTCTGTGCTTTAAATCTTTCCTTGGATGTTTGCTCATCCTTTTGTGACCATACTCATCCTGCTGGAGTCTAGCAGGTCTCACTGCAGACATGACTGAGTACATTTCTGTACACTGAGATCTGTACAACTGCAGTACAGGAAAAGCAATTCCATGCTTGTATCCAGCTCATCTGCCTGACAACTGCAGTAGGGTGCTGATAAACTTGCTCAGTATTCTGCTCAGGATGAAGCCAGCCCACTGCTGAGGTGGGTTGTGCCATTCAGCTTTCTGTGCAGAGCCTCTCAAAAGGAGTAGTGGGTTGGTCACGGTAGATCTGGGTTGCAGCACAGGCCCCTTTCTTGAGGCTTTACCTGATAATTTGTAAAGTCACAGTATACCTTTAGCCATCATTTCTCCCGAGCTCTAAAGCAGGTGAGTGGAATATGGCAGCTACCTGCGCTATAGTAAGGGTGAGTGTCATCTTTTCCTGCTGTGCTCAGAGTCAGACTGCTTTGGGATCACTAGCAGCAATGGTTCAACAGCCATTGTGACTATTTTCCCCTTCTTCTAGGTGTCTTGCCAGTGCTGTTTCCTTTGAATACTGCCAGTGTCCTTCCTTAAGAAGCATGTGACTCTCAAAAGGATGATGCTGATGTGGCTGCAGAGACAGACTGACAAAGAGCTGAAGGCAGTAGGGCTGCTTTGGGTTAACAGGAGCAGCTCTACTGCCTGCTCAGTCTTGGTGTGTGCCAACTGCAGCCTTGCCTTGCCTCAGAGAAGGATTACTGCATTCACATTTCTGGAAAAATTGATAAAGTCATAGTTAGACATGGTTATTTTCCACATATCTCTTCCAGCTTTTTGTTGTCTTTTTACACTTTCAGCATTGCTGCACTATTTCCAAGATAACTTTCTAGAAATAAAAGCTAATCTAGTGATTACTCTCCTGAGGCACCACTTTTACAAAAAAGGCTGTATATGTGCAGGTCTTTAATAACATTCAAATTGTTTCATGAGTTGGTTGTTTGGGTTTGAGAAAGTGATTGGCTGTGATTTTTTTTTTTGTTGTGCTGTTTTTTCTTTAGGGCAGAAGATACCTCTTTGCTGGTTCAAATTCTGGTGTGGTGCAGTCTCCAGTGGCATTCTGTGACAAGTACACCACTTGTGTTGACTGTGTTTTAGCAAGGGATCCTTATTGTGCTTGGAAACCTCTTGAAACCTCCTGCATTGATATTTTTAAAGAAGATGAAATGGAAAGGTAATAGTATCTTTATTACCTTACAGTTACAATCAATATTTAATCAGTCTTGTCCCTTATTGATAATTGCCATTTTAAAAATTTAATGTTTTCAAATACAGAGTTTTTTCCTATTCATTTATATCTGCTAGTGCTGTTTAGATGACTCGTACTAGTACAAGAGGATGGGCAGACTTTAGGAAACAAGATTTGAAGTTGTAATGGTTGTCTTCCTTTTACAGGAACTGGATTCAAAACATAGGTGGAGATGCATCTTCCTGTTCTGGTGAGTTAGTCTTTGAAGAGCACCTTCATATGTCTAGGTGGAGTGGTGAAAGAGTTCTATTTAGTTCAGCTTTGCTTTTGTGATTATCTGGATATTTATTTACATTTTCATAGGTATGGGATTCTGCATTCAATATTTGAGCATCTGTACAACCTGCATGTTGTCTTAAAAACTGTCTGTGTTTGTATGCATTTCAGTGTGCAGTGCACAACCCCCTGAAATGAATGGGGGCACCTCAACAGTGACTTGTGAATGAAAGCAATACCAGAAGTGCTCCTATTGCAGAGGCCTCTGTCTCTTTGATGCAGCATTTGACATTCTACTGTGAGCTTTGAGAAGTGCTTGGTTATTGCTGCTAGATCAGATTAAATTATTCTGAAAAAAAAAGCTGGTTTTATGGTGAGAAGGGAGGGAGAACTTAGAACATGATATAGAGCAGCTGAAGTATCTTCCATAGTGCTTTAAAACAAGTGACCACAGGTCCTTTCTTTATCGTGTGTGCTGCTGCCACCAGATCAAGGAGATCATAAAGTGTAGTAGAGTTACAGGAGATTTTTGCTGCAGTTAAAAAAAAAAGCTCTTAAGAGTTAGATGTACTCGCTTTTTATTTCTAATCCAAGCAAAGTGTGGACTGCCATGAGAGCTTTGCTTGCTGTTTTGTTAACTTACGGGGTGCCATAAGTTGTGAGTGTGCTGTAAGTGCAAATATCCATTTTTTCAGAAGTGAGTTAGTTCAGTTTCCTCTTGGGTGTTTTGTAGTTTCTGCTTTATTTAAAATGCTGATATAATTAATAGGATATAAAGTGAGGCCAAGTACAGTATCTTTCCGAAACAGTGACTTCTCAGGTGCACACTCAGTTGTGGATCAGTGAGGTCTCACCTTTATCTAGAAGTGGAGGCCATCTTAGAGTTGAGGTGTCCTATCTCTTAGTTTGTCTTGATGTTCCACGTGCAGCTTGGTATTCCACTGAGATTCTTGCATGCTGTCCACCTGGTCTTGTGAGGTGAATGCCATAATCTTCATGCTTCCAGTAAGACTGTAACACAGTCTGGTGAAGCTGTACAGATTAGAGCAAACTGGAATCATTGCTGATACTCTGCACATTTATTTTGATGTTCCAGATAAAGTAAGAGAGAATCCCCTACAGCATACATTCAAGCATGGGAGCACAGCAGAACTCAAGTGTTCTCAAAAGTCCAATCTGGCACAGGTAGTTTGGAAGTTCAAAGATGATGTGCTGAGAGTGGAGAGTCCCAAGTACCGTCTGCTGGAGAAGGCACTGCTCATCTTCAATTTGTCAGAAGGAGACAGTGGTGTTTACCAATGTTTGTCAGAAGAAAAAGTCAAAAATAAAAAATTTTCTCAAGTGCTGGCTAAGCATGTTTTGGAACTGAAAAAAATGCAGCATACCACGGTGGGCCCCACCACGACAGCCGCGCCAACAGAAGGTAATAGTGATGTGCCAAAAGTCTCAGCTGTATCAACCGAGGGGTCCACTGCTCACATCTCGACCACTCACATGGTACCAGTAACGACAGCAAGGATTTTAACAAAGCCCATTGGCCCTGACCTAACAAGTGTAGCCTCCAACACGGAGCTCTTCAATTCAATTCCTGATGCAGTCCCAGAAAAGACAATGTTCCTCAAGTCAAATGATAACTTCCTTTTGATGTTCCTCTTCCTCTTCTTTTTCATTCTCTTTCTGTGCCTGCTCTCCTACAACTGTTACAAAGGCTACTTGCCAGGCCAGTGCTTGAAATTTCGGTCTGTGATGCTGCTTGGTAAGAAGAAAACAAAGTCAGATTTTTCTGATTGCGAGCAAAGCGTGAAAGAGACGCTGGTGGAGCAGGGCAGTGTCAGCCACCAGAGTGGGGAGCAGCCCAAGCCTGCGCACGACACCGGCTACGAGACAGAGCCCGACTGTGGCAACAGCCAGCTGCAGGCTGGGGATTCCCAGGCGTCCCGTGAGGCCAAGGACAAGCCCTTCGACGTCAAGTGCGAGCTCAAGTACGCCGACTCGGATGTGGAGGGGGATTGAGGGACCCCGCTGTCCCTCTCGGCGGCGGAAGTGAGCTGTGCTCCTGCGGCTGGCTATTTGAGCACAGAGAGCCTGGGTGTGACAGCTAAGCCATAGCAGGGGTTACATGCTTAAGCTGTACAGCAAGCCAATTTTTGTTCAGATCTCAACAGATTAGAGAAGTGTACTTGTCGGAGACCATGGCATCTTGTGTTGTACTGTCTTTTTTTCTGGTTTTTTTCAAATGGCCAGTTTCAGATCACCACTTGTTCATTCCCAATTTTGCCCCCCACTGAGCACTTCGCTCTAGTGAAGGTACTTGCTTGTTCTTTGGCCATATTCTTCAATAGAGTAAAAGTATAATTCAGTTGGCTTTAAAAAGTACTTCAGTCTTCACATATTTTTAGTTGCCATTAAAAAAAGATCTAGTTTCATTTTAATTCCAAATTGGAAATTGAGTTTAGTTTATCAGATTGGTAAATTATAGACTTTTGTCCAGATTGGGACATTTTTTTCCTTTGCTTTTAGTGATTGTTTTTAGTTTTATGCTTTGTGTTTTGCCACACTAGATCTCTTTAGTTGGTTAAAGTTAATTTTTTTAACTGCTCTATAAGTATCTTAGATTTTAAGGTATAATGGGGATAGCATTACCTTGATTTGTGTAAGACTCAGGGATAATCTTGTTTAAAGGCTCTTTTCTTTGCTGCTTTCTAGAAATGTAGGTACAACAGTATCAGTACAAAACATGGAGTAAGTGGGGAATGGGGAAGGAGGAAACAAATGCTTTTCTTTTATTTTTTTTTTCCTCCCCCCACCAGCCAGTCAGCTGGACATTGTCACATTTTATTTTCTATACAAAACTGGATTTATTTTGTTTTTCTTTAGTTTATAGAACAGTACAGGCAAGCAACTGTCAGTTAGCAGTGACACAGAAAGAGATTTCTTGCATTGTGGAAGCAAAACAGGAATCAAGAAGAATTAACTCCCAACAATTCAGCTTGTGACTCGCTGGAATGGACTGTTAGGACACAGCCTGATGAGAAAACATTGCTGATTTTTTTCTTCTTTTCAGATTCGGAAATAACTCAGCTTCTTTTTGTGACAAATACTTGCAGTGTGACCCTTTCTGGATGATACCTTCACTCTCCTATGCAATTGGAGACTGAAACTGGAGCTGCTTAAACAATCAGTCCTTTGAACTGTTTATGTGAATCATGCCTGCTAACATGAAAGTATGCGTTTGTTCTCAGCCTGGTTCACAGCAGCACTGTTTGTCTGTAAAAGCATTTTATGTGTGCAGTACAGTCCTGAAGAATTGTTCCTCTCACTGCTTCTTTCTGTAAATATTGCTAGAAGTAGAATACAATGTAACAGTAAATAGCAGTATGCCTGGGCTGCTTTCCTGTGTTGTACCTTCATGCAAACATAATTTAGACCATTTTAGTGTAAACAGTTTATATTTTATAAGATTCAGTTTGGTTTTATTTTTCTATTTTTAATTATGTACATATAACAGAATAAATATTAAAATAAATTGTATTACATCTTGGCTTTTCTGAGACATGGCACAATGACAGTGCTTTCCATTTGGCAAGCACTAATGTTCCTTGTGATTTCC
Source organism: Cyanoderma ruficeps (assembly GCA_008694505.1). Taxonomy (NCBI): domain Eukaryota; kingdom Metazoa; phylum Chordata; class Aves; order Passeriformes; family Timaliidae; genus Cyanoderma; species Cyanoderma ruficeps. The sequence goes on along the minus strand of VZDJ01000187.1, from coordinate 96,158 downwards.
TTTGGGGGGAGTGTAAAAACTTTGTAATTAATTTGAAGCAGCCTCTCAGCTTCAATTGAATGGGTTATAACCCAGCCTGGGGAGATGGGAAGGATGGGAGAAAAACAATGTGGGTGAAGGAGGAAGGTGCTCTTCTCTAGGGGCCTAGGAACACTTTGTCTTACTGCCTTTCTAAAACTCACTTGTCTTTTTGCATTATTTCTTCATTGTGTGATGTATTTCTTGAAACTTCTTTCCTTAGTACCCTTTTACTTTCTTTTCTGTCCTCTTCTGTCACACAGCCTCATCTCCTATACCTTTCCCTCCTACTGGTACCTCCTTTTTGTCCTGTGTGGCAAGTGATTCACCTCCTTCACCCACCAGTACCCAGCCTGATGTTTGGTCTAGCACAGACCCCGTAAAGGTCATGTTGTTGCCACCTTTCCTAAGTGACCAGGCACAGCATGTTAGTGTCCGGGGACCCTTCCACCTCTTCTGCCAAGCCACAGGTAAGTTGGGGGACTCCTGTATAAGCCAGAGCTTTACTGCATTAAAGGTTTAGCTATGTCACCATATACTGTATAAATTTTACTTTTGTGATGTTTGGGGGGGGAAAAAGAAGAGCAAAGAGAGACAGTATCAGGATGCTGACATGCTGATGTCAGAATAAGTCACTGTGAGTACTGTACTGTATAATGGAGTCTCTGATTCAGCAATCCACTTTAGTATGCTAATAGTTGATTTTATTAGGCTCACTTGCGTGCCAAAGGAGTTCAGTGAATTAGGATTGCATATGGATGTTTAGCAGGTAGATATTGTCAGTGTGTATGCAGTTAAAAATACACTTTTTATTGGATTTGAACTTAACCTATTTTCTGGATCAGGTTAGTCATTCATTTTTCCATCTTATTTCAAATGGTGAAGTACATACAGTAATAACAACTTCCATTTTATAACAGATATTTTATCTGAGGTGTACAGGACAAAACCGTTTTTTCTGTAGCAGTTCAGCTTTTTTCCCCAGTTTTTGTTTGGATTGTTAGAAATTACAATTTGTAATTGCTGGTTTAAACTAAATGTGATTTAATGGATCAAAACAGGTCTTCATATGTAACCTTGTTCTTTAAAAGAAGAAATTACATAGATGGAATAATTTTAAAAAAATAGTGGTTTTCCATGTTGGCATCTCTATTAGTGTTACATGGAATCAGATCAAAATGCTTGTCTTTATTAGCACAGATCTTAACAAAGGCACTATTTGTATTTCTATGGCTAAAAGGAACAACAGTGAAAGGAAGGTTCTTTCATAGAATAGAATCATTTAGATTGGAAAGCACTTTTCAGCAGTAATTTGTTCACTTTTGTGATAGGCAGTTCAGAAACTTGGTTGTCCACCGTGAAGAAAAAGTTACAGTGGCACAAAATATGTAAACAATTTGATAATTGTGTTACAGACTTAGAACAACTTTATTTTAGAATTACTTTTTTTCATCCAGCGGTGCCCATCTTAACATGATGCTGATGCCGCTCTTAAAAATTGTCAGTAATTTTTTTTTGCCTTGGTAGTGAACTTAAGAAGGAAGGTACAGTGTCCTAAAGTCAGCGTGTGGACTCCATTCATCAGGAAGTATAGGGGTGGAAGAAACTCTTAACAACTACTTGACATCCAAGGGATGCAGTAATGGCACAGGTGGGGCAAGGTGACGCAGCTATGGAAGCGCTTCTAAATACCTTTCAGAGCAGGGAAGGACTGGTCTTTGTATTATGGATAGAGTTATTGCTCCCATTGGGAAGCAGGGTAGTTGGCTGACACATTACACTCTTCTCTTATCCAGAATTATGATTTCAGTCTCTTGATTTAAAAAACAAACAAACCAGCAAATGCAAACCAGCACACTGAACTGGTGCCGATATTTGCATCTTTCTGTGTCCTGCATGTGAGGATATATTCATCCTGGGTGGTGGGCGGCTAGACAATTGCTTTTGCAAGGAGGGTCTCTGGATTTGTTCAGATTTGTTCAGTGTCTGTTGATATTTCTTTATATTAACATTACGGGGAACTTGATTTCTCTCAGCTGTGACTATAAGGTAAAATGTGTTTGCAAGGAGCAGAAGGGTTAAATGAGACTGGCAGAGAGTTAAATGCTGTGCCTGGTTATCTGCAAAAAAAGATACGGCACCAGTAAATGTATGAGGTGAATACATAGATGGCCACATCATCCAGTAAAAACCTCAAAGCTTATTTTTAATTAAATTTCTAGCTTGTTATTTTATCAGAACTGCTGAATCTCTTCCCTTTTTTTTTTTAATTATGACTATCTGTTTCAAGCTGTCTGGAAACTCAGCAGGAGTTGGTGAGTTTTTGTGCTTGTATCTTACTCATCCCAAGTGTCTTAACCTGAAATCTGGCCTAAGGATAAGACTTTGCAACCTTTTAACTGGCTCATTTCCATAAGATAATGTTAAGTACATACAGCACAAACAGCACTTTTGGCAAACTGTTACATTTTTTCTGAAACACAAGTTTTTTGAAGCATGAGATAGTCCTGCCCTTCTGGAAAAGGGAGGAATAAATCTCCTTTCACAAATTTTCTCCCAGTTTGTCTCTCTTTACTCCTCCACAGAGTTTCACATTTCTCCAGAGACCTGTCTGCCATATATGCATGGACAAATATTAAATTTCCTGTGTACTTTCTCTAATGGAAATTTTCTCTCCCATTACACAATTTTTAAAACTTTGAGAGGCAGTTCAGGCAAGCTTCAAATAAATTGAACAAAACACTACACCATCTGGTTCAGGGGAAAGATGGTGTGTTAGTCATGTACGCTCCTGCTGTATAATTTCTCTGGTGTGCTGTGCTGAAATTAGGTATAGTAGGAACAGCTTTTTTCTAGAGTTTTGGTTCTGCTCAAAGATGTTTCGTTGGCACCTCCTCTCCCAGCTTTAGAGTACTATCTCCATGTCCATAACTTCACAGAGAAAACTAAAATACGGTGAGTGTGCTGTACAACTGTTCAAATGCTTTTATAATCAGAAACGCTGCAGAACACTCTGCTTAACCTGCAGATCGAGCCTCTCTGTGTCCATGGTGTCAAGATGACTCCCTCCCTTAGTTCATCTACAGGTGGAGATTTTACATATTAGATTGTTTTCAGTCTTGGTAAAAAAAATCCCAGTACTGTGAACATAAAAGTTCTGTGAACTCGGAAATATACTTCAAAGAAGTTGTTATTTCATGGATATATTGAGATGGGTATCTGTTAACACCCATGTACAAGGCCTGTTCCTTGTGGTTATGCTATTTTAGAAGGAGTACAAGAACGTTTACCACATTTGTGGAAGAAAAGATCCATAACTTGCAACTGCAAGTGGTTCACTAGAGATTCCTCTTTGGTGGAGCCTGAAGTTGCACTGAAAGACATGCAGAAGGGTGGGAAAATACAAAATATGACACAGTGAAAATACACATTGCAGTGCACTGCACTTCAGGAGGACTGCTGCAGACCGAGTAAGACTCTTGACAAAGCACTTGCAGAGCAAGTCTGAAAGAGACCAGCCCCAGGCTTGTCCAGGTGGCTGAGGGCTGTCTGTGCTGTGTCACCAAGTGCTGGTGCATTGCAGGTCTCAGCAGAAGGGGTCAAAAACCCATATATGCAGCTGTGCCTGATTTCTTTCCCCCAGAGGAGGAAGTCACCCATCAGAGACTTACCCATGGAAGTGAGTGAGGGTTTTTTTGGGTGAAGTTTTTTTGCATCATTTGCGTGATTGCATCAGTCATGGTGCCCTGCGGTGGTCTGGTCTGGTGTAGAGCTCAGTCAGGAGAGGCATGAAGGTGTGCAGCTTCCAGAGCAGAATGGGCCTGCCTGGGAACATTGTTTGTGCTGGACAAAACGTTTGTCCAGAATGACAAATGACAGCATTTAAATTACAGCATGTCAGTATCTTATAATGGTCTTTACTTGGGTTGTTACTTTTCTGTTCTTACAAGAACACAAATATCAAATAGCAGGTTTTCATACACTTATGCTTTATAACCAGTTGAAGCTTGTAAGTGGCTCTTAATTATGGCTATGAACAGATACAGTGTTAGTTTTTGAAGCATGATAATGATTTAATTGGTAGGCTTGAAAGGAAAAGCTCTGCATCTGGCAGGACAAATCAATCCACTGCACAAACATTTCAAAACTTTATAAAATTTTCAAATGTTTATGTAGCATATTTTGAGATTTACACAGCGATGCTTTCCAGAAGTTATACCCACCCATTACTTCAATGTGTATGCTTAATAAATGGTTGTTTTACCTTCCTGTGGGAATGGTAAGTTTGCACCTTGTTAAACAGTTTCATATCTCACTTTATGAATTGTCTTCTCTACAGACCTTTGGTATTTTATCACATATGCTTCCACTTTATTTTGTTGTCTTTGGATACAGTTATCTCATAGCTGTTAATTCATAATTTTGTGGGTTTGTATAATTTTTTTTTAATTACTTCTGCACTGACTAAACATTGCTTAACAGCACCGTGGTACTACAAAACCTTTCCTGTGTGCAGATCTGTGACATGCCACCTGTTTATTGTTATTTGGGATGCATCTAGAAGACAAGTTGAAATTGTTCCTTTAACATATAACAGAAAAGGTCTTGGAATTTTTATAAAATTGGGTAAATATTGCAGATCTATTTTACATAAAAATCACAGACATTAAAGATACCCTTGTTACTTTAGATTGTGATATCTTAGGAGTGTAATTCTCTTACTACAATGCTGGCATTTCTTTATTCAGATATGGGGCCTGCTGAGACCCTCACAGCTAAGTCAGCATGCAAAACCAACAGCATTAAATACCTTGAAAGTGCTCTGATGGCTTCTTTCATAGCGACTTCAGCAATAAAATTGAAAATTAATTTTTATTAGGACTGTGGCGTGGATGATGCATTCATAAGTTCTAATTCATCAGCAGCAGATTTTGAAACATTTCTGGAGAAATTTCCTTTGCTGTGCAGTTTTATGTGTAAAGGCTGTGGTCAACCTAAAAAATATGTGGAAAGGTATGCAACAAGAATGCCTTTTCAGGGTTTTGTTGTTGTGGGATTTTTTTTCTCGTTTGGTTTGTTTTTTGTTTGCTTGGTTTTGTTTTGTTTTAATTTTATATTAGTTTCCTAGTAAAAACTAGAATAAATTCAGTGTAAAAATATTTCAAGCATAAGGCAAATTAATTTGCATCAGACATAAAATTAAAAGGGGAAGAGCAAGGAAAAGAAGTAGAACTGAAAGTGTCTTGTTTTTCCTCAGAAGATTTTGTTGATCTATCGTTTTCCTACATTTCACAGTGTGCAGCTGACTGCACTTGCACAGGTTTTTCCTGTGGAATGAATAATAAGGTGCAGTTGGGAAACATCTTGTGTGGCTTTTGGTAGTTTATAAATTATTAAAACATAAAGACCCTAAAATACCTTGGGAGATTCAGTCCACTGAAGGGCTAGCAGCTGTGACCTGCAGTAGTTACTGCTGTTGTAATGTGTGTAGAGCCCTTGAGGCTGCGTGTCCTGTGGACACCAGTCAGTGTTTTGTACAGTCACCACTAAGTCTTAGAGGCTGCAGTTGGTGTCAGCAGAGGGCTTGGGGAAATGAAGCCATTGCATGGTTTTGAGAGTTTTCTGCTATTATCCTCACAGAGTTTGAATAAGCCACTCTTCTGGGAGAGCAACTTGTCAAAAATTCTGTTGAGGCCAAGGAAAAGAGCTGGCACCTCTGTGCAGGAGGAGTGAAGCAGGAGCTTTGCTGTTTAGTTATCTAGCTCAGCTTTTCAGCTGGCTTGGGGATTGGGTGCTGCATGGGCTGTCGGCAAAGATGAACTGCCTGGGTCACAAAACGGGCAGTGTTCTCCATTTGAATTTAATGTACACAATTTTGGGAGACTACAAGGGAGCAGAATCTGCATCAGCTTTTGTAGTATGGCTAGGTATGTATAAAAGGAGAAGCTTGCTTCACATTGGGGTCTTTGAGATCCAAATGCCTTTTGGGATGTCTTCTCTCAGGAGGGAGCGGGATTCACTTAGGTGTGTATTTTCTTCTCTGTACAATTTGTTCACAAGAGTTCACTTGACCTCCCAGTGTAGCTTTTCATCTTTTGCAATTCAGTGTAAATATTTCAACTTTTTCTCCTTGCTAATGTGGACCTCTTGATTCAGTAATGCCTCAGCTTGAAGCAGTACATTGGTAATAACTGCTACACCCTGGCCATGACTGAGCAGCTGTATTTCCCAGCCCTGCCTCGTGAGATGTGGTGAGTCCGCACTGGTATTGGAACCTGGACCATAACCACAATTTTGCACTGGGTTTCTCAGAACATCTTGTTGCCCCCTTCCAGCCAGGATTGCAACATGGCTACCCGTGCAGTTGTTTTTCTTCCCCATGAGAGCTACAGCTTGTAGACTTGTAATTAATAATCCATTGGTGTGGTGGCTGATAAGCTGACTACTAATTTAGACCAAAGCTGTCATCTTTTTTTAACTATTTCAGCAGAAACTGCTACCAGAACTGTCTCAGCATATTGTGTGCATTGTCCCCACAGAGGAGATGAAAATCTCATTTCCATCTCTTCTGTCATCTTCCTGCTAGATGTACCTGGCAAACAAAGCAAAAGCATAGTTTGTGTTCTCTGGAGAACAGGAGTGATTTTTGGAGAGCATGTTACTCCTAAAAATTCTCCAATTTTCTTCACTTCCTTTTAAAACTTAATGTAGTAGCCTTGTTAGCTGATAGTATGGCTAAAAATAATTAGGCAAACAGAAAGTGCCAGGGGAAGTTTAAGCTGGACATCAGGAAAAAATTCTTCATAGAAAGAGTGATTGGGCATTGGAATGGGCTGCCCAGGGAGGTGGTGTGGAGTCACCATCCCTGGAAGTGTGTAAGGAAAGATGATGCAACACTTAGTGCTGTGCTCTAGTTGATAAGGTGATGTTAGGTTATAATTTGAACTTGAGGGTCTCAAAGGTCTTTCCCAATGTAGTTAATTCCATGATACTGTTAAAGTGGAACCTAATTTTTTTTTGTGACAGTCCCTGGTTCTAGCTTACTAGTGCTTAATCAGTTTGGTTTTTTCCTTAGACAATTACCTAGGTTCCAATTGCAAAACCTTTCTCTGGACACCCACAGATAGCATCTGAATAAATGCACGAACAGTTACCAGTTGCATTTTTATCTGATGGGCCAGTCAGCCATTTTCCCAATCTGCTTTTAAATTCCACTCTGAGAAGACAGATGCCATGTCCTCTTGCACCTACGTGTGCTGTGCATCACCTCTAGTGACTGCTTGCTGCTTCCAGCTCTTCCATGGTTCACGTTTCACACGAAGCACTTCCTGCTTTTCATCTGCCATAATAAGGCTGCATCAGCTTGTGGTGTTGATGTTACACAAAGGAATGGGAAATTTAATGAAGCACCAGGTGTCTGAAGGACTTCATGCATACTTCAGTGTGCAATACTTGGTATTGGAAGTAATCGTCTTTGGCATTTCAGAGAAGTCTGTTTTCTTGGCTTTTTAAAGGGACTTTTTTCCACTTCTGTCAAGCTTGTCTTCTAGAATGAATTGCCCTACTTCAACAATCAAACACCAACCAACAAAACTACAAAAAATATGCACCCCAGTTATAGGGGGTACAGGCGATGTAACTTGCACACTATTTTCAGAAAACTGCGAAGATGCTTGTCTCAATTTAAAGATTTTTTTTTTTCCCCTACTTTTCCAAACAACTACACTCTGATGGCTTCATTTCATACTGATTTATTATTTTGGTATCAGCAGCAATGACTCAGACTCCTACAACTCAAGACACTGTGACCAGCCCTAAATCTTTTCATTCACATACTGAGTAGTGCTGGTGGTAATGTTTCATTTTAATGATTGACTAACCTCTTCCTGGGCTAACTTTGATGTCTGATTTTTAAAAAAAAGCCTTCCTGCATCCAGATTATAGTGCCTTTTTAAAACTTAATCCCTGCTCCAGATGAGAGCTTCCTGTATGATCTTGGTTTTCAGAAATCTGGGATATTTGCTTCAGTAGCATTCAGCAAAGCCGCAAGCTTGATAACAAGCGCTAAATCCAGATGCCATTCTTAATCTGATGCACATAGTGAGCTTTGGAAGAGGTTTTGGTGTGTGTTGGGTTATACAAGTGAGTTTTCTTCGTAAACCTGAACTTCCTATCCCTGTGGATGGCCTCCAGTAGCAGTTCCTTGTCTAGATTATAGGAATTTTTGTAAAAGACTTTTTGTTACTGTGCTAGAATTTCTCTCTGGGATACCTGTCCTTTATCTTCACTGGATTTTAATTTGCTGTCAACTTGCAGAAATTATTAGCTGGGGTGTAGATTTTCTGATGGCTCCTGCTTTTGTACCAACTCCCACGTCTTCAGAGTGTTTCTGTGCATATAGAGGAGCCTTATTCAAATGCTACCTGTGCTGAACCATCAGTGGTAGCACTGCTCAGGTTTTACAGTGCAGCTTCACTGGGCCGCTTTTGAAATGTCTCCACAGCTCTCTGCAGATAGCAGCACTTGGCACAAGGAGCCAGCTTGGCCGGGCTCCCTCTTGCTTCCCCTGGTTTATATCACTGGGCTCTACTTAATCCCTAATCTGCTGCTTTTAAATTAGTGTCTTCAAGCTGTCTTGAAAACCATATGTCTGTTAGGATGTGATGCAAATGTGGCAAATGCTTGAATTGGTCCCAGTTTAGCAGGGCACATCCCCATGCTGCTCTGAATGTGTAGCTGTATACTGCAGTTCTTTAAGTCTGGTTTTATTTACTTCTTTCAACAGTAGGTCAAATTTATACCAATAACCCAGTGAGTGTAGTCAGACTGTGGGTAGAAGATTGCAAGCAGTTGCAGTGGTTTGAGTTTCTGTGCTAATAATGGTGGTTGAACTTTTTGTCTCGTGGAAAATATTGAGGAAAAACTCACGTGGGTATTAAATATGTGGGTTTTGTAGCCCAGCCTCATTTGACACAGGTCAGAGAACCCATTCTGCTGGCAGGAACTCTGGCCATTACTACCTAGGCATTATCATTTCATTCAAACTACTGAAAGCAGAGAAAATGAAATCTATGTGGGAAAGAAGCAAACAATTCCACAGACACTGAAAATTTTGAAGGGCTTATGCAAGGAAAAGGGTAATTCAGATAATGCCACAAAGTTTCTTGTGTTTTTATTTGATAACTGGTTTTTTTTGATAATTCCCCTTCTAAAATCATGAAGGTGTTTTTTACCTTCAATCAGGTTTCAATCAGGTGAAGCTGATTTTATTTAATCCCATGTAATTAGTGTAGTTTATTCAAGCAATGTTTTTGAAGTTAGTTGTTTGAAACATATTTCATAGCTGCTTAGACATAGTGACTTATGTACCTAGCCTGGTATGCTGTTTAATTTTCTACTTGATTATTATGTTTTAATAAAATTTACTTTTTTTTTTTTTAAATCTTTCAAGCACTCCTAACATGGATGGCAAAGTAAGTAGATCAGGTCAGAAACTTGTACTTTAAAGGTTGCACTAGACATGTAATTAATTTGCATTATAGTGACAGTAAAAAAAAAGGAGAGTATATGTTTGTATTATTTTCCTTTACCTTCAAAAAATGTTTCTCTAACTATTACATCTGAGCCTGAATTTCTTACCATAAAGTTGTAGAAAATTTGCATTTAACAAATGTAATTGAAAATTTTTGCAGATGAAACTGTTTCACAGTGTATTTTTTTCTATTGATCCATCCTGAAAATGAAATCAAAGTAGAGAAGGTAATTACCTGAAAATTGGAAACAAGCTGCACGGAAACAGGATCAGCAAAACTCTCAGTACTGCTTGCACCTAGATTTTGCTGTCAACCAGTGTAAGTGAGGATAAGTGTGTATCTCTGGGGATTTCCAGTGCTTCTGACTGCACAGAAAAACAACAGAAGGGTAAAATTGCCTAGTTGCACTTCGTAAGGGGCTAATCAGAACCAACAGAGCTTGCAATATTTCATGTATGAGGAAATTGCTGCATTTGAGTCTCTTGGTGAACTGTGGATGTAAGCTGAAATTCTGGCAGATTTCCAGCACAGTTGGGATCTTCAGCACTGGAAAACAGAGCAGGTTCTCTGGTGTGAATAGTACATCTGAAGTAAGTTTAGGGAAGTGTCCTGCACTAAATGTGCCACTTCCTTGCATGACTCTCAAATGGCACTTGGGGATTTTGATTTTTTTGCTGTGCTTGTACTTTACTGTTCTTCCCATGTGTCCAAATTCCAACTTCAGCTTTAGGTTACTGAAGTAATTTGTCCCTGGTTCCAGATTTCCCATGAACTTAGTGACATGTAAGCTATCTGCTGTTAACTGTAGAATGAGTACAGTCATCCATAAAACACCTTTTTTTAAAAATAGAATATGTGCCAGACCAGCTGTTTTCAGTCCAGTGTATGCTTGCCCTTTCTGCTTTGTTAGCATTGCAGTCATCCGTTCAGACTGTGCCACTTCCCTCAGAGAAACTCTACAATGCTTTAACTCTACATCATGTCCTCTATCTTTCACCCTTACCCTTACTGCTAATTTATGTGTCCATATTTGTGGGAGATTTGGAAATAACTTAGGAGTTAAGAATTTAATACTATACACATAAAAACGTCTACTGTGTACAAATATGTAATATGTACACAAATGTAAAAGGTAGTTGGGTTTTTTTCCTGCATAATTATCTAAAACTTAATGATAGAATTGTATTCTTCTAGGGAAGAAATGCCATATCAACTTGCAATATGAAGTGCTCACACTAAAACTGTAGTAGGTTCTGTCAAGACATATTTGCAACGATAGTTGATTTTCTTTTTACCCCAAATTTCTCTTCACATCTTCTCTTGCTAAGGCTAGTCTGGATCCTAGGCCCAGAGGGAGAAATAGTAATGTTTTAAACATCAGAATTATAGAATTCTCAGCTTGGCCCAGATGTCTGTATTTTAAATGAAAAGGTTCTGATGCTGCCAAGTGCACTTCAGCCAACCTTGCTAGCTAGTTTTCTGGGAACAGCTGTTCTGTCCTTCAGGCTACTGTCAATCTCTGATTTATTCAAATGTTGCCCTTGCAGGTTAAGAAAAATAATAGCAACAAGACTAAAAAATTAAATTGCTCTTTGTTGTTGATCCAAGCTCCTTTCAAGTTCTGTCTTGCTTAAGTAAGTGCCTGCTGTGACTACTGGTTCTGTGCTTTTTCCAATTCTACTTCTTTCATTACTATTTCCAGCATCTTTGACGCACTGAGTTCTTGAACTTTCCCCCTCCTGGCCTTTTTTTCAGATTCTGCAAGGCATGTCTCAGGTGGTTTCAGCTTTGTACCAAGACCCAGGTTGGGCAGCAGTAGGCAATGTGTCCTAGTGCCACAGGAATTGGCACTGGCAGATGGTGCTGGTGTTCATCATTGGCTCTTATTGCATGTGCTAAGTTCCCCCTTGTGAGAATCCACACAGAATTCCTCAATACAAACCTACCACTTTGACTTGAACCTAAATTTCCAGTGCTAGCTACTCTTTATCATAGGTTTTTGGTACCCTGAATTTCAGCTGAAGAAACCTAAGGAACATTTCAATCAACCATTTACGTTTTTAAGCCTAATCTTGACGTGATGGGGTTTGTTTTCTTTTCAAAGACTCATCTTCTATTTTCTTACAGAATAACCTGACATTTTTACAGGTCCAGATAACTCCTACTTTGTCTGGAAGAAGAACAGACAAAAGATGAAGGCATGCATCACGGAGCAATCTCATATGCTGCTGGATGGCAGAGTGCATGTTCTCAGCTGGGTGAAAGATTCGGTATCAGAAAACACAGAATACAGATGTTCATTCATCTCAAAAGTTGGGAACACAACATCAGAAGTGCTGATCACAGTGGAAGATAAAGGTAAGCTTGTTTCAAGTGTATGCTGTGTTTGCCCTGACCCTGATATGAGTAAAGCTCTATAATATTCACCCATAAAACAAGCGTATCTAAAGATGGTAACTTGCCTACTGTATTAGTCTTCACTTTGTTTATGAAAAGGTTTTAGAGCCATAAAAACTTCTTCCTCTCCTCCCTCCCTCAAAGGACTCATGTAAATTAGCAGTTATGATCTAGAAGTTGAACCAAAACCCGATAAATGTAATTCAAAAAAACAAAATCAGATGAGTAATACAGAGCTATAAATAAATACTCTGATGGAATTCCACAGGCTAATGTAGAAAAATTCTTTAATTCATAAGGACATAAGGAAGTCAGATGGGAAAGAGAAACCCCCATTATGCTGGATTTTTAAAACTACATGATTACATTCTGAAAAAAAAGCTGGCAAACAGACCAAGATGTAGTAGCATAGCCCTCCTTAAATTGTAATGGCAAGATAGTATAAGGAACTCTTGAGTGAAATTATGTGGCATCTACATATGGCTGAAAGATCAGACTCAGCCAGCATGGGTTTAGGAGGGGTAGGTGGTGTTTGACCAACCCAGGCCCCTTTTATGACCAGGTGACCCACCTGGTGGATGCAGGAGAGGCTGTGGATGTTGTCTGTTTAGACTTCAGCAAGGCTTTTGGCACTGTCTCCCACAGCACACTCCTGGAAAAGCTGGCAGCCCATGGCTTAGACAGGAGCACTCTTTGCTGGGTTGAGAACAGGATGGCCAGGCCCAGAGAGTGATGGTGAATGGTGCTGCATCCAGCTGGAGGCCAGTGACCAGGGGTGTCCCCCAGGGATCTGTGCTGGAGCCAGTACTCTTTAACTAAAATCTTCACTGATGATCTGAATGAAGGGATTGAGCAAATTTGCAGATACCAAGTTGGTGGGGAGTCTTGATCTGTTAGAGGGTTGGAAGGCTCTGCAGAGGGATCTGGACAGGCTTGGATTGATGGGCCAAATCAATCTCCAGAAATAGGAGATTCAACAAGATGAAATGCTGGGTCTTGGACCAAGTCGCAGCGTTGTGTCCACACTTTGGCCACAACATCCCCTTGCGGTGCTGCAGGCTGAGGTCAGAGGGGCTGGACAGTGCCCAGACAGAAAGAGACCTGGGGGTACTGATGACAGCAGCTGAACACGAGCCATCTGTGCCAGGTGGCCAAGAAGGCCAGTGGCGTCCTGGCCTGGATCAGGAATAGTGTGGCCACCAGGAGCAGGGCAGTGATTGTCCCCCTGCACTCAGCACTGGAGAGGCCTCACCTGGAGTTCTTTGTCCAGTTCTGGGCCCCTCAGTTTAGGACAATGATGGAGTGTGAGGCTGAAATGCTGGGGGCGTGTCCAGAGAAGGGCAACAAGGCTGGTGAAGGGTCTGGAACACAAGCCCTTCGAGTAATGGCTGAGTGAGCTGGGGGTGTTTAGCCTGGAGGAAAAGGAGGCTCAGGGGAGACCCTATCACTCTACAGTCACCTCACAGGAGGGTGCAGCCCTCCTGTGGGGGGGCACGTGGGGGTCAGTCTCTTCTCCCAAGACAAGAGAACACAGACTTAAGCTGTGCCAGAGGAGGTTTAGGTTGGACACTAGGAGGAATTTCTTCACAGAATAAATACTGGAATGGGCTGCCCAGGGAAGTTGTGGAGTAAGTGTCCCTGGAGGTGTTTAAGGAAAAACTGGATGTGGTGCTGGGTGCTTGACACTACCTTGTCTGTTTGACAAGGTAGTGTTTGATCATAGGTTAGATTTGATGATCTCAGAGGTCTTTTCCTGGTTATGTGACCCCATGATTATTGAAAAATGAGGAATACTAACTGGACATGTCCATCATGTCACCGGTCCATCTGTTAACTGGTCCTCTCCAACATGTCACTCTTCTCCCCAGGCTTATGATCTACCTGGAGCATTCCTGTGCTTGATAGATGGGTTTGAACTAATAATTTGTAGGTCTTACCTTCTAGATCTCAAATCACGGATAATGGCACTAAAGCTGTTTTTACTCTGGAGGCTGTTTAGTTAGCTGCACAGTGTAAGAGACATAAACATATCAACAGAACTTACTGCCAGATAACATTGAAAGGATGTAGAGCAAAATGAAGGACAGGATGGGGGTTCCTTCTAGCCCCTTTTTTGCAGGACAGGCAGTCCTGAATCTGATCAAGTACTGACTTCTGCCAGTATATGGTTAAGTAATCATCCCATTTCCCATATATTCTCAGATAGTGCTGGTCAGGATGCATGGACCAAAGAATTTGATACCTGGAGAAGTGCCATCAGTGAACACGACAAGATGATGCAAAACTGGAGGAAAACATGGGTAAGACTTTTTATAAACTGCCTCTTGCACTTCTGCAACTGCATGTATTTATAAAACAAAATGATCAGTGTTCCTGTACATATCATGATTCTTGACCCTCTCAGCAGTCTGTTCTATGTATGACATTCATTCTCGTTAAGTCAGCTTGTTCCTTCCATCCACGAACCAAGTGCTCGTCAGTCAGTAGTTCTCTTCCTACTTCTCTTAGGACTTCATAAATGGTACTATCGATGAAATCTGACCTTCTTTTTAAAAGAAAAGTCCATACCCATCTATTAATATTTTTTCCAACAGTTAGAAAAAAGATCACTTTTGAAAACCTTAGATACTATGTGTTTGCTGCTTGTGGAACAGTTAGTATAGGCAACCTTAAGCCCCATTTTCATTTTTAGAGTGGTATTAACACATCATTCTGCAATTCTTCTTCAGGAGACCTGCAACAAGAAAAACAGCCTCTAATGGACAAAGAAATGAACAGGCTAGAAGGAGAACTGTATGCAAGTTAAGAGTACCTGTTACTCTTAATATAGCATTTGGAGATGTCTTTGCAAGCATTAGTGCTGACATTGAAACTGATATTCAGGAGAATCACCTCAAGCATGAAGTGGAAGGGGATATTCTTACTGCACCAAAGAATAACTAAGCTAAGTTACATGGTACAAGACAGGCCACCCATCCCATGCTGCAACTATCTCTGGTTTGCTGATGTCAGCTATTTCAGCTTAATAAAGAACAAAAGAAGTCTCAGCAAGACTTGTGCTGTTCAAAGAATATAATATGATGTTTTCTGTTTGAGTTCATTAAGCCAACCAGATAATTTTGGGCTCGAGGATCTTGGCATATGATTTAGAAATTAGGATGTGGATCACATTTATTTAAAGGCATTTCAACTTGAACACTTACTTTTATTTTACTGTGTTTACCCTTACTGTTGCCAGTGTTTTGAAGACCATTCCTTTCTAGTGTCAGCAAGCTCATTTGTTCAAACATATTTCCTTTGGTAATTGTGCTGGGCTTATTTTCTTAACAGTGGCTGGTATGGGGCTGTTTTGGATTTGTGCTGAACAGGGTTGATAATGGAGAGATGTTTTGTTATTGCTGAGCAGGGCTCACACAGAGCCAAGGCCTTTTCTGCTTTTTGCACTGCCACAATGGCAAGGAATTTGGGGGTGCATGGGAGGTTGGGAGGGGACACAGCCAGGACAGGTGACCCCAACTGACCCTAAGGGCTATTCCAGACCATGTGACATCATGCTCTATGATATAAAGGCAGGGGGGCACATATGGAGTGATGTCATTTGTGTTCCCAAGTAACTGTTATATGGGATGGGGCCCTGCTCTCCTGGAGATGGCTGAACATCTGCCTGAGTGAATTCCTTGTTTTGCTTCGCTTGTGTTCATGGCTTTTGCTTTTCATATCCAAGCAACCCACAGGTTTTCTGGCTTTTACCCTTCTAATTTGCTCCTGCTCCTGGGTGGTGCCTGATTGCTGGCTGGGCTTAAACCATGACAGTAATAAAGTTTCTATACCAAATAAAGAAGTTCTGAGTAATGCTTAAAATACAGATAGATTACAAACTATGCAAGAAGACTCTTTAGTTTTTGCAAATTCTTCTTCTATCTTTGAGATAATGTAGCTTAAAAATTCTATGCTGAATGAATTCAAAGACCATTCCTTATGATGACCAAATGCAGACTGAAAATATGAGGACCCACATTATTCACAGTAAAAGTGCTCTACTGCATTACTGCTCAGAGTTTTGTCCTGCATCTAAGAAACAAAAGCCTGAGGTATAAATTAAATTTTCTCTATTATCTGCTCAATGGATTGCAACAATCTGGAAGCAAGATAATCCCTAATAATCAATCAGCCCAGGCAGAGAGCTGCTTTGAGCAATATCAGAAGCTTCATACTCATCCCTAAGTTCTCTCCTAACTGGTAAGATTTAAATTAGAGTGTTTCCCATGTTAAAGAAGGCAGTTTTCCCATGTCAGGACTTGAATGAGACCTCTTTTTTTTTTCCCCAGTATCAGACCACCTTGTTACACATGCAGGGTGAAACCTCATTTTTTTCCCCTACTTTTCTTAACCATTTTCCCTGTTATTCACATAGGCATTTCATTAATGCTAATGCAGACTTCTGATACCATCAGAGATAATTTTTTTCTCATTTGTTCTCAAAAATTTTTTGTTCTCAGGACTTTCCTCGAATTGTCCCTCCTCCATTTGTCCAACTGATTTGGAGCACACTTAAGTTTAGTTCTGTGGGGCTGAGTGGGAATATAAAGTAACACAGGGGTCACAGATACGGATGACATAGCTAAGCTTTGCTTTGTTTCTGCAGGAAATTACTCCAAGTAGTAAAAAGTTGTCAAACTTTTTGACTTTTTGTTTAGTCCTTTTTTTTGGGTATAAAAAAAAAAATCTGTGTCCCAGCATTAGTAACCATGGCTGTGACAACTTATAGTAATTTTTTTATACTCTCTAAGAACTGGAAGTGAAATCCCTAAGATTGTGAATGACCTATAATGTTTCTGAAGTTTTATGCTCTTCTGCAGTAAGACAAAATAGAAAACAAGGTTAAAAACCAAACGTCTTTACCAAGTGGTCCTCATTCCATGCAATGACTGGGTTTAGCAGTTCCAGAATTTTAGATGTGTATCCAAGTGGCATAGGTACAAATGAATAAATCACAACTTACCTTTCCATCAAGGGAATATGCTGGCCAAAAGCGTGATTTGTCACTGGGACCTTTCATCCCCAATTTCCATTTAAGTTTAGAAGGAACTAATACAAAAAAGATCATCATCATCATAACTAGTACATTTCTGCATAAGGTTGGCTCTCCTTGTCAGTGTTCTTTCCCAAAAGCGACACTCCAACTATCACGAAATTCCCACAAGACAAGCTTAAGTCTCAAGCGTTCTTTATAGAATCAAATTATTGTAACAGATTTTATACAATTTATATTCTACAAAATTGTTTGCATTTCAAAATTATTTAAAGTTTTTTATATCACTTCTATTATCACAAGGCAGCTACTTTCCAGAGTATTGCACTACAAACGTTCAGTATGGTGAAGCACTTGCAGACACACGGCAGAGATGCTGAGCAGCACAGGGCATCTGTATCACCTTTCAGAAAAGCTGACACAAGTTATATGTGCATCCCTCCAATTACTTTCTTTAGGCTTGTCCTCAAAAAACAGTATTTATATAGGCCACTCCCACTAAGGTGCTCCACCACTACTATAAGCACAGCTTGTTTTAAAAATTTTATTTCTTCTAGGATACAAACTTCATTTCTTATAAGATATAATTTTTTTCCATTTAGACACAAACTGAGCTTGCTCAAAAACTCATAGATGCATATGCCAACACAACCCCAAACTGAAGGAATGAGGTACAGCAAGGAGCAGGTACAGATAAGCAGGCTAGCACATTTGCTGTCCTGCAATATCCTCCAACTTCAAAGCAAGATGTTTGACAAACTACACTCAGTAGCAACAGAAACATCAAATTTATAAAAAGTCTAAACAGAGCACATTCACTTCAGGAATTTCAGACCCTAGTAGTCTGTGCTATCTCCTTCACACCTGATGTATGATCCCCAAAGAACAACACAGAAGAGCTAACCAGGAACTTTGTCATCATGGCCTTCCTTAATTAGTTTAAATCAAGCAACCTGCCCCAAATTAATTTGTTGCTGACTAGAATAAAGTGACATTGACAGCATTGTTTAGAAGAAAAACTAAGAACAAACCCACAATCAAACAACGGCTGAAGGTTTTTACATAGGAGTTAAAAATTAAAGGACAACTGTCCTTTAGCCCCTTCTGGCTCAAGGAATCTCTTCCAGAAGAAAACTCTTTTTCTATAGGATTCTTTTGGTATATTCTACCCCAAGAAATCAATGCTAGTCCATAAAAGTATTAAAGTATGCCAAGCCAGTTCAAGTGGTTTGGGACTACAACAATTTGGTGTTGTCATCTGCCCTAATAATCAGAGAAACACACAGAACATAGAACATTAATCAGTGCCTCATGTGCTCCAGTGTAGGGATTCAGAACAATTTGCTAAGTTAACTTCAGGAATTTCTTTAGATTATGTTATTTTGCTACGTTCTTCCTGGGATTTAACAGAAAAAAAAAAAATTAAAAGCCCAATAGAGCTGGATCTGGATTTACTGATGGTCTTCCAAATTCAGTATCGCCATGTCAGCAGTTGCACTCTTTTCCAATTCCAGAGCATATGGGTTATATTCTTCTTCAAGTTTTCTCTTCCAGATTTTAACTAGGGAATATTGGAAAAAAAAGCAAAGGAAAAACAACCACTAACGTTGCCATATAATACTTCAGGAAAAACTCAAAATGAAAAGTCAACCCTGATTCTTTACCTCCCCTTCAAAATAAGTGCTGAGATAAGCTGACACACAGGCATGCTGGCATTTACATTATGCAACATCAGATGACATGCACAAGAATAACCTACAAGTGATAGGGTCGACTGAGCTCCTTGTGTCCAACACCCTACTCAAGAAAGGCTAACCCTGAAGGTGGTTCCAACTTGAAAAAAAACTCTTTAAGTTTTCAAAACTTTCTATCTGCAATACATTGCATTGTCTGTTGACTTAAGAACAGCGCTGGAGGAAAATCTTTCTACAAACAGGTGCTTATGGACAGGAAGATGTATCTCAGATAGGCTTCAATACGAAAGTTAACTCTACCATAGCCACAGAGCATGGACATCTACAATTAATCTTAAAAGGATTTTTTTAAACAAATAGAAATATAATTAGGAACTCTGCTAAACATCCTGAAGCAAAGCAATGAGTACTGCCAGCTGTTTGTGGATTTGCGGAAGGAATCTTCTTTAATACTTTCTCAGCAAAAACTGACTTCAGATTTATAAAAAAACCAAGAATTTGCCCACTCATTACTAATGACGAGAGCAGATGTCATTTGTTTCAGGGAAAATCACAGAATCAATGAGCACTACGAATGAAAATGAAATAAAAACCAAGCCAGTAAATACTTACTGTAATTTGGTACATCCTCATCTGAGTCTTTGGAAGATGTTTGACAAGTTTCTAACAAGCCATTTTTTTCAGATTCAGGAGTTAAGATGCTGTGTTGGGTTTCTCTTAGTCCTGCTTTAGCTTCTTCTTCTAAAGCTGCTATCATATCTTTATAGGCCTTCCTAGCCTCTGTTGTCAGCTGTACCATTCTATGAAAATGGTCCTATGGCAATAAAAAATACTAGAGTTTAAATCATACAGTAAGTTTTAACATCTCCTTGAAAATCTAATAAATACTCTTTATTCACAACGTGTAAGTTCATATGTAAAAACTGAGCAGCTTAGATGTGTGAAGACATGAAAAACACAGCATTTATCAAAACAGCAGTTCTCTTGAAAAAAAAAATCAAGGGATATAAAGATGGTATCAGGAAGAGATGACAAGAGTAATTTTTTAAATAGTGTTGACTGCCTTTACTTCTAAAATCTTTTTTTCATGTAAGCTACATATATGACCTGTGATGAAGGGTGTAAGTCTGCAAACAGAAAACAAAAAACCCTTTTTATTTTCATCTCCTCTTCCAAGGAAAAAGTAAAGCTGAACAAAATCATGAAGTGACTTATTTCAGCTTACCTGGGCGCCATCATAACTGAAAATTCCCACCACACTCACAGGCACTGCTTTGTTGACACAGCGTCCCAGGGCCTTGCGATTCAGGGCAAAGACAAATGGGATGTTCTGCTCACAGGCACAGTCGATAATGTTGTGTAGAGTCTCGTCCAGCCCACCTGGAGCAGACAAGACAGTCAGGCTGATTGGATGTTAACATATGGCAAAAAAAATATCCCAAGATTATGGGTGTATTCTGAAACTACACCTTGTAGGAAAAAAAACAGAGATCACAACCATAGCGTTGCATATCCATTTTTAGAGGACAACTTGACGTTTTTTCTTAATTCTTAGTTAGCATTGATTT
Source organism: Cyanoderma ruficeps (assembly GCA_008694505.1). Classification (NCBI taxonomy): domain Eukaryota; kingdom Metazoa; phylum Chordata; class Aves; order Passeriformes; family Timaliidae; genus Cyanoderma; species Cyanoderma ruficeps. The sequence continues at coordinate 75,916 of VZDJ01000187.1, read as the reverse complement.
TAGACTGCTACTATTCCATATTTTAATATATATGTAGTACAGTCTAATCTAGTACCAAAAAAGACCCAGCTGCTATGGAATTATTTAAATGAAAATAATTACAACAATTGCAATAAATTATTGCTAATAATGACAACTTTTAGGAAACTATCACTAGTGATTTATTGTCACTCCGTGTCCTAGAAGAAATTGATACAGTGGGACTCCTTGTGTTGGCAGAGCTGGCATCAGAAGCCTTTAGATTGTCCCAGCTGTGCAGACCAATTTTTTGTGCAGCAGCACAACGTATCAGTAACTAAAGAGACCCTAATCTCAGGTAACTTCTCCTACCACAGATAGTCTAAACTCAGCTCACAGTTCAGCTGCACATCAGTAAACAATCTGAGCAAGGAAGGCAACTTTATATGGCTGATTTCAAAGGATACTCAAATAAATTCCTCCAATAATAATACTGCTGTCAATATACCGAACCTTCTCTTTTGCATTTCTTTTATTAAACAGACTTTTTTTTTTTGTTAAGAACTTATTTACCCTTTGACTGAATTTTTTCACAGTTAGGAGAGATGATGACACACTTCAGTTTTTTCAGCTTCAGGTGTTTCAGAACTTCTCTAAGACCCATGACAAGCCTGCGTTTTATCTTGGCCTTTACTGGGTCCTTCTGATACAAGCGATCTTGGAAACGAACCAGTTCTTTCAAGAGATCTGTCACACAACTGTCAACTTCTTTACTAAGCACCTGGCTGCAGTAACTGGAAGAAAGGTGTAATCAAGTAGTTAAATTCACTAAAATTACAAATATGTAACATTTAAACATGTAATACATTAAATATACATTTTAAATTCTATTCTATGTCTCTGTATTTTCTGTTTCCACTCCAAACACACTTGTTATATACATAAAAATGAAAATTTACTTAGGATTTCTTTGCAGTGTCTGAGAACTTTAGAGGAAGAAGTTTTGTTCCTTTTGTTACCTGGCTTCCTAATCAAACTATATTAAAAATACATATAAGCATGTACAATAAACCTATATATCTATAGATACATAGATATGTATTTTACCCCAATAAATAGGTATGTGCATATCTTTTTCTACTGAAGCATTTTTCTGAGGGCATTTATTTTGACATATATATCTATATCTATATATATCTCTCAAGGTACAGCAACCAAAGTACAAAATTCTGACTTATTTCTATAAGGTCAAGGCTATGCATAACAAGCATGGAAAACTGGATCACATTCCTCCTCCCGTTCATCCTTTTTCACTTATCCGCCTTGTGTTGTTCGTAAGGAATGGATACAAACCAATGCAATTTACCCTTCTGGTATACACTGGGGAAGATCAGAGTTAAAAATTATTTCACCCCACCCCACTTTTACATAAAGAACTTTACAGTGAAGAAGTGTATCAAAGAGAAAAACTAAAGATATATCATTAGTTGTCATTCTGCATTGTCAACAGAAGGATTTGCCACTGGCAAATCCACATAAGACAATGAGAATAGATCACAACATCTACCCTAAATCTTAGAGATACAATTATTTCCAGATTTTATTTAGGTTGCAAGAATTTTTACTTAATATTTCCTATTGGTTTCACTAAGTCTTGAAGACAGATCTACTGGAACACTAAAAAACCTAATCTAAAGAAAATAATCTAAGCTTTGCTGAATGCCCTACATCCTGTAAACTGAGTTGCCCTTCACATATTCAACCCAAACTCAGGAAACACTTGCTCTCGGTGTTGCTTAGACACAGATTAAGCAATTTTTATTGCAGTTAGAAGTTAAATTAAGACTTAACACAGCAGGAATGGTTATATCACTATTAACATAACTATGACATGAACTGCAAAAAACCTGCCAGTGGTGGATTTGCTTTATGGAAGGAGAACTAAAAGTCTAAAAGTTGAAACACTGCTTTCCTTAAGAAACTGTTTTAAGTTCTCATGACTGGATCTCTGACCTCTTCACATATACTAATGACTATTTCTTTTTTATAAAGAAATGTGTATATACATAATCTTAAACATTTAGTTGAAACTGTTTGCACACAGTAACTCATAAGTACTACCTTTATTTCTTTGCCCACCCACAACATGAAAATGTCATCTGGTTTCTTCACTTTTCTGCCATTTGGTCTGGCAGTAGAAAACCAAACTACAACTAAAAATATTATTTAACAAATAGAGTAGCACACTTTATTTAAGCTGTTACCCCACTATTTCAAATAAAGTACTTGTATTTTAACAGCAGCTTCTTTTCTTCCCTTAGCTGCTAACAAATTTGGAGGTTTTTTTTTCATGGAACATGCATTTTCAAGTGAGAATCACAAAACACACTAAGTTTGTAACATCTTTATGTGTCAGCTTATAGAAACACTGAAAGAAAAAAATTCAGAGCCTTCAGTCTAAACTCCAGTTACCTTGAACTACCTTGTTTGAAAAATGCCATGTTGGTGGCACTGTGCAAAATGAGCCATCAATACAATCAATACTTACTCTCTAAAATTCCTGCTGTGGATTTTCGGAAGAGTTGCAGTTAGCTGCTTTGAAGTCACAGAACTTTCTTTAGATTCCTTGATCCCGTTGTGCTCAGGAAACCCTTCGGCAACTTGCGTTACCGGAACAGCTATCATATAAACCAAGATATTTCAATTAAAAGACAGCCCAAAAAGCATTGTGAAGAGATTAATCTGCCAAGCATGTATGGAAGAGTCACTACTTTAGTATTAGAACAGTCTCTGGTAGTAGGGAAACAGGTATTTTCATTTTTCTTTTTTTTTTTTATCTCATAAGGCTTTTTTCTCATTTCAAACATCATTAATTGCCAGAGGTAGGTGGGAGCTCTCCTTACAACATATCATAAAACCAACAGGAAGAGAAGTGTGGAACAGTAATCAGAATCCCCATTACTGACTTTCAGCTCAGACCCATTTTACAGTCAAGATAAGCCTGAGGTTAATCTCAGAAAACTGTGGTTTCAGCCTTCATTTGGCAGTACTTAGTACTTATTTTTTAAAGTACTAAATGTGCTCAAATTTCCAGCTACATACTGTATTACAGGTTCTCTCAAAAGATACCTGCTTGACTATCCTGTAGAAGTGCTGAGTTTTCAGTAACATTTCCTGCTGTCTGACAAATGTTATCTTCATCTTTTGGTGCTGCTTTCTGTTCTAACAGGTGCTGCTGCTTTCTTTGTTCTCTTTCTTTCAGGATAATCTAAAAATATATATCAAAACCAAACCAATTTGATTTCAAGCAGATAACAAAGCATTACTCTTACCACATATTTATATTTACCACCATTTATAAAGAGGACTATTTATAAAGTTTATAAACCATTTATAAACTTCAGCATTAGCATCTGAAGTTTACAACCTTTTCTATTTGTACATTAAACGAAGGAAAGATAATTCCTGAATTTATACAGAGAAGGACTTTTACCTTGATTAATAGTGTATGGGTGGAGAAAATATTTACGAGGGATAAACTAAAAGGGCAGAACTGAAGTTCTCTGTATAGACATGATAGGAAGCAATGTGAATGGGCCAAAAGGGAAGATACAACAGAAAACTTCAGTTGGACCTAACACCTGTTGCTGCAGAATCAGCTGGAGTTCTGTCTTGGAAGAGCACAGAAACATTAAATACGACCTCTGTTTGATCCATTCTCCCCAGTCCTGCAAATAAGGTCATCTTTGCCAAATTAAGCAATATTTCTTTGCATGTCCCCCTGTACCAATGATGTATGGACACTTTTGTAGTGGCACTTTATCCACTCTCAGTTGATTCAAGAGAAAAAGTGTATTTTTTGGGAATCTGTATATGCGATTTAGCAAGACTACCCCCTTCTACCCCTCCCCTCTTTGAAAGCGAGCAAAGCTAAAAGTGAATTCAGACAAGTGGACCCTGAGATGCAGATCTCCATATGAGAAGGCTTAACTGACCCCCAGAATAATAATAATATATTATCCTACAGTTTTACTATTTAAGGTAAAGAAAAACAACCTTTTTAAGAGGCGTTGGTCTCTTTGCTTTAGGTACTTCTCTCTGTTTCCCTTTCTTCACCAAAGGAGCACTGGAATCCAAGGGATTATGAGGCATCTTTCCTTGGTTTAAACGATGACTTCTCATGGCTGTAGCAGGGTCTTTAGATAGCAATGGTATGGCACCACCCACTGAGATTTAAAAAGAAATCCACAGACAACTAAAATGAATACCTGAACTAGAATCCAATTTAGGTATATACCAGTTTAAGACTGGTATACACATACTAAAATTGTGTTGTGTTGTTACTAAGGATATTTACAGGCAATCCTGTATCTTTGAACAATGTTATTTTTAAAAGATACTCTTCACAAAAGACTTCTGTGTCCTCTACTTCTATTATATCCCTGGAATCACAATCTGTCTCAAAAGCAGAAGTTGTCCAAACACTGCAGTCCAAGCTACCTTCAACACCATGCCATGTCGGCTTGGTAAACCTTCAGGAATTTCTGTGTTTCATGGTGGCGGCATTTCCTCCTCCACAGATTCCGTACTGGATTAAGACGAATACTGAGTAGCAGTATTACAGATTTTAGATTTACTTGCTGTAAATAAACTTAAGCACTTACACCTACCTTTTGTTACACCTTAATGAACCTGGATGAAATTCACTTGCAAATGGGTCATGAGTAATTCAAAGCGACAGCTAAGTTTCTTTTGCTCAACCTGCAAAGCTTGCTGAAGATGTCTGCTTTACTTGCATTTTTTCAGAGTGTTTAGAGCACAGAAGCTTTAAATGACTGGACAAATGACTAAACCTGGATCTTCCGCACCATGACCTCTTATCAAACAAACTACTCCCCCCCACTATCAGTAGGAATTTCTGAATTCTGTAGAGCACTTTGTCGAACTTCAGTTACCTGCAATATCAAGCAGCTACATTAGCAAGTCAATGGAGAGGATGACAGTATCAGTGGAACCAGCCTGACATCTCCCTCTGTGACTCAGGTAACCTCGCTCCACTAAATACATGCAAATATCCTGGCAGCTTGTCTTAAGCCATCTTCCTTTACTGCTTCCACAGTATCTATATACAGATCCTCCCACATCAGATGCAGTTTACTCTTACCGTAAACAGTTTACATCATAAAACTACTACACTCGCTCTTTCTTTTTTGGCACTGTGTATCAAAGCCAAACTGAGAACACTGCTAAGAATGTGCAGCATAGGTGGCTATAAAAATTGAAGCTGGATTTGCAGCAATAAATAAACATGCCCCCTGCAGATACATATTTCCTTCATGTGTACATCACCATATCAAGTTCATAGTTTTCATATTCCTAAACTTGATGACTTTACCAGTATTATCTATCACGTGAAGTAGTAAGTGGAATAGAAAAAACTGTCTGTGGTCACACTCCTTTCCAATCCTGTTCACTGTCCTTTGTGGTAACAGAGGTCAGCAGGATGCCACTTGGCAAAGTGAAGTCGTACTTCGGTACACACCAAAGCAATGATGTACTGAACATTAAAAAAGTGTAAAGCTAAGGTAACATCTGCCTTATGCTTCCAGGATACAAATATGACACACCAATTTCTCTTCTGCAGCAGATTCAGGCACAGGTAAAAACAGTTAGAAAACAGGTATTTTGACCCGTACCTTGGTGGCCCACCATCTACTGATCAATCCATGCATTGTATAATTTTATAGAAACAAAACTGGTTACTAGCACCTCTGCAGCATTAAGTCTGATTGACCCAAATGAAAATAAAAGAACAGCTGAAAAAAAATTAAAAAAGCATCTTACAAGTTCTCTCAGCTTAGTGAAGGAAAATCTCATAGATGCTTAGCATCTTGAGCTTTGTATTTAAAATCTCAGCTATCACATTAAGTATTGTGAGATGAAATCTCCCGTGATTGGATCTCCTTCTGAAATAATTAAAAAAAAAGTCTTTGCTGAAATAAGAGAAATTTTACTGTCATTGAATGCTAGCAAATATTGTGGTTCCTTTTGCAAAATATACGATACCAGCATAATCAAGATTAAATTTTGACCTATAATGAGAAAGGCAATAAGCTATTTTTTTCTGCTTCCTGGTTATACGTCATGAAGAACTGAAAGATCCTCTCCATTAACAAACCCCATCATTTTGTTAACATCAATTATTTCACAATTAAGAGGTACATCAGAACTCATCCTTTGGCTTGGGCTACCTGAGTCTGGTATAATCTCTGTGCTTGAAAAGGAGCTTTTTCCATCAAGCCTCAATCTCTGTGCTTGAAAAGGAGCTTTTTCCATCAAGCCTCAGCTCCATGATTTCTAGCATCAGAGGAGAGTAAGAAAGCCTTTGTTACTGTGTAGCCCCTTCCTGCCCCTTCAGATCAGAAGAAAAACACACACACTTAAGGAAAAGCAAAAACCTCCACAAACATTGGCATTCCTGTCAAAGCAACATTTCAATCACACCTTGTATCTATACAAGGCACTCTTTCACAATCAGTATCCTTAAGATACTTCTTTCCATAAGTCTCCCATCAAACAATTCAGACTGCCATGCTTTTTACATTTCTTTTTACAGAACCTTCATTTTCTCTTATATCTGGTGAACTTGCCTGCACAGAGATCACCACAGGATCAGAAATCAGACTACATTTAATGTCTGAATACTTAAAACCAGCTTATAAGGTGAAAAAAGGGAATTTCATAGTAACCAATACCTGAAAATATCACAGGTTTAGGAGACTGTTTTGACTTCTCTGTTTGCTGCTTCTGCTCCAAGACTGCAAGCATGCCACCCAAATCCAATTGCACTGGAATCTGACTCTTCTTACCACTGCTCCTGGATGTTTCCTGAACAAGTTCAGCACCAGTTAGTAACGCCCTCCACTTCAGAATGTAAAGACGATTATTTTTTTATGGAGTAATACGCGCTTTTAGTATCTTTATCCATCATACTTCTGTCCTTTAATGTCACTCAATGATCTTCAAATAAACATCAATTGTAATGTCAAAAAAAAAAATCAGAAACAGTTCAGGTAACTTTTAAAAAGGCTACTGCAACAAAGCATAAAAGTATAAAATCTTCAATAAAGGAAGGCTGTTATGTCAGGGTCCCACTTTGGTCAGACTGTCATTTACCCTTGAAAGAGATAAAAGGCTCATCAGAATTTAAAGTTTTCTTAAAAGTATAGAAAAACTACTACGATTCTTCCAGGGTATGTGACTGCAACACATATAAATCATTATCTCCAATGTCTCACTACAAAGAGAGGTCATCATCTTTGCACCACCTCCTCATAAGCACTCATCTTTCCCTCTGCTTTGAAGAGAAGGCAAAAGCCATGATCCATATTGAATGATGCAGAAAATAGGAAGACTACGAATGAATAGTGTGGTAAAGACTATGAACAAACAAACTACCACAGCAAAACATGCAAAGGAAATGACTGCCAGACTTGGCACTTTTGGAAGTCCTATCTGGGCCAATCAATTCACTGTAATTTCTGTTACAACAGGGTTACAGAACATGACCTTCTCGGTCTTCAACTGGGATCTCACCTTGCCTCAGAGCTGTGCTAGAACCTGCTCACCAACATGAAACTACTTCCCGACCTCACTTGTATATAATAAGGGGATCTTCTTGCCTCCTGTTCTGTCAGAACCACTTTTAGGAGGTTCCCAGTTCCTTATGACAATCAGTTTGGACTGGATTTATGCCATGATCAAGTAAAACAGGTGACAGAAAAACTTCTGACATCTGAAACCCATGGATATTAATGAAAAGTTTGTATTTTTCCCTGAACACTGTACCAAACCTGGGAGGCTGGCAATTACTCCCACTGATTGCTTCTAATCAAGAGGACTATGCCACTTTTCTCAAAGTATGAATGCAGAATACCAGATGAGTATGGACTTCGTCTTACATTTAAATAGGCTCATTTTCTTTGTCCGTTTTGAGTTGTGAACTTCTCTTCAAACATGAATTCACTTACCTGAGTTTTCTTTTTTTCTAATACAGAAGATGAAGCTTGTTTCCCTGACAGTCCATCCACCTTAGGAGTTTCATCCAGAGAGGGAGACAAACTATCACAAGGCTCTTCGGAGAGATGGATCTTAGAAATTTAAAGACAAAAGGCCACAGGTAGGAAGAAAAAATATTTAGAAACAAGACACACGGAAAAGGGTGAAGATGATGATTAAATTCAAACCAAGTGCACCTTCAGCATGTCTGTGAATAGTACACTTCAGGGAAGGGATGCAATCCAGAATGATGGATGGCATTCTCGACAGGCTTGAGGGGTGTGCCTGTGTGAAACTCATGGAGTTCAGCAAGGCCAAGTGCAAGGTGCTGCACCTGCACTGAGGCAACCCCCAGTTCCAACACAGGCTGTAGCATGGAACAGATGGAGAGCAGCCCTGGAGAGAAGGACTTGGGGTGCTGGTGGATGAGAGGCTGGACGTGACCCAGCCATGGGCACTCCCAGCCCAGAAAGCCAAACGTGTCCTGGGCTGTGTATAAAGATGCGTGGCCCATGAATTGAGAGGAGTGGTTCTCTCCCTCTACTCCACTCCTGTGTTCCCCTACCTGGAGTACTGTGTCCAGTGTTGGGATCCCCAGCACAAGAAAGACATGGACATGCTACAGCAGGTCCAAAGGAGGGCAACAGAAATGGTCAGAGGGCTGGAACACCTCTCTTATGATAAAAGGTGGAAAGAGTTGAGGTTGCTCAGCCTGGAAAAGAGAAGGCTCTGGGAAGACCATACGTGGCCTTCTGGAAGGGTGACCATTTATTGGCTGCCATACTACATAATCACATTCATGGGGCTTTCTTTTTCAGATCTGGAAGAAAAAACTAGCAAGGCAGCTTCATTTTCAAGTATTTGTTACAGGCATATGAATGGCCTAATGACCACATCTCCACAGTGCATGTAAGCCTTGAGGGGTTATATCCCACTTATGTCTACAAAGCTAAGGGGGTGCTTTCATTTGAGTTGCATGTGTGTACCTTTTTTGGTAATAAATCTTTTTTAAGCAATTGCTGTGCCTTTTGCTACTCACTCCTCCTTGTCAAAGCTATTTACTGTCTCAAACACAGCAAACAATGGTTTTATTTTCTTGTTTTTTGGAATTTCTTTAAACCACTAAAACTCATTGGGAAATAAGTCCAAGGACTATTAATTTTTAGTAGCAAAACTAACTTCAAGGCAACTGAAATCTGGAATTTTACCTTTATTATTTACATTACTTGCTTTGACAGAACAATCGTATTTTCAATCCTTGTGATTTATGCTTAGGATTCATTTGCATATTGAACACATTTCCAAATTAATTCTTGAGATTTATTTCACTCATAAAAAGCCCCCAAAACCCTCAAACAACTCGGACTCACAATTGACATTGGACTTACATAGTGTCGCAAGATTACTTACTTCAGGCTGCTTTCTGACTGCAGAAGTAAAAGATGGTTTCTGAGGTCCTACCCTGTTTCTTCTATCAGAAGCAGCTGCCAGATGAGGAAACTCCTCAACATCCTAAACAAATAAACCAGATGATTATTTCATAAGAAAAATCAAGTCTGTATTTCCAAAACTTTTTCCTACACTCCAACAATTTTCTCCCTGCTTATCAAGCATCCATCATAATTTGTTTCACTATACAAAAATTCAGAAACCAAGGGCAGTGCCATCAACTGTGACAAGTATAACAATGGTTGAATCTTTCATGCAGCAGCTAATTCAGGGCTGAAACAGCTTCTAACAGAAATGCTCCCAAAAGCAGCTTGTTACGGTTGTCAGCTGATAGAAGCCATTAGAGGTAAACAGCTCCTAAAGGAGTGTTTTTCAAATCCTTTAAAAGCCTTGCAAACAACTTCCCTCTTCTTCCAGTACAGTCTCCAGCTGTGCAGTCCTGCCATAAACATGTGAGTGGTGAAGAACAAAACAGGCAGCATGTACTAGAGTACAGAAATAAACACAGAAATTACTCAAATGATTATGGCTTACACACAAGAATAAGTTTTATTAGCAGAGGATCCACTGTGCAGAATCTGAATTAATCAAGTGCAGACAGGCTGAAGTTTGCCCTATACTCATCACCCAATACCCACTGTCTCCATCATAATGATCCCAATCCACCAGCTAGCTTTTTGCTTCTCCTCCTACTTTCGGAGAGGCCTTTTTAGCTGTGATCCAGTACCACTGAACACACCAAGATGTCTTCCAGCCTGAAAGGCTTCATTTAAACACCCCATGCTAGGAAGCTCTAGCCCAAGGACTGACACACTTCAACCAATGAAATAATTTTAAAGAAGCTTGCAAGTAAGACAAAAAGCAACTGCAAGAAAGTGAAAAAATATTTCACAAATACACTCTTTTCAGCTTAGAAGATTTAAATAAGTCTGTCCAACTGCTTTGGAAATGCACATAGATTTGCAACACATGGTAGCAAACTGAACAATTAAAATGTAGCATTCAGTGTGAGGTTACACCTTCCTGTATTTGTTCTTACCATCGGCAAGAACATCAAACATTAGGAGAAAGGTCAAGTAATTTCCCTTTTATTTTCTTGCCACTGCTATATTCCCATTTAGCCATCTCTTTTACATACTGAGAAGTCCTAATTTTATTCAGTCTTGCCACCCACAGAAATTGCTTCATACCTTTGATTGTTTTTGGAGTCTTTCGTGTATCTTTTTTAGTTCAAATACGTGTATTTTTTAAAGAATGGGAGGAATCTAAGAAAATAAAATCCACACCATATTTAGATCAGATGTGCCCTGAAATTCTGTACTGTCATAATCCATTTCCCTTTTTATTTTCCTAGTAATTCCCAGCACCATTTACATGTCTGACCAGTACTACTAGCAATGACCAGATTATCAATAGCAGCTTCAATATTTAACTCAAGGAAGATATCGCGGTCAGGACAAACCAATGTGTATGAAAAGACAGGATTGGTTTTCTTCATATGTATCCATTTACGCTGATTAGCACCGTCTAAAAATGACTGACCTTTATAAAACTAGACAGCAATCCAATACATTGCTCTGCTGAGCTGCTGCACATAAACAGAACCTTTTCACACCCCCCGGGTGCCCAGAAGCTCCATGTGTGTCATCTCTTCATGGTTTATTATTTCAAAAGCATCACACAAGCATGTCACCCATGTTTCAAATTGATGAGGACATAAGTAGTCCCAGCAAACCAGGAGGGTCAGAAAGCTTTCCTCCACTGCCACAGTGGATGCTGCATCCACATCACAGATTTCAGTGCAACATGTATGTCTTGTTCCATGGTTCTATGCAATTTTTTTCAAATTTAGACTTCAATAATTACCATTTGGCTATTTTCCATGACTTCTGTCATTCTCTTTCTGTTTAGACAATATCCATTCATAGCATAGAGCGTTTATGGTAGTATATAGCAAAAATGGAGATATTCTCCTGAAGAAAAGAACTAGCAGATGTTTGATTTGACCCATAACTCTCTAACAACGAGGTCTGTTAATACCCATTTCTCATCCCTCGCAGCAATGGGGAACAGAGTGACAGGGATCCCCTTATGCATCCCAAGGAGATCGGTTTACTGTGGAAATCTCACCCTTTATATTCCCTTTATCTCCACCTGACCCAACTGAAACCAAACCGAGACCTGACAGACCTTAACAGAAGGAAGACACCCATTGGCCAGCCCAGCTGCAGTGCTGCTGGCCACGAGACCTACCAGCCAATCACCTTTCTGCTCACAACCTGTCCACGGGTCCCTCCAGCCAATCACCTTTCTGCTCATACGCCGTGGACACGGCCCTCCAGCCTCGCTCCCATCCTCCCTCCTCGCTCCCATCCTCCCTCCTCGCTCCCATCCTCCCTCCTCGCTCCCATCCTCCCTCCTCGCTCCCATCCTCCCTCCTCGCTCCCATCCGCCCTCCTCGCTCCCATCCGCCCTCCTCGCTCCCATCCGCCTCTCAACCCCCAACTGACACCCAACTGTCCGGCCTGCACCTGTGCCGGTCCCATAGGGAATTCTGGTGGGAACAAACCTTAAACACCTTTACAATTACAAGCCAAAACCCTACAGTGCCATTCCTGGACAAGGAACCACACAACAAAGCCATGTAGGCACAGTTCTGCTCTGCTCTTCCACATTAAAATGTACAGAACAGAAGCCAGCCAGGAAGGCCTCTTTATGCTGTCATTTCGGAGACTGAGTATTATGTACATTAGATCAAACTATTATCTTTAAAACCATGGCACACTGCAGCAACCAGTATATTCCTCATACCCCAATCAACACTTACTACAGACGATTTCTAATTTAGGAAATCGTGCTAACCAAACATGTGGTAATTTATAAACTACAACAGTTTCCTATCAGTAACCGCTGACAAACATCTCAATTGAAAAAAACCCAAAACTGTACCAACATCCTCTACAAATAGGATTTGAACTTAAATTTGTACAAAGCTGTGTTAACATTTAGTCTTTTAGTACACTCATAACACTTAAAAGAACAGCACCAAAACTTCTGCAGTTTACCTCAATCTTCGGTGGTTCCTGTATTATGTTAGATTCACTTTGAGGTCTTTCTACATCACTGGATGACTTTAGCTTTTTCTTCTTTTTCTTCTTTTTTTTCTTCTTTTCTGGCCCTTCTTCAGGTTCAGTTTCACTTGCGATATCTTTTCCTGACTGCTACAAAAGACCATGAGACATGATTTTTAAAAACTAATCCTTTTTCAGTATCACCTACCAAAATACATGCCAGAGACAAGCCTTACACTGCTAAAGGATACCTTAATCAATCCAGGCTGAGACATTAAGCAGACAAGGAAAATTCAGTATCTTTTAGAAATTCATAGCTACAACAAGAATTCTTCAGCTGCAGCATACTGCATTATTATCAGAATGTATTGGGACTACTGTGATTTAATTTGGAAATATTAAGCCAAATAAAGGAAGAGTTCCATGTTCCATGTCTCATTCTGAGGGTCAGGAATTTGAAAAAAATCCAGCCTCAAAGTTGAAAGTTCTTATTCCTGGACTAGCACTGTCTCTTTGACATCCTGTGATTTTCTTCCATGACAAGAAAAAATCTAGTAAGAACATTCTGACTTCATATCATCTCTTAAAAAAAGTGGGTACAGAGCCCAGGGAAAAAATGGCAATACATAGTGACAGGCAGTAGTTGAGAGCAGAGAATTTTCAAGTACCTTTGGTTCACTCTCCTGCTTCCCTCTGACTCTGGAAAGACCTTCAGATCCTGCTGATGAAACAATTTTCTTTGGGGGCTGTGAAAGTATCACAGCCCAAGACACATGTGGCTGAGCAGAGCCATCTGCAGGTGCTTCAGGAAATGACATTGAGAAAAAAGTAAACACAAAGATGTCTCAAAAACAGTCCTCAAATATTCAAAGAAAAAGGATCGGTAATTAATTAGTCAAGGCCTAGCAAATGAAGCAGTGCCATATTCTTTCTGAGGAAGGACTAGAATAAAACATTAATTTTACTTCTTCAGCAAGCTTTTCTGAATTTTAACTACTCCATACACTGCCCAACACTATATATATAAACACAATTAACTGATATTAGGAAATCTGTACTGTATCACACCAACTTCATACTCCCTTGCTCATCTTCAAAATACTGAAAATTCTGCTATGTTTATATACAAAATTCCTTTAATACTTCTCCTAGCAGTCATGAAGCTTTCATACACAAGGGCACATTGGTACTTTTTAATTTTCTGAAAACTTCCTGGTGTTACAGGCATATGTAGCAGCTGAAATATTTCCCAGTGGGTCTCAGCATACAAGAATGTCACTCACTACCACTAAGGTGTATCAGTGTTTTGAAAGGTATTTTGAAAGACATAACTGATTTTGTAAATACTCCAAACACAAAGCAAATATAGAATACAATCTAGAATTTCTTAAGAATGAGAAAAATTTCCCTTGAACAATAAAACAGGATAATGGATTCAGATGGCTAAATTGTGGTAGCAGGGGGATTTTGTAGCAGCTGCTGTGAAGAGATGGACATGGTCAGCCCCAGACAGCTCCAACACAGACCTCTTGTCAGCCTCAGCCAGCCTCATCTGCCATGCTGATGGTGCCTGTGTTAAGGAGGAGTGACAAACACGTGCAGCAGTAGGAAGGTGGAACGATAAGAAAAACCATGAATGCAGCAGCCCAGCAGACACCATGGTCAGTGCAGAAGGAGGGGGAGGAGGTGCTCAGGCACCGGAACAGAGGGTCCCCTACAGCCCCTGGTGCAGACCATGGTGAGGCACCGGTGCTCCTGCAGCCCTGCAGAGAAAGAAGTGGCAGAGTGGCCCCTGTTTCTCTGTGTCACTCAGGGCAGGAAGGAGATATTAGGAAGAAGAGAGGATTAGAAGAAAGTGGCTTTAGTTTTGTTTGTTGCTTCTCACTATCTCATCCTATTTTGATTGTCAATAAATTGTCAATTTTCATCAATTTGAGTCTGTTCTGCCTGGGATTCAAACACTCTCCCTGTCTTTATTTTGGTTCACAAGCCTTTTTATCTTACTTTTTTCTCCTGACCCGCTGAGAAGGGAGAGCCCAGACAACAGCTCTGTGGGAGTCTGACTGTCTGCCATGGTCAACCCACCAGAAACTGCTACTTTTTTCACAGGGATAACGTAGCCCTGGTTCGTGCCCGAGATGTTTAGTTTACAGAAAATTTCCTGGGAAAGGAATTTTAGAAAACCAAACATCTCAGGCACGAACCAGGGCTACAGGGATGGGAACTGACAACAGTATTTAACTAAAACCCCCCATTATCAGATGACTTTAAAAGTGCGGGAGTAACTTTATCTTCAGAATGCCCTTCAAGGTGTTTCAGCAAATTACCCTGTCCTTTTTGAATCCTTACTGAAGTTACTGGGAAGACAAGGACCAAACTATTCAGACTGGGTGCATGTCTGTGTATGCACAGAAATCCAGTGAAAGGCACTCAGACAATTTCATCTTATTGTATGTGATGCCTCCAAGACAAGAGTCCTGATAAACAGAACTCTTCACATGAAACTAGCCATGTGATAGTTTGTGGCAATTAAAAAAAAAAGCTCTTCAGCCGCATAGCCAGACAACAGGTAAACAAAAAAAACCGCACCCAAAGCCCCTCTTCCCCCCACAAATTCCCAAACAAAATGAACAAACAAAAAAAGGGAGGTGTTTTGGCATCGTGGTTGTCTTTAACAGAAATAATATAGAACACAGAAAAAACTTTAGGTACATACTAAACTCTGGGGTGCCAGCTATTTAAAACAAATCTGCATATGAAGACCAATCAAATATCTTTAACTCATTTATTCTTGGAAAAAATCCGCATATGATTCAACAGACTTCCAACAACCAATATATGTTCCTTTTCTCACCTGAAACAATATGAGAAGCAACTACAGAAATATTTTCCCTTGAGCATCAATGACACAACAAAATGGGACTCAATACTGGAGCCAGTTTTCTCTACTTTCCCCCATGTTCAGTATATTTACACCCTGTGTAAAGTATCAATGACAAGGACCAAGTCAACAAGTCCTCAGATGACACCAAATCAGGCAGGAGTGTTATCTGTTGGAAGGTAGGAAGGCTCTGCAGAGGCATCTGGACAGGCTGGTTTGATGGGCTGAGACCAATTAGATGAGGTTCAGCAAGCTGAAATAACAGGTTCTCTCCTTCAGATTGTTGTAACAACCCAGGTTGTGTCCTTCAGATTGTCACAACAATCTCATGCAGTGCTACAGGGAAAAGTTATTAGGGAAGCATAGCAAGAAAGCTTCCCAAAGGAAAAGAACCTGGGGATGCAGCTGAACATGAGCCAGAGTGCACCCAGGTGCTCGAGAAGGCCGAGGGCATCCCAGTCTGTATCAGCAATAGTGTGGCCAAGAGAACCAGGGCAGTGATTGTCCCCCTGTACCCAGCACTGGTGAGGCCACACTTTGATTGTGTTCAGTTCTGGGCCCCTCACTAAAAGGACATTGAGATGCTGGAGCATGTCCAGAGAAGGGCTGTAGAGCTGGTGAAGGGTCTGGAGCACAAGTCCTGTGAAGAGTGGCTGAGGGCACTGGGGGTGTTTAGCCTGGAGAAAAGGAGGCTCAGGGGAGACATTATCACTCTCCAGAACCACCTGACAGGAGCATGTAGCCAAGTGGGGGTTGGTCTCTTCTCTCAGGTAACAAGAGAACAGGACAAGAGGAAATGGCCTCTAGTTGCACCAAGGCAGTTTTAGATTGGACATTAGGAAAAATTTCTCCACCAAAAGCATTATCAAGCACTGGATGGACAGCCCAGTGTAGTAGCTGATTCACTGTTCCTGGAGATATTTAAAACATGTGGAGACCTGGCACTTAAGGACATGGTTAAGTGGTGGACTTGGTTATGATCTCTTCCAAACTAAACACTTCTTCAATTCTCAAATCCCAGCTGATGAAGTATATGAGCAAGAATGAGCAATAAAGGGCCATCACATTTGAAAGAAAGTGATACAGCATTATTTTTCAGTTTTTCTTTTACAATAAGCTTGCTCCTAAAATTCTTTTTTTACTTTACACGTCAACAGCTCCTCAGAACACTTTAGTTTTTCAAACTGCTGAGATACAAGCAGTTACAAATGCAGGCAAATAATTTCTTTATGGAGAACTTACCCCTACCATCAACTGAAGAGGAAATTGAACTGTCTCTTGCTTCATCTGGAGCTTTTGGTGAAGTTTTGCTTTTCACAGAAGTATCTTCCTGCAAAACAGATGGTCAGGTATCATAAAATTATTAAAATCACTGACCTAAACACAATAAACCACACTAAACTAAAAAACCCTCAACCCATCTACGGATAAGGGCATAGGAACCTTTTCAGCCTTTTTGTTGCTTGTCTTAGAGAAACCATCATTTCAGCCCTATTACAAAATTTGAGCAGGTGTCTCTTCACTGGTGTGCAAACAAGATTACGCCTTCTTATATTTTACAAAAGCATCAAAACAATGATCTAACAACAAAGAAGAAATAAGAAAATATTTTGATGTTTCATATATGCTAAAAACAAATTTTTATCATCAAACTCAAACAAACAATGAAAAATTGCAAGGGTTAGCAGAAAGGTCTTTTTTCATTAAAGTTCTCCACTGAGAAGCGTCAGAAATATTATTCTGTTCGGATCCTTCAGAATTATTAATCATTAATCACTACTAAAAACTTTGATTTTTATGAGATATATTGTTGAATACTTCAGTATTTTATTTACTAACAAACAGGGAGCAAAAGAAATAAAGAATAACTTTTAACAATATTTTTTCTCCTTCTGGAACTCAGTTTGTTATTCACAACCTTTAGCAGAAAGCAATTAAGTACAACAATGCAGACTTTTTTTTTTTTTAATGTGTTGAAACTATTGGATAAGTGACTGCTTACTTATTATTTCCAGGTGAAAAAGAAACCAGTAAGCTGCTAAGTACAGGAACATATGTGGTCCCTACAGGCAATCTAGACCATACCAGCACATATTTACGTTCTGGTGGTACCTGGCTTTCCTCCACCTATGGGCAGCACAGAAAAGGAAAGAACAGTAAGAGCAGGAGACAGCAAGCACTGACACCACCACCTAGAAGAAGAGCCCTAAAACCTCTAGCTCTGAACCTCCTTGTTCCCAAGGTATTTAATAGGTCTTAAACTGAGATACTGAATGCAAAAAACTTGCATTAATAATGTTTGTACTTTTGACAAGTTTTATTTCTATGCGTTCTGCAACATGGGTTGCAGACAGCAGGGGCAATCCTCAGTGCTCAGCAGAAGAGACATGTGAGGCTGACTAAGGACACAGTGTTACTTTCGACCAAACTTACCCGTGCACTTTTATGGTGTACATTCAGTACCTCACTGCTTCCCAAACTCTGTGACTTGCGGAAATCCAGAGTGCTAGCTTCAAATTTGGGTACAGGACGAGACTCTGGTTTTGGAGTTTCAGTTGACTTCTTTGTAGTTTTATTGAACCTGTCTAAATAAAGCATATAAAGTCTAAGTAATTAAACTTGCTTGTGATCATTTCTAGGTACATTTTACAGTACACTAGTTAACATAACTACAGGGATTGTCACGAGGACTGTTGCTATGCACAGCTCATATTAAATAAAAAACCTAGCAATTATAATCAACATGCAAACACAACACTGACCGAACAAGCAACTATAAAATCAGATGCTTGTTTTAGAAATTTTTACATTAGTTTACATTAATTTGTTCAACCAGGAAAAGACAGGTCACCATTCCTTCTCAAGAGAGTCACACAGAAAATGTGCCTTTTTCCTTAACTATTCTAGATCTAGAAACATAGGCACAAGCTGCAGCTTATTGCAGACACCCATTCCACACCTATTCCATGTACTTATAACCAACAACATGTTCATACCTGGCTTCACAGAATCTCTGCTGCAGGTAGAAGCCTGGAATGAAGTCCTGTTCACAATTCTGACAGAAGCTTCACCTCCATCATGCTTTTTCTTGTCCACTTTTTTCTCACCTTCTTTTGATCTCCTCTGCTGCAAGTATTTGTGACACATTTAGTAGGTTTTAGGGGAACTTTGTAAAGCTAGCAAGTGTACTGTGACTTACAGTTAACCACCTCTGTATCGGGAGTTTGACCATCAAGTTAATACAAAACAAATAGTGTATCATAACCACAAGCAACTAATAAAAATAGGAACAGCCATTTAGAGATAGGCTATTTAATTTCATCTACCTTGTTCCCTGCGCCATTTTTAGCATGTTATAGCCCATGTAAGATGCATATATACATATGCTTCTAGACAACTGCATTTTTGCAGTCTCATTAATCAATGCATTTCCAACAGTTTAAAATTGTTTGGTATTAAATCATCCAGTCTGATTTTCTAAAACAGTTTCTTCTAGAACAGGGCTAAAATCTTAAAAGCACGCAATCTTTTGAATAAATTATGTATCATGAGCAAACTATGTAAGACTGAAGTCACAACATCCAAAAGACTTGGAATAAAGTAGTTAGAGATGACACACCTACATGATCCCTGTAAAGAACATACATGTACCCACACTGCATAGTTGTGAAAATCTTACAATTCTTACACAAAACACAGCTTGGCAGAGCTGAACTTAGGAATCAGCAAGCAAGGAACCAGCACCAGGTTTGCATCTATGCAAACTATACTATACCAGCCTAGACGAATGGCTTAACTCTGATTACAGGATGCTGGACTAAATTCAAAGTATATTTGGGAGCAAAATTGTTTTCTTACATGAGAAGGCAAGGCATTTCTTCATCTCCAAAGCCAAATTGTTAAAGCGTTAGGACACATAACCTAATTAATGCAAAGCTGCAATGATCAATCACTTCTCTGAAGTTCACAAAAAATATATATGACAGGGAAAAATGACAAAAAGACTAAAAAACAGTACAAAGCCCGTACAAAGATCACAGAACTCCTCACAGAAGCTTAACTAAGTTTCTTCTTATTACATTACTTGTGCTAATGCTGAAGTCATCCTCTCCCCAGACAGCTTCAGCACTTTATCCTCCTCTCAGCAGGAAAACAAATAATTTCATGTGTCTAGACTTTGTACCTTATGTCTAGTAATGCATGTTTAGAACCTAGTCTTACAACTCCTCTACACAGGATTGACCACAATGAAATTACCAGGTCTCTGCCTAGGGAGTAAGGTCCACCAGAAAGATGTAACTGCAGAAGAGACCAGATGAAACTGCTGGAAACAAAAGCAGCCATACAAATCTAAGAAACACAATGTCTAACCACAGAGGAAAAAAAGTTTATAATACACTAGGGCTTTTTCCCCTTTTATATTTTGAGAGGTTTGTCTAATTTTCGTTTGGAAATATTTTGCAAGTTTCAGGAAATTTATCCCCAAAGAGACACACACAAAAATGACTGAAGATGTTTACAGAACATCAGTTTTACTTCTGACTAAAAAAGGGTACACTTCTAACATGAAGCTTTCTTCCCTCTCCCCAGCAGCACAAGTTCCTCCTTTCTTGTGGATTGTCTTTAACCTGTAGCAAGTCTTGGAAATCCTCCAATAAGAGATAGTGGTTTTATCACTTATCAGTCAAACAGATGATTACAGACACCAGGTCTGTCTTAAGTCAGGAAGCTGCCACTGGGCTTAAAAAAAAAAAAAAA